>VZSE01003451.1:673147-1059534 GCA_013398275.1 Promerops cafer | reverse complement strand
TTTTTTTTTTTTTTTTGAACCAGCAATTGAACAGAAGACCCCAGATGGCCTATATCTTGGTCACTGGTCATAGAGCTAGTTGGATAGGTGGCTCATGATGAAGTGCTACGGGGTGAAGCCTCAGCTGTTTTGCACATCTAGGCTACTCGGCGTGATTTAGTCCTCTGTGGCCAAAAGGCAGAGCATAAGGAAGAAATGGCACTGGCAGAGGGGAAAAAAAAAAATCTGTCCTTAAGCAGTAATAATTGGATTTGGGGCTCTCTCCAGCACAAATTAGCATTTGTGGCATCTGGCCCAAGGACCAGATGCTGTAGGACTTCAGAGGTGTTTGGAAGCATCCAGTTAATGGCAGCAAGCTGCTGTCAAGGGGAGAACAGGAGACAGAGGCCTGTGAAAAGGACAGTGCTTTCCCCAAGCTCCACCTCAGAGTGTGATGGTCTGGAGGGACCTAAGCCCTTGCTCAAAGTGGATGGAGATAAAGTTTTTTCTCTGGAGGACTCAGAGGGAAAAAAAGAAGCACCTTCTCTCAATGTTTTCATTTATATAAAGAAAAGCAATTTGACACTCTACGTGTGGTTGAATCAATCCCTCTAAGTGGAAGGTTATACTACCTCCCACATTGAATTAGCCCCTTTGAACAGGTCATTCACCTTTCAAACCACCCTGCAATTTCTGGAAATTCTAAATTTCACTTCAGCTCTATGCCAGCTTGGCAGACTAATTCTAGTATGCAGCTAACCAAGAGAGTCCAAAATGCCTTGAACATTTTTTTGTGTGTCATTGGAGTCTTTGTTTATATAACATCTTGTAAAATTTAGATGTCAACATTACAACAAATCAACAAAAAAGATCCAACAACAGACCAGAAAGGTCTAGAATACATGAGAAAATGAAAGGAGAATTGTAAAGGAGCAAAGAAATATAGAGCCTAATAAATCATAAGCAATGAAGGTAAGCCAAAGAGATTTAGCAATCATCAGTTTCTCTGTGACACTTTTTATTTTGCCTGCTAGATAGAGGGCATAGACAAAATCTCATTTCAATTCTAGCTTCCCTCCACTTTTGGATCTGCAGATTCATTTGACCAGTCTGTCACTGTGACACTAAATAACACTATTCTGGAAATTTCTCAGCAAAATGTTATCTGTTTTGAGCTGAAAAGTGAGATGCTGATGCTATCAGAAGTGTTTATGGTGACCTATAAACATTATGGCTGACATTTTACCTAGAAAAATTTTCAAGTTCCCAAATGGCTGACTAGGGATTGATCATCCCTTTTTCCCCCTTCAGCTCCCCTTGTCTGTAGCTTTGCTATTTCAGAGCTGCCCACAGTTGGGAGTATTTTCTGGAATGTGCAAGGCCCAGCTGAGGTCCCTTCAGTGAACTGGCTGGAAGCCATAACCATCAAACTATTAGCCCAGCTGATCTCTCATGTTCGTGCAACTCTTCCTTATAACAAATATTCCAGCAAACAAATACTTAAGAAGGAGACACATTTTCAACAGTCTGTTCCAAGAAACATTTCTACACACACATATCTAGATTCTGTGATGTATTTATGTAACAGGACAGCTCCAAAGATGGAAGGGAGAGAAGATCCAGCACAGCCATCAGCAGCTGCTGCACCAGCAGACACACGAGAGCAGGGATGTCCACATGGTTTTTCCTCATTTTAATCCATGACAAGAGCCACACAAAAGAATGATGAAACATGGAGTCAGTAAGAAACTAAAGACAGAAGATGAAGTAACCCTGTTGGATCTAGATGGAACCTGAAGCCAGTGGGCAGCCAAAAACCTATCTGCTGGGGTAGAAGGGAGGAGTGGGATAGTGAATTCCTTCAGCTCAGAAACTCAGTCTTCTCATCCATGGGAATGGGATCTTTGGCAGTTTTTCAGTACTAACACCTCAACTGCTTTTTCTTCTGACCTACACATTAACGGGGGGGAGCTGAGAGGTTTGAAAAGTGCCTAAATAATTTGACTGAAAAAATTAAATGGAATTAAAAGCCATCACTTGGCATTTAAAGTAATTTAGTAATTAAAAGTCACCACTCAAGCATATTCAGAGTCCCCCTCTTAAAGCAAAAGATTTAATCTTCAGAGCAAGTTTTAGAATCCTACTTAATTTTTCTTGAATAAATTTTGTCCAAAATAGACCTTTCAGAAATAGATGACCTAACCATTATATTTTAATCAACAGCCATTTGAAATTAATATTTCAAACCCTCACACTCTACATGTAACATGGATATCTCAGGAGAAAAAAAAACCCCTCAGAATGCTTTGAAATTATGACAGTTTGAACACACCATCCATATTTTGAAATGCAACCTCATAATTTCCTCTAGGCCAACCCGTTTGCTATGGTACCAGTGGCCAAGAGTGGCTGTCCACAAGACTGACGACACAAATGCCCACTGATCCCTACAAATCTTACTCAAAAAAAAAACTTCAGCCAGTATTGCCTTCTCTCCTGCACAAAATACAAGACAGTGTAAGAGATACCCAGATTATTCTTATTTCCCCCCACTTTTTAATTTATTTTTTTACATCCTCTACTTATTTCTGGATTATTGAAGAACATAGCTGGTAATTGCTCACAGGAATATTTTCAGTTTTGCCCTAAGACTAGTCAGAGAAAATAAAGGGAGCCTCTCTGTACTTGAATTAATGTTTCTCTGCTTGCCACAAAATGCTGCTTGCTTTGTTAACTTCATGAAGAGAAGCTGGAATTATCTTTTATGGTCTTACTGCACATCGCTGACACAAACTGTTCCTAAACAGTGACAAGACCAGATCATACAAACATGCTATGTTTCTAAAAAAAGCTCTTCTTATCCACATAGGAACTTGGAAAGGAGTAAAAAAAAAAAAAATACATCCTGGTGAAAATCAGATGTCTTTAATAAATTGAAATTCATTTAATTAGATTTTTTAAATTGAAATTAACACTGAGAAACTGAGGGGAAGTAGCTCAGCCTACTTTTTACTAGATAGTGTGATATTTAAATGTTTTGTGGGAGATATTAGTACCATAAAAACTAAGCTCAGCCACTCAGGGCATCCACCTCCACGGCAGGCTCTGGGTTTGTGTAAGCAGCACTTCTGCACTTTCCTAAGCTGGTCATTTGCTGAAACGGGTTCTTAAGAAGAGACTGAAAAGAGAGATAGCAAGTATTGCTAACTACTCTTACTTGTGTTTTTCTCCTTGCTGAGACATTCACAAGGTGATTACAGCTGGACAAAATTGTGTCAATATGACATTACATGATTTTAAGAAAGATGTAGCAGAGCTGGCCCCTCCTCTCATTTCCCCCCTCTTCCCACTCCCCCAAACAGCACAGCATTAATTGCACTTGCCACTCACCTGACTTTTAAGTTTAAGACATTTCAAGATTGTCATTTATAGCCTGCAATTCAAGTCTGTTACTCCTTTTGCAAAAGAATCAGCTGTATTGAACTGGAAATATCACCCTCTAACTATTTATTAATATAGTTTTAAAGGAATTCTCAGATTTTTGTTGCTAACTGCTCACTTGGGTTGAAATGTGATGCACTTGTTGGCAGCAAAGCCCCAGAGGGACTGCAGTGAGACAGACTTACTCAAGCTTCACTTGAACACAGAAATGAAAATCAATAAACAATTTGAACTTCTCAGAAGAGAATTTTTCTCCTCTAATGAATATACAAGCTTGGTTACAGCTTAATTTAAAGATTGAATTTAGTGTGTGTTTTTTCCCTGCACTAGGAGCATGACAAACACAAGCTTCAAGTGACATGTCCCAAAGGGAGACTTATTGTTTAAAAAAAGTGGGGAAAAAAAAGGAGAAAAAAAAAAAGGGAGCAGATACAGAACAAAAAAGATTCCCAGTCCCATGAGAGAGAGGTACTTTAAAAATAAGGAAAATAACATGCAGCTGCAAAACAGATCTCCTTTGTGACTGTAGAGATAACTAAACTTTAAGCTCCTGATGGGGCAAATTTCATAGTGTGTGTATTTTTTTTGCTTTTATAAGTGACTGCAAATGCAGTCAGACCACAGTGCATAAATGTGGATGTAAATTCTCTAGTAGTTTGAGGATGTTTGAATGCAGCGTGTCTTTTTTGTGGGTTAGTTTCTCACACACACACAAATCAGATCTATTTATAACTTTTGCTTTCAGTATTGGAGTAGGTTAATGTAATTTCTGTAGAAATTAATAATATTAAATAAAGAAGATTACTATAGAATCAATGTTTCCAAAATAAGACATGCTTGCACACAATATTAACTATCAGAGGGGAGAGGGCTGGGATGAGCTGCTGTGTTTTTGTTTTTCAGAATTTCTGCAGAGTTGTCAAACTAAACAGCTTTTGCCATCTGATAGTCTTGGCAAAGCAATTAGTTGAAAGCCACAAGAGTGATTGTGTACAGCATTTTATTCTTCAGCTCAACAAGAAACAGATTTGACTTGGAAACTTAGATCTCATCTGTGCAAACTGGAAACCATATAAATCAGGTCTTATATAGAAGTGCATATCAAGTAAATGACAAAATAAAACAAGATCTCTTTTTCAAAACCAGTTCTAAAAATATGGTGTTTTCTGGAAAAAATACCAGTGGGAATGTAGATGGACAGATTTACCTGATAGTATAAATTTCAATCAGTTGGTTGCAGTTTCTATACAGTATAGAGAATATATTTAGGACATTCACATAGATAACAGGTAGATTGACTTTCCAAACCAAACCAGTTAGAGCCACATTTTTGTTACTATATGAAAAAAAACCCCTGAAATTTCTTTAGCCCCTGAACTCTTTTTCATGTTTGTAATCTTAACACCCCACTCAAAGGGATCTCTAAAGCTTTTCATTTAAACTACAATTATTCTTTTGTCTACTGGGAGCCCAGTGCAAAGATGATGTCCTGTGTGCAAGAAGCAAGCAAGCTGAATATTAATTAATGAACACTACTTAATATGCAGAAGAAGAGAAGCAACAATCAGTCGTGAGCCCTTACATATTAACTGGTAGATCATTGTTATTCTGGGAGGCATCATAAGGCCAAATGCAGGTTACAACTAGTTTAGAAAATCTCTTTAATTAAGAAACGTGGAAGTTTAAGTCTCTCATTTTAAATATCTTATTGTGGCTATAAAAGACATCATTAAATGGTGTGATGGTGTAGCACCTTTAATGCAGTCTGAGGTGGTGAACTGGACTTCAGTTGTTACTCCATATGTAGTGTTATCAAATAAACAAGCAAAACACTGAGTTTTCACTATTTTCCCTAAGATCATAGAGTCATTACTGTTGAAAAAGACCTCTGAGATCATTGAGTCCAACCATTAACCCAGCAACTCCATGTTCACCATTAAAGCATATCCCCAGGCACCGCATGAACCCATTTTTTGAACACTTCAGGGATGGTGATCCCACCACTCCCCTGGGCAGCCTGCTCCAACGGCTGAACTACCCTTTCAGTGAAGAAATTATTATATCCAGTCCAAAGCTCTCTTACGCAACTTGAGGCCATTCCCTCTTGTCCCATCACTTGTTACCTGGGAGAAGAGACTGACCTTTCTCCCTAGACTCTCCTTTCAGGGTGTTGTGGAGGACAATAAGATTCCCCCTGAGCCTCCTTTTCTACAGACTAAACAACTCCGGCTCCCTCCACAGCTCCTCACGACTGACTCTCCACATCCTTCACCAGCTCTGTTGTCCTTCTCTGGACTCTCTCCAGCCCCTCAGTGTCTTCCTTGCAATAAGAAGCTCAAACTAAACACAGGATTTGAGGTGTGGCCTCACCAATGCCCAGTACAGGGGGACAATCCCTCTCCTGTCCTGCTGGTCCCACTCTTGCTGGTACAGGCCAGGATGCCATTGGCCTTCTTGGCCACCTGGGCACACACTGGCTCGTTCAGCTCAGTCAGCTGTCCACCAGCACCCCCAGGTCCTTTTCCACTGGGCCATTTTCCAGCCACTCTGCCCCAGCCTGAAGGTTTGCAAGGGGTTGGTGTGACCCGAGGCTGGGACATGGCACTTGACCTTATTGAACCTCATAAAATTGGCCTTGGTCCATTGATCCAGATCTCTCAGCAGAGCCTTCCTGCCCTTCAACAGAACAACACTCCCATCCAGCTTGGTGTTATAAACCTGCTGAGAGTGCACTTGATCCTCTTATTCAGGTCATTGTTGCAAAGAAACATTTTTTTCTTTTCTTAAGGACATGTGAAGGCCATGAATGAACAAATCTCCATAAAACACCTCCAAATAGGTGGATCAGGAGTTTTACAAAGCAGTAGTCACAGAACTACTCCTGTTTGTCACTTTCTACAGCTATTTGCAGCCTTGCAGAAGAAAGGAAAATATGAATGATATGATCCAATGTTTTTTACTTTGCTAAATAAACTGAAGAAAAAAGAATATTCCCATCAGTAAGTCTCTGGCCCATTGCTGAAGGAGACTGGCCTCCTTGTTCCCATTTATCAGATGAAAACAAGATTGTGAAAAGATGAGTGTGATCTAAAGCTACTCCTGAGGCCAGCATCAGAGGAAAATAAGTATGTCTTTCCAGACATGGTCTCTACACTCATCAATATTGCTTTTCCTGTTAACAAATCAACCCTCCCCCTATATTAATGAAACCTATGAATATTAAAATCACAACAAGAATATATCTTCATAAGATTCCTACTTCAAATTTTGCATGTCTGATGACAGGAGTTCTGCAGGTTTATTTACTGCATGGAACCACACAACAAATAAAACTGAAGTCATCCATTGTAGTGCATTAGTTCATTACAAAGTGCACTGTAATGAAAGGAACATCATCTGTTTGCAGATCTATTTCTTGCAATATGCTTGACTGTGAGACAGGAAGAATCAAATTCAGTTCTCAACTGTATGCAAGGTTAAGTACTGATGACAACACTTCTTTTTAGTAAAGGACGCAGCAGTCCACAGTGATTCAGCTTTTTGTCCTGTTCAATGAGTTATATGAGACTTTCCTGCATTTGCTGTACACAAAACATTTTCCTGATACATTACACAAAAATACATTTCTGTTTGCTGATGGTAAAAGGCTTCTCTGCCAAATACACAGTTTCTCTCTGAGGCAGTATTTAAATAGTTTTTACAGGAACAGTTTGGACAAGAAAAAAGATGTAGCAACATCTTACAAGGCTTTAATGATAGGCCCTTTATATTAAATTACATGAACATGTTTTTATGCATTATATATGGAAAAAATCTTTATTGTTTTAGACAATCTGAACAGGTTCAGCAACTTGAATTGAAATATATGGCCATTGATTTGGAAGAAGTATACATTTTCCTCTTAGTCTGAAAAGGTGGTAATTCTTGTAGAATACTCTCAGGTTTTCTTAACGTGCATGAGCAGAGCAATGCCATGAAATCTGGCTCAACTAGAGGTTTTATTTCTTCTTAGCAGTACTCAACATTATTAACACAGCATTTTCTCTTCCTGGAGATCTTCAAGGCATGACCTAGCCTTGAAGAATCTGAATCAGCCCCTTTCTCAGTTTGTTTGTTAACTACCCATCAAATACAATTAGCCCAGTACACTGATACCACTTGCTGGACTGGAAGCTAAATGATGCAAAAAAGGAAGACTGGGTAAGAGTAGGAGGGATAATGTTTACAAAGTATGGAAAACAAATGAGCCAGTATTTCCAAGAGCCTCCTGCAGCAGTAGAAATCCTTCCACTAAATGTAAATTAACACCAACAGGGAGGAAGCTGAAGTTGGCCAAGAACACTCTAAAAGTCTTGTTGGTGATGGAAAAATCACCAGGTGGCACTGTTTTATATCATCATAAAAACCTGCACCTGCTCACAGATTTTTGTTGAGCAGGGGAACCTCTGGGGAGGAAATACTGGCCCTTGAGAAGGGTCCTGTTTGCTGTTGGCCAGTGCTGCCCCAGAGTGGAGCTGGCCAGAGGTGCCAGTGGTGCTTTGTGCTGCTATGGACAGCTCCTGACATATTTCACCCATCCCATGTCAGTTCTCATTTTGCATATGGTCTATAAAACGTGCCATAGATCAGTAAAAGGATGAACCTATAAACCAGGAAAGAATGTATTTTTCTATGAAAAAAACCCTGAAAGTAGAAAACCTGGATATGACAGGAAACTTTGGGTGGATGGGGGAGCAAGAGAAAAGGGAGAAAAGTCAGAAGTCATTTTCAGGATTAGAGACATTGTCAGAGCAGAGTATGAACAAAAATAGGAAAGGAATGGAAACATGAAAATGAGTCTATCACAATTCATTGTAGCTCATAGCTCCCCTTGCAAGGTAGCAGCATTCAAAGAATCTTCTCTGTTTTGGGGCTAGTTGGGAAGTTCTACTACACTCATTCACTTAAAAAGATAGAAAAGAGAAAAAGAAACAAAAAGAAAGAAACCCAAACCTTATAATGTTATAAGACTTTCTGTTTTTTTTTCAAGATGTACTACTCCTTTGTGGGCGCATAATTGTCTTTAAGAATTATTTAAAAATCCAATCTTTCCATCTACAATAGCTCTTAAATGGAAAAAAAATTCTCAGACAATTGTGGTCATATGGTTTGAAAACATGCTAATAAGAGACAACTACTAAGTCAAATTTACATGTCCTTTTCTTAAATTAACTTGGTAACAACTTCTGATTTGCTTAATGTCCTGTTCAGAGAGAACACCCTTCCATGCAGGGTGGCTTGTTTGGTTTTTTTTAATGTATTGTTTTTGTAAGAAAAATAGCAGGCCACAAATAAGTCAGTCCTTTTTTTTCAGAGATCAGAGAGCTTTTCTAAAGATCTGGCATGCCAAAATACATCCCATTTGGTCTCATGAGTTGCCTTCTCCTAAACTCGGTATTGTGCTTATATTCTGTGTGTTCAGATGTTTGCAGACTGTGCAGGTTGTCAGGGTGCAGCATATGTTCAATTTAAAATAGCTTCTCTGAACTTAAAGGCAGCACAAGCCATGGGCCACACCAATCACATTAGATTGCCCCTTCCTAATGGGAAAATCTCTTCCTCTCTAGATTTCCATGTTAATTAATGTCTGACTGGTCTAAATGATGTCAGAAGCAGAGGAATGAAGGCAGCTTGTTTACTCTGAGACATCATCTGAAATCCAGCATGAGGTAAGGCCACACGTAGCGGAGGAGATGTCACCTCCCTCACCCAGAATGACATGTCTGTGATGGAAACACTGACTAATATCTCCTGGCTGGAAATAGGCTCCCAAATCCAAGAAGAGAACATGCCAAGGAGTAGTCACTCCAGGTCGGCATTATGAGAATATATAATGCCTTGCATTATAATTACCCATAAAACCACTATGCCAGCAGAACTTATCACTCCTGAAAGCCAAATATGTGGTACTTTTTAAAGAGTACTAATTTATAAAGCTGAAAAGTAATTTTAAAATAAGTCAGGAACCTCCCGCCTGTATTGCCTTAGATTCATCGTCTTCAGTAACAGTCAGTCTTTGCCTGCTTTTTCCACATTTCCCTTTTCCCCTCTTTAGGTGCTGGAACTCCATCGTGAGAATCCACACTTGATTAAAAGCGCATTGCCAAGAATTGCACTTTAAGCACTTGGTGCAGGAATCATAATGTAGCCAATAACCTGGGCAGCACAGACAGCAGAGTAGCCTAAGGTTCACTCTCCTAATAGATATAGCTACATTCTATTTACTAGGGAGCCTTAATTTGCCATCTGAACAGAATTAATTCATTAGTTAAATCAGTGTGTAGAGCCATTTGTTTCCTTTAAGTAACATCACTGAAATTTAAATGAGAGGATCACGTAAACAGTTAATAGGATGAGAAAATAAGAGTCCCATGAAAGAGGGGATATAGACTTTGCTACACAGTAAAGGGAAGGAAAAAATACTCAGACCTTTCTCAGCAGCTGTGTTTTTCAGTCACATTTGTGAGATCTGCTTTTTCCTCACTCTAGCTCTATTCATCTTCCAAAACATACCTCAGAGGTATATCAGAACCTCAGCTATAAATAATAGAGGAAGAACCAAAATAAGAAAAGGAAATAAAGAAAAGGGAAGAGCAGTATTTTTAATGCTTATTTTCCTAAATTGTATTTGTAAAATAATGAAAACATTTGTGAAGGAACAATTTACTTCAAGAAAATTCTTTTCAGATTTAATTTTAAATTAAATATATGCCCATATCCCATATTTACTTAGCAAGTAATCACTGAAATCCCTACATATTCATGCCAGTTATTACAGAAATTAGACAGAATGCATAGAGAAATTTTCTGAGATACACTTAGGTTTTTCTTTTCCAATAAAATACACCACCAAAGGGAATAAAGAAATTCTTTGCCCAAATTAATGGTGAATTATTTTGTCATGAGAATAGAAGTTTATATTCATTTAAATGAAAGCACATAAATTGTTCTTGACAAGAAAAACAAAGCTAGCCTTAGGCAGTATTTTCATTATAGAAAAAGGCACATGTCCATGAATATCTAGTATAATATTAACAAAAACTGTTCAATTAGCTATGCATGTGCCATTGTTATGAATATTTATTTGCATCGCAGCTGGGTAACATTGATACCTTTTTTCCAGCCTGTTTAGAGATACAAAATGAAGTGAACATTACTGCTCAGTGGAGAGCGGCAGAACTTCTCCGGAGAGCTGGTCAGACATAACACTTCTTATTAGCAGAACCTCCTTAACTACCAGTACTTTCAATCTTTTTCACACTGGAAATCTACTCAAGAAATTTTAATCCATTTTTGAGTAATTTTGATGCAATTGACAGCCTAATCTAATATTTTCTTTAAAGAAAACTTATTTAGTTTTCTACAACCTAGTGCATAAGCTTTTTTTGTCTGAAGTTGATTCACTTGAATTGCATTCTAATTACATAGAGCTCACTTTTTCAAAGTATTTCACTTTCTGGTAGAAAGCACTGCAAAATAGCAATATTAAAGCAAAGCAAGTTTTACCAGTGTACGTGTATAAAAATTACTAAACTTAGTCTTCAGAGGCTTAAGAATCAGAGTGGTTATATAAGGAGGAATGTTTATGGTTAACAATTCAGTATTAAGTATCATGTGCTTTACATCTTCTATTACAAGGAAATGTTGAATATTAAGCATTTGTAATTACACTACCTGTAAAAAACTGCAGACAAAAGGCTTACTTTGACAAAAATATATTAATGTGATTAAAAATGTTGTTCTGTATATGAATAAAGGTATTAGCTGAAGAACTTGCTCTAGAAGGAATTTCAAATTATGAATCATTAGACTATTACTCAATATTAGAAACTGAAAAAGCTAAATTAATTGAATAAATGTGTCCCATTTATGATTGCCAGAAAATAAACCTTCAAGAAAATGGTTAAGAAACAATTACACATGGTCTCTTGAAATTCTATTGATCATGGATCTCATTCTTGTTTCCATTCTGCCACTCCAGGAACCTTTTCCGAAATCCACTAAGGTCAGCAAGAACAGTTTTATGTAGTGGACAAGCAAAGATCACAGAAATATTCCAAATCACTGATTCTCCATCAAACTATTTCTGAATGATTAAAGCAAGATTAAGTACTGTAAACTGTTTTAGAATTTGCCTCTGCTCTTCTCTAGGCTTTTTACAGATATTAACAATATTTCTTTCTCAGCAGCACAATGCTATGCACTACAAGAACACATGTATAAAGTAGGAAATTCTTACAGTGTGTTTTGAAAAGGAGAGAAATAGTAAAAAGTAAAATGCGACATTAATATATGATGTATTAGTAGCCCCATTAGTAAAGATAAAAGAATCAATTTTACTTTAAGATGGCTTAAAGGAAAGTGAACAGGCTAATATAGAATAATGCAATAGGTAACCATATAGAAGATGCTTTGTGTTGATTTCTAGACAGGTTCACTCGATTTCCTTCCAGAGAAAGGCCTAAGTCAACAGTAAGATACATTTTCTTTAGTTCTTCTTGCAAGTATGTATAACCCACCCTCCTCCATAAAATATGACACTTGGCATAGCAACACACTGAGAAAGAAAGGATAATAAAATTGTGATAAAGTATTCTTCTCAGAAAGACTTTGTTTGATTTGAACATGTCCAGAATGAAGATATCAAAAAAAGAACATCTTACAGCTGATGAGCTGGGCAGAAAAGAAAATAAATTTAAGTGACATGATCTGGATAGCCCTCAAAGTCAAAACCTCAACAGATCACAGTTTTGGAGACCACTGCCAAGAAGGATGCATGTCCAAAGTTTTGTTATCTGTTAGAACACGAGCTGCTTGCCTCTTGCACTGCTCTCTCTTTGCATGTGTCACACCAAATGCGTAGCTCTGCCATCACACCAGTGATAGGAGCTGTTATTGTAAATGGTACACGTTGCGTGCTGCTGATGAAATAGGAAGCGACAAGCACCAGAGAACTTTTGCTGGTAATTTCTTTTGATGAGATACTTGCAAGTATAAAAGCAAGGAAAAGACAAGATAACAAATGATAGGGTTCTGGGGGAGTTAAAAGGAAGAGACTCCTGGTTAAGCTGGACTGGATGCTCTGTCTTGGCAGCCAAACGATGGCGTGGTAACAAAGCGGTAAAAAACAAAGCAGCGGCTGCGAGGTCGTGGCAGCACAGACATAAACTGCCAAGCCCCCTGGGGACCTGGCATGGTGCTGCAGCTGCTGGCCCCAAAGGACCTGTGTCCTCTGCATTCTTGCCATTACCTGTGCTGACTGAATTACAGAGAGCCTGCATACACCTGACCATGTCACAGTCACAGTCCTTTGGCCGTGCAGGCAGAGCAGCAGGGTAGGTGCATAGCGCTTGGAGGCTGTGCCTCATGCCACAAGATCAATAGGTGTATTCCAAGTGATCAAAACCACATCCAGGACAGGGATTACAAAACAGATTAGACCTGAAGCGCCAGTGCAGGCCCAGGCAAGCACCAGTGTGAACCATGGTCCTCAGGGGCAGAGGGAGTGGTAGCAATGAAGGAGCATTTAGTTTGAATCAGCAACTAGACTTTTTCATATAAAGTTACAAAACTTGCTATTTGTAAGGAAAAACAGCCTATAAAAGGGTGTTTATTTAGTGTGGGAAAGGTTTAAGACCCAATAAAAAAAAAAAAAAGAAGAAAGGAGCTGAGCAGGCAACCCTCAAGCTTAACCTCAACCCTTTGCAGCTTGGAGCTCAGGGGATCTCTCAAGTCACTTGAGTTTTATCTCATCTTGTCACTGCAGAACAGCAACTGTGCTACCCTTTGAAGGGAAAATGAGGAAAGGAAGGTTGGAGTAGCTATTTGTTTATCTTTCCAGTTTTCAAACTATAAAAATCCCTTATAAATTTATTTTTACATCATCTTAGATGGAAAGGCAGGTTCTCGATTTGTCTGTAGTCTGCTGACAGACCCATTCCCTGAGAAAAAAATCAGCTGCAAGATCCACACCCTGCCCTTTTCTTTTCCTCAGCTGTCTACCAGAACTTCAAGAACTTGCCTGGAAATATTTGTCAAGGAGAGAACTATACCTCAACACACTACAATCGAGTAGGAAGAGATGTTCCTACAGTAACCGAATTTAGTGGTACAGAACTTTGAAGAGCCCACAGGTTTTCTATCCAAAATGTGTTAATTAAGTATTTTGTGGCTAAGAAGGCATCAGTCTTGTTTAAGTATGCTGAAAAGAAGTTTTCTTAAATTCTTACATTTGGTGGTTGAGAGACTCTGTGAGTCACCTTCAAAATTTTTCTTATTGAACACTCTGAACCCAGACATTCAGTAGGTACAGCGTGGTGTCAAAAGCAGCCTGTGAGCCTTCAAACTGAGTTTAAAAGGTGCCATTAGGCATGGCAGAACCCAGGATGAAGGGCTTCAACCACAGCTTTCTGGAAGCTTCAAGTACTGTTCAGCATCTCCAAATTTAGTGCCCAGCTACAGTGATGACCTGTGCAGTCAGCAGCCAACAAACAGCCATAGAGAAAGCTGGGCAGAGAAATTAAGAGACATTTACTATGCATGCTAAAAAAAAAAAAAAAAATCAAACAGGACACGAGAGAAATCTGACACACCAATCTGGTTTTTGGTATTCAGCTCTCATACAGGGAACCTTTAATCTGATTGAACCGGTGTGGTGACTGTTTGTTTTTCCTGACTGGGAGTGCACATGTGTATGTGATAGTACCATGGCAGCAGGCCAGGCTATTAAACGGAGCAGCTACATTCAATAAGAAGCAAACAATGGCATTAAGCTTTCTATCATTTTTGCTATTAGACTGAATCTAAAGTTTTCAAAAGAAGAAAAGTTGGGTGCTTGAACATGGAAATTCAATATAACTTCTAAATACCAGAGTACTTTTCTTGGGTAGCTTATGAACCTAAGCTACTTCAGGATTTCAGGAAAAAACTCCCTTTCAATTTCTGCCTTTCACTGTAGCCTAATCTGTTGAGATAGAAGGGCAGGTTTGAGCAACAACTTCCCTAGAACTCAGAACACTTAACACTGTCAGCATTTAACGCAAAAGAGGGAATTGCACCAGTATCATCCACCATGTTTTATCACAGGCCAGCAGCATCCATCTCAGCTGCTGCTGCTGCTGTGTTTTCCAGCAGACTTCTGAGTGGCCTCAAACCTGCTCATTCCACTTGGAAAACGAGAGACTTCCCAAACTCTGCAGTTCTAAAATTATGACATATATTTAGATACTGTACTCAAGTATAGGAAACCATATATTTATTTATTTATTTATTTAATATATAACATTGCTGGGAGGTGTGTAACCTTCATCTTAGGCTTAAGCAGGAAGTAATCTGTTCCACACTGCTCTGTCCCACCCTGTTTTTCCAAAGGAAAAGGAGAACAAACAAATATTTGGACTGCCACAATAGCATTAATAAACATGAGAATGCAACAGCTAGTGTTATTCTACAGAAATGAATGAATAAATAAATAGACTATAAGCACTTTATTCTTCTCACATAATTTCTTCTCAGTGACATTATTGAACAGACTGTTGAAAACAAACATCGTTAAATGAGAAAAGAAGAGCAGGAGCCTGTCTAATTCCCCACTGCAACATTTTCCAATGACGAATGCTCCCTAAATGGATTTAGCTTTTTGAAAAGAAGTCAGAGAGAAATTTGATGTGGCCCCCTGACCCCTGGTAAGCACATGTATCTTCACCTGTCACATAACACACTGGCACTTGCTTACTTTTCAGCAAAGACTATTGATTTTGCTTATTGGCTGCAGGCTAGTCCATAAAGAACAAATTACAAAGTCAGAGGTCTACAGTTAGCAATTGCTTGCATGATAACAGGGAACTCAGCACTATTCCCACAATGTGGTATTAACATTCTCACAAATGTGTGCAAACCTAAAACACTCACTCCTGCTGTGAAGTCCTCGGGATTTTCAATGATGTACAGCAAGTGGAGCACAGAGTATATCCCATCCCATCACAAATGATCTAAAACTACAGGGATTTTGCCCCACTACATAAGCTACACTTGTGGTTTAAACAATATCTTTGTAAAGAACAAAGAGAGAGAGGATTAAGCAATGGTTACATTCTACTATGAAAAAAGAAAAACGTTAGACACAACCTACTGTTGTTATGAATGCCTTCACAACTAAATCTTACACAGAAAAAGCCAACGTGTAGTTGTAGAAGTAATTCTAAGAAATGTTTCATTGTGCTACTTCTCTGGAGTCATAAAGTTTATCTTTACCCCTGCCTTCATAGATGACCTTGGGGGACATATAATTTGATTTGCTGCATCTTGCTTTCATCTTACAGAAAATAGGATACAATACTGTTGTCTGCTGTTCAAGTGCTGTTGAAACCCACTGCCAAAAAGTCCCTGCAAAAGACAGTGTAGCCTGGCTTTTATTACTAAAATGGGACAGGCATAGGAGAAGAACCCTGGTGAGGATCAAAACTGGAGAGCCTGAGCGAGTTTCCAAAATGTCATTTTAGTTTTTGGAACTTAAATTATACCTGCCTGATATAATAATTGCAATTGTCCTTTAATATCCAACCATATAAAATAGAAATATATACTGTTCATCTGGCATAGATTTTTCAGTAAGCACCATGAGAATGACACAGAAGGGTCTCATTTGAACACTATTTCAAGCTCAAGAAATTTATAATAATTTCAAATATGGGATTATTAATGACAAAAGAAAAGTGAGCTATTGTCTTAACTCACTTCCCTAAAAAGGACAGTTTTCTCAAATTTTAAAAGATGTCTTCCATAATAAAATATGATGATTCAGCAGGTCTGACACAACAGCTTTCAGGAAAAATTTCCTTTTTTAGAATATTTGACTGGGAGAAAGATGCTGAAAATTTCAAAGGTGAGTTAGAGCTGAGCATATTTGAAAATCCTAACAAAATTCCCCACTGAAATCAAAGTGTTCAGGAAGAAAGAGCAACAAAAAGCACGTTGGGAATTCATAGTAAGCACTGGCTTAGTGTGTTTCTATAACAGACTGTTTTGCTTCAGGTTAACTGATTACCGATTAACTAGAACTAGTGAGTGTTTTAGTAAATTCTACTGCTGACACTTCCTAAATGTTTCTGATTTGTTCTAAGACTGAGCATGGTAAGAGCCTAGAATAATAAGCTATACAGAAAGCTGGACAGGACATAGTAATCTTGTGGAGTAATTTTTAGGGCAAAGTGAGATCAATGATTTCTCAAGACATGGCCCTTCCACTGAGAAGGCACAGGCACCTGAGTGGTCAAATAACATGCAGGAACAAGCAGCCACAATACCTCATCAAGCAGTGACAGTCACAACAAAAAGAAAAACTTAGAACAATAGATGAGATGCTGTCCCAAGGTGCATTGGACTTCAGAGGTGGTGGCAAATAACTTTTGATTGCCAACAGGAAGTTTGTGCCACATGGGGTAGACAGTGTTTTAAATAGCTCCAGGGGTGATGACACAACCACTTCCCTGGGCAGCCTGTTCCAGTGTTTGAAAATCCTTTCAGTAAAGAATTTTTCCTAAAATTCAATCTAAATTTTAAAAGCTTTATTAATCATCTCCAAGGCAGAAATTCAACTTCTCACATTACAAGATTATCAGGTCCCCTTCTTTCTGATCCATAATGAGATCAACCTAAAAGTGAGGCCTGGTGGTGGCCTGGACACTTCCATTGGGCCTAGTCCATTGTACTAATGGTGACCATGTGTCTTTAGAATTACAGGTTCTGAGTCTTCCCATTAGAAAAAAAAAACCAAACAGAAAAAGCCTGGGCAAGAAACATGTCACAGTTTTGGATGCTTTGTCAAGGTCTACAGCCAAAATTCAGCATTGCTGTGAATGCACAATGGTAAAAGGGGTAAGGCAGCAACTAACCATCCTGAAAACTTACAGGTAGAGTCTTCAACCATCATCATAAGTCTACAGAACTACAAGAACTTCAACTATCATCATAAGCCTTTGCAGAATATGACCTTTCCATTACAAAAAGTTAGGCTTTACTTTCATTTCTACTTCTTATCTCACTCACTTTCTGCTTTGATACCCCAACAGACACAAACTTCAGACACATAATGGGAAACCAATATGACACTGTGGATTGCATCTCTGTCTATATTCTGCAACAAAAAAAGAAAAGAAAAATTGAACATAATAGAGAAACAAGCCTCCCTACTGAAAAGTAATGCAGAAACAAAGTAATAAAAGGGCATGCAGATTCCTATGTGAAATTATGATGGTATTGACAGTTACAGGGAGCAAAGAAACCCAGTGAGTTGCCCAAAACTTGGATTTTAAAAGCTTTTGAGTTTTTCTGCTGCAGAGAGATTTTATGGTTTTCAAGAGTTTGTAAAATTAAAATTATAAGGGTTTGTAAAATCAAAATTATAAAAAAAAAAAAGAGAGAAAAAATTATTACTTTGTAAATACTGAAGTTGAGATTATTATTTTCTCAGATGAATACAGATTCTGGGGCTGTATCAGCAGACATGTAAAGAAACAGCAACATGATGGCCTTTGATCCAGCCAAAGAAGGGAATATAGACCAAGAGAGAGATCACTTGATGTTTAAATCTTCTGACCTCCCTGGCAAGGCTCTATAAGGACCCCTAGCTGCAGAGAAGAGCTCATTGTGCTCAGCTAGGGATGCTTGCAATTCGATTAAAGAGAATTACCATCATGCAGTGTATACCTCGTTATTTCCCCCTTTATAACAAAGCTGAGAATGACTTCTCCAGTTAAGACTATAAAAGATGTAATTTTACAGACATTTGAGATTATTTCTGCTCTTTTAAGTTACTTTTCTTAGTTTGAATACCTCCCAGTTTTGTTTAATGTTGGCATTTCATCGAAAAATTCTTACTAATAGTCCTAAATAAAGAACACCACCACAACCACAAAAGAAGTAAAAAAAAAGGTGAAACATATCTGGAAATTAGACCTTCCCTCTAACCTTGTCCAAGACGAAAAGTCCTCATGAATGGGCAGAGAGAGAAAAGCTGAAGTATCTCCATGGATTACAATTAACAAACCCACTGGTCACATGAGTCAACCCCAAGAATGTGGGCTGGAATCTGGGCTGAAAAGCAAATCATCTGTGTTCAGCTCAATGTCAATAAGCACATAATTACTTGTTAAGACTGAGATGGGCTCCTCCAATTCCTCCTTCTAATTTGTGCAGTCAGTACCAAAAACAACTCCAAATTTGACTTTTGAAAAGCTATTTCTATTTTGATGGGAAGGGGAAGATTCTTGACTGCAAAGAAAAGCTGATACTATTATTCAAATAAGGCATCATCATTTCGCTAGTAAAACTGAACTACTTTGCTGTCAAATGGCCAAATCTTGATTTCAGTATTCAAGTTCCTATTCATTTCTCACACGCGTTGTCTTCGGAATGAATTAAATTTGCATTGTGCCATTTGTTACCCTCAATGTGGCAGAAAAAAAAGAAAGAGATACAGGAAGTCAAGGTTTCTGAACCAAGAGCTAAGTCATCCACACAAAATTCCACTGTCTTCATTGGGTTATGCCAAAACAGAGTGCACTCTGCTTTGCCTCTATGCTACTGCATTCTACGTAATTTTACCTTTGGCCACTTCCAGTGATTGAAAACCTGCATCCAGTAAGGCTATGATTCAATGAATGAAATATTGAAATATTTAATACTTCAAATATTGTAGAGTTCCCAATTCCATTTCATGCTGGTTTCCATGAATCAAAGAAGCAAAATCCATATAGTAGCAGTAAGACATTGTCTTTTAAAGCCCAGTCATAAAAATAATGTCATCTAAAAGACATAATTGTTTAGAACATATGCTAAAGCTATCCCTGTCATGCTGGAAAACAAAACAAAAAAAGGACATTCTGAACACTGTTCTTTTGACAGTGTAAACCTTTTAAAAACCCATTTTTACAAATGAATACTGATTTGAGTTGAATGTATAGGGAGCAACTAACAGACACTTTTGGATTTGAAGTTAGGTTTGATGAGACAGTGGTGCACTAAAAATCAACTACTCAGTTTAACTATGTCCTCTGAAAGACACTTTGAAAATTACTTTTGTTCTATAAAATAAATAAAATCCCTTCCCCTAGCTGAGGCTGAGAAATTTTAAGTGGAATCATTATGTGCAAGACAACTAATTTCACACTATACGCTGTACTTTTAGGGACACTACTAGGAGTTGCAAACAGTGATTGAGCCATTTTTTGTTTCAGGTAGAAGAAAGCATTTCAAATTTATTTCAAACAGTACAAGTCAGTGCTGCTGTTTAAAATTCATCACCGAACACTTCAGAAAAGACTGCTTATCTATTCAAGCCACATATTTTAAGTGAACTCTTACTAAATTCTCTATGTACAGATCAGGATTACATGTACTCTGAATACGGAGAACTTCATCTGACAAATTAAAGAGAGAGAGAGTGGGGTGTTCAGCAGAGTCCAAACGCAGAGATCTACTGTGCCTTGTAAAGCCTGACAGTGTAATACGTCAGGCAAGGAGAACCTCGGGTACCAGGGCCAAGCCGTGCTTGTTCCCAGGATGTGATTTAGTGCCTCAGAACCGGCGGCTTTGCGGCGCGTGGACATCTCACGGTGCCGAGTGAAGGGAACAGATTTGTCACCGCCCGCTGCCAGGAGCGGTCCCGAACAGGGACATTTTCGGCTTTCGACAATGATTGCTGTTACTAATTCTACTGTGAAACATGCAGAGCATCTGCACGGGGACTTCAGGAAAGTGCTGCCAAAACAGCTCTGGCTTTACGCTGCTGCTCCTGGTGTCTGGTTGAGGCAGCGATGAGACAGATCATATGACTTAAGCCCTTGCAAGACCTCATCACTTTTCATGGGAGAATGGAAAAGTGCTGATCCCAAGGCTTTTATGCTGAGGGAAAGCAGATAAAAATCTGCAGGTGTAACTTAAAAAAATCGGTATGAGAAGCACAAAATAGTGTAAATAATAATAAGGCTGAATTTCTAAGGAAAACAAATAAAGATCAAGCATGCGATGGCAAATAAATGAAAAGAAGAATTTAATGATATAAGCATAGAAGTGTGCATTGTTAATCTAAGTGGATAGCATTTTGATTTCCAGAGTATCTGTTAGTTTTAAGCTACAAACAGTATTGATACAAAAAACCACAAAGATGAATGGATGTAACAATTTCTATTTTATTTTTCCAATGAAAAGGAACTAGTGATAATTGACTGTAACTCTGCCTGGCTCCATCTCTAGAGAGCCATAATCATTCTGGATATATGAAAATAGATTGCTCATTCTAATCCACTATTGTTTTATACTCTTTGGGGCCCACTTCTCAGCTGGTGATAATCAATGGTATTAGTCATTGCAATACAGCGAGCTGATTTACTCTATCAAGGGTTCTGGCCTTGAGCAAAACTCACATTACCCATTTAATTCTCTTCCTAGCAGCAGCAAACTTAACAAGGCTTGAACAAGAAGTTGTCTTCTTTCATCCAGTGTGCCAGGAAAAGCTCAGAAATGCTGTCCATACACTGCTGAATCATACAGAGAGCAGCCACCAGAATCCATGCAGTTGATGTTATGACCCTAAGTCCCCCAAACACTGAAGTTTTCACTTTGAGAGCTTTTCAGAAGCTCTGCAAAACTGAAATGGGTTTTAGAGCCAAGGCAAGAACAGTTTGGCTTTGTGCACATCCTCAGTCATTACTGAGATCTTCAGTTTTTTCTATGCCTGTATTTTCTTGGCCAGAATTATCATGTCTGCCATTTAAGAGTGTCATAAAACTATGTGGAATTTACCTGGGCTTTGCTAACTTGGGTAACAAAACAACTCAAACTGGAGAGAAGCCTTCAAAGCCCCCCCACCCAGTGTTAACTGGCCACATCTTACTTGAATTATCAGTTTGAAAAAACAGGAATTGGTGGCATTTAACTGTTAAATAGCACTTTCAATCCAATTCCAAATGTCTAAAGGGAGCATGAATTGGGTATGAATTCCACCATTCAGTCACAATATTATTAGCATGGGAGGAGCAAGGTTGATCACTGTTGTCAGCACGATTATGCAGCTTTCCCATTTGCCTTATCTCAGAGAGCATGCACAGCATGGTCCTGATCAGGTTTGTCATCTTCCCAATGCCTTGGCCATGATGACAGTCAGAATGAATGAACAGATCGGCACTTTGAAGTGCTCATTGATATCTTGAGGTCAGATGTTTCTTGCATGTTTCTGGACCCTTTCCAGGCACATGGGAAGCGACAGGAGCAATGGTAGCACAACTGGCTCTGTCCATCTTCCCCAAATCTCCCTGCTCCTTCCCCGCATGGCCTGGCTGGTTAACATGTGCCAGAAGTCAGTGCAGAAGATTGCCACCTTTTCTTTTTGGTAATGAAGAACTGTTACATCAAAGCGGTTTGGGAGCACTGTTTAAACAGTCTGGCTGAATCTGAACTAGCTATCAAGTTATTCCTCTCACACAGAGCTGAACAGCTTGGTCCTGCTGTTTAGGGGTTCTTGCCAGCTGCAGAGACAGGAAAGGATTTTCTTTTTTTTCCTCTTCATTTTTACTTGTTCTATTTTCTCCTGTGCAATTTTGTTAACATTTGCAGCTTGGAGAAAATGTAATTCAAGTAAACAGCCAAACAAAAGGATCAAAGATTGAAAAAATAGAAAAAAAAAAAGACAATCGATATGTACTAGCATGGCAGAGCTCTTGTCAATATGATTATTCAAGAAGAACAAGTTCTGAAATCCTTAATCTATTTAAATATTTATTTTTTTCTAATTCCTGTTTTTATTCAAGCAAATATATCCCAAAACACGCAGCAGAGCTGCAATTGCAACGATGTCACAGTTCTTGTTTGGAGTAACTCACATTGTTAAGAAGATAAGTCAATGAGAAACTGCCCAAGGAAAAATCTAAAGAATGTGCTGTGCTGAGATTAAAATAGTTTATAAAATAATAGCAGCTCTAGGACATATTTAGGAATTCAGCTAGGAATTTAGCTGAAGGTTTTGTTTCCCTCTCTGCCTTAAAAAAAAATGACACTGGAACAAACCTTTTTCAACTGTAGAGTTGGCAGTTAACATTTTCTGGTATTAATTTTTTTAAAAAAATCCCTGTCATCACCAGCTCCTCAGAGCAATACATAAAACTTCCTTAAACAGCCAGTGAAATTAGTGGCTGGCACACTTTGGATCAGTCCCTGGGAAGCAGCATGGCTGCAGCAAGACGCCAGACGGCAATTCCTCAAGAGAAGAAAGGTGTGCCACCAGTAAATAAACACACCCAAAGAATGCCACTAATCAGCAAATATTTTGTGCTATTTCCATAATGAAACTCCACTGCTGTGGAGAACTTTTCATCCTCAAAGCCTAGGGCTAGAATAGGTAAATTATAAATCAGCTCCTGGAGAAGCACTGCCCTACACACACCACGTGGGTGTTCTTGTCATTGCTCCTCTTCAGGGACCTTCAGTCCCAGGACAGAGGGATAATCATCTGCATTGTCAATGAGCCTTTCAGCTTTTAGCCAACAGTAAATTGGCTCATTTCAGCAACTCAAGCAACTGAAAAAACCTGTGCACCACCATCATGTGTAACTGCTTGGCTTTCTATCACATTCTAACACTTAACTGCTGGCAGTGCTCTATTGCAATTGTCCATGAGAAAGGGTTATGTGTAAATGTCCAGATAAAGATTTCAGGTGACACTGCAAAGAGATTTCAAAACTCCAACAAACACTATGAGCCAGTGTACTGCTACCTACAACATGACTACTTTTATTTACTTGATTAGTCCATTAACTCCTATTTACTTAATGAGTCACATGGAATGTTTAAGAACGTGTTTACAATAAAATGCAAAAACCTAACCAAAGCAGCTGCCTATATTCATCTAACTTGAGGACAGTCTTCAGGTTAATCAAAGAAAATAAAACATAGCTCCTCTGTACATCTATTTTGCTTTACAGAAAAAAAGAAAAGGTATCCAGAAGAGCAACACAGACCGAGGAAAGGTATTAACACAGTGAATGTGACCTACCATCAGCATCTTATGGTTTAGGGCTTAAGGCACCCTAACTCAAAAATTTCTAGGTAATTTGAACTCTTGAAGCAAAATACAAAAGACAGGTAATTTCAGAGATATACAGGATCCAATCCTAAAAGAGCTTTGTACATCAAAACCAGCACTTTGAAATAAACCCGTAAATAAAATGCAAGTCTGAAGCAGGTCAAGATACCACAAAGAAAGCAGGAAGTAACTAACCCATTCCAGGGGGGTCAAGGATACCTCCAAATGAAGTGCAGGAGCATGGTTCAAAGTGTGGAAGCTGTGGGCTGCAATTTTCACATCCAATAGTTGCATTACAAGAATGAAAGAAATTACATCTTCCTGCCCCTTCCCTAATGATGAGTGACATCGGTACCAGGACAGAAACGTGACTGTAAGGATACACAATGCCCAACCAGTATTTTGTACAGGCTTATTGCCTACTTGAATTATCAACAATACTGGTCTCCATGCAGCCTAATTGCATCTCGCTCTGTGCATGGCCCTGCCATATCACTGTTTCAACCTGACCCTATTTCCTGGATTAGAACAAACCAGGATCTTCCCGAAAGATCACTTTGTCCATTGCCTTGTCCCAAAGCAGAATCGGCTGCTGCTGACAGAAGAACATCCAAAAATCTTGGTAACAGCATTCAACAGTGGAGATGCCACAGCCTCTTCATCCCACTGCCCAACTACCTGAAACATAAGAGCTTTTCTGAAGCCTTACTGCCCTTTAACCCCTGCCTCTCCTGTTGCAGACCTAAAATAAAGCCCAGGTAATTTATAGACTCTCTGTAAATTACCAACAACCCTCTGCTGCTGGCTTTCGAAGATTTGAAGACTGTCACCACATCCTGCCCTTGCACCTCCATTTCCCGTTTTCTTTGCTGCACTAAACCACACAACTCTTCCACTCCTCTCATTTAGGCCATATTTTGTTAAAATAATTTTGACAATCTTACTGTTTCCTTTGGACTGTTTCCAGGCGGTCTCAGAGGGACAGAAAGAGGCAGAGGAAAGCCATGGGAAGGGAAGAAGTGGGCGCAGCCTGGGTTTGCACCTCTTTGCATGCTGACCAAAAGGCCCAGCCTGACAGGAACAGAGAAATTCACAGGAGATGAGAACGGTTCTGCCCCAGAGCAAAGGAGGAGCAGAGGAGGAAACGGAAGTCTGTGGTATAATCCAATTTCTTGTCTGCTCACGTGCACTGGCCATCATAATGCCATGACTAAGAGTGGTCTGTCGGGTTGCAAATTCATCCTATGTAGTAAAAGAATATAGAAACATCTTTAATAGCTGTCTAAAAAGGCTAATAACCAAAGTTATCTGCCTGGGCACTGAAGTATGTCCTTTAAATATGTGTGGGGTGCCAGGGGGACATGGCAAAACAAGCTTTGTTTTCTTTGCACACTGTGGTTAGGAAGGCACATGAATTCTGGGCAGCTGGAATTGTGAGGTGTTTTCATGGAGAAATAACAAATCAGAAAAAATCCCTTTGAAACTTCAGTTCAGTCTAGAAGGTAACACAACCTTTGCACAAATCTAAGGGTCCATATCCTATCTAATCTACAGATGAATCAGTGGCTCAGCAGGTTGCTGCCATCTACTTATTTTACCTGTATGTGGGCTTATAGACAGAAGAGATTGCCACAGCTACTAGATTGATGGACCCTGGACTGTTGGTCTCAATAAAAGACTGGGTCGCTCATACAGTCTTTCCCCAACACACACTTTTTTCTTTTAGACAATGCCTCTCATGACATTTGAGCATCTACTTTTGCAAAGTTTGTCTGAATTCTTTTCCCTGAAAGAAAAATCTTCTTGACCATAGGAAGAACCTGGCAGAAGAAAGTTTCTGATCTTCCATGAAAAGATACTTTCTTCTGCCATTTTATTATTTCCCACCAAGATGTAAATGGGGTTCTTCCACCAGAATATTTCTAGCATTTACAAGAACTTACAAAAAAGTAATTGTCATTTCTTGATATGATCAAGAGTTTGAACACATGCCTGTTGCCTTGCTTTTTCCCCATAGTATGCTCTCTGAGATCTTTATTTTAAGTGGTCTTTCAACTGTATTTTTTTTTTGTCTGTTTTACACCCCAGCACACACATACTGAGCAGAAAACAATAAATATTCACAAAAGGGTAGCAAAGCAATCCAGGCTCCGAGTCCCAGTTTGTATGGCACTGGATGCACTTGGTAAAGAGGCTGTTGTGCTCAGAAAGCTCCTCAGACACCACTTCTAAGCCTGACAGAGACCGTGAATCAGAGCCCTCGGCCACAGCAGTTCACAGCCAGGGATATTCATGGAAACTGAAATCAATAATGATTTAAACCATGGTACGAGGCCCTCAGCTCTGGCCATGCCACAGAGTCGGTTGCCTGGACAGAGGAGGGATGAATTACTGGGACAAGAGCATCTGACCCCACCTCTCCATGAATCATCAGACCTCTTGAGCCTGCAACCCTTGGACATCTGGTTCTTCCTGAGCTGCTCCAGTGTAAACATTGTAAAATAAAACCTGAAAGAACCTGCACCATACCCAAGTCACAGTTCTGCATCTTTTTAAAAGCAAAAGCCAAACAAACCAAAAAACCCAACCCCCAAATTTCTACATATGAAGCAGTACTTTTATTCTAAAGGGACTGCTGTTGTGTACCCAAAATTTTGTTTGTGACTGTTCATAGAAAATTAGGATTAGGAAGCACTACTCAAAGTTCTGAAAACACTACCCTGGAAATACATTAACAATTCATGTCTCCAACCTATTTTTATGTTTGGAAAATTGCTTTAAATATTTTTAAAAAGGCTCACTCCTACTAAATGCCTTGTAGTACTATAATTACTCCAAATAAAAACTTTAATAACAAATCAAAGACAGTTAGCTGGATGGAAAACTTGGTGTGTTTATGCTTGAGATGTTTCCATTCTCTTCCATGTTAGAATAATAGTTTACACACACATATGTGTAAGACTTACTGCAGCCTGCTGAACTGATCATTGTTAGCAATTATCTTTCTCATTTTGTAGTTGTGAGGGCAGTTGAAAAGCATGTTATTGTTTTAGAAATGTTTTTCTCAGCGTTGTAGACCCTCGCCCCAGGGCGAATATCAAGAAACGTATGATTTGATAAGACCAACCATCTGCAACAGCCCCTGAGCTAAGAAATCCAGAGTGAGATAAAGTGGAAGCTCCAACTTCTTTCTGTGGTTTTGGAAGATAAACTTCAGAATCTTAGACAAAATGTCAAATTAACATTTTACTCATGTGTTTGTCAAAACTATACTTCGGTAGCAACAAAGTCAGATTTAACTTCTCTTTAAAGTTCTATTACATTTACCTGGGTGTTAATTTCAACACAAATATTTCTGCACAACCCAAAGCGCATAGTAACTATTGCAGACCTGATTCTGAGGTCAGACGGAGGCAATTAATCATTTATTCCACTGGACTTGTTGGAATTACAGCGAGACAAATGGGTTCATCAGAATTACAGCCCCTTAGCTGCAATAAATAAAAGATATATTCAAATCTGGGAGCAATTTTCTATTACTTAATCTTTCATTTTCATTTCCCCACAAACTTTACCCAAATAGAAGTTAAAGCACTGTGGCTGAAACTGAGAGCTTCATGAGTCCATAAAAGGCACAAGACTAATGTTCTCTACGTGATGGCAAATTACACTGCTTTGTGTGCATTACAATACTTTTACAAGAGTTGCTATGTAAAAAGAAAATACTGATGATCATTTAACACAGTAAGAATTCACTTAAATGAACTGCCAGAAGAACAGAACTCTTAAAATAATTGATTTTTCCCCACATCAGATGAAAAATGCATAACACTGTACAATGAAGTCCGTTTGAGCAAAAGTCATTTTCTGTCCATTAAAAGAAACATAAAATACATTGGGGTACTTAATTAAAAGTCTTTGAACCGATTTGCACACCATAAATTCACCAAACACACACAAATTTAAGAAAAATACCTTAATTTAATGCTTTCACTAAATCTACAGGTCCTCCCAAACATTTTATAAGTGTAGAAAATTCACATTCACTACAGTTCAAAGAATACCACCGTCGCTAAGAAATAAATTCATAACAGTTGCTGCCTCAGTGTTTCTGCCAGCATGCTGATGCCTTACATTTATGGAATGTATGGAGTGATTTGGAAATGACAGCTATCTCATGACAGGCAATACCAGCAGACAGCCTTTGAAAAAAATCCATACTGACCTCACCTCCATCCAACACCTATTGACAGTTGTCACTCAAACTGTGATATCACATAAACACTTTCCGATCTGAGGCTTAAGTTTCCATAGTAGGGCAAAATCCTGTTAACTTCTGACCCACCTCCCAGACACCCTTTCTGTTGTATTCATGTTTGCAAACCGCTGACAGGTTTTTCAAGGCAGAGCATGTATGGCTTGTGCAACACCACACTCCCTGCCCTCTGAGTTTCTTCCCTTAAAACCCAGTCAGAAACTTGTTGCTAATCAAAGGTAAAGAAATCTGCATCTGAAAAAGACACAGAGCAATCCAGAGAAAGAAACAGAATATTGTTTGAATGTATTCTGTGAAAGACCTGCGACACTTTTTCTACGTGGTCTCTTCCACCTTCTGTTATAGGTGGATCAGTTTTCCCTGTTACCCATTCCTTTTTAAAACTTTGGGTAGTTCCAAAACACTGCGATGAAATAATGACGAACCACAAAACCACATTGTAGATATCACTAAGATTATAAAGAGAGATGAGGAAACATAAAATCCTCTTCAATTAGAAAACTTAGGACCTCCATAAGAAGGCAGCAGGGAATGAAGTGTTCTCAGAGTTATAAAAAGAATGATTTATAGCTGCAGCAAATAAATTAATGTCCATCTATCACAGCTGTTGATACAATACTGTAATGAGAGGTTTCAGAAACATGGAGCATGGGTGAGTGTTTATAACCGCATCTATCTGCCCCTATGCAAACTTCTGGTCATTTATAGCAAACTAAGGAATTTTTCAAACTAAGGAATTCTTCAAATTCTGTCAAGAAATTAAAGGAAATAGGATCAGTTTCTCTCCCTCTCCAGCACTTCAGTAACAACTGTTAAAGGCTCAATATTCCAGTAAATCTAGTAATAACACAGCAAGTTTATACTCATATACTATAATGCCTCAATTTAGCCTTTGTTGTATACCTTCTCCACCCTAAAAAGTACATCTTACTTGAACAAAAAAAACATGGATGTTTTGGGCTACATACAAAACACACCTCTAGATGAGTAATTTCTTTGCCTTTTGCTCTCTGACACAAATTATGGATATATTTCCAAGTTACATTTTGCATTCTGAAACTAAATACAAAACAGAGGAATGGCTAGGAACTTCAGCCAGGTTTTTGAAGTAAACAGAAACTTAGTTTTGTAACTGAACTTTTGTAATGCTTGTAATTCACAGGAACTGAGAAATAAGATCTAGTCTTTGTGAAACTGCACTAGATATGGATCTAGAATGAAAGGCTGTCCCAGAAAATTAGAGAGAGTTTGGAGATATGGATTTATTCTTAAGGATATAGTCCTTCCTGGATGTCAGGTGCCATTTGTCACACCCTGGATTTTCCTGTCCATCAGGATATAGGTGAAAAAAAAAAATTTAAACTGCTTCATAGCTCAAGGAATTAGTCAAGAGACATTTTTATAGGATAGAGAAAGAAGTCACTACCCATTAACAAAGAATAAAAGATCCAGGCAAATCTATATTAGTGTGCATATGTACAGTGGCAGGATGCACGACACCACATTTCTTGAAGAAGTCCTGTTGCAAAGTGTGCTGCAGCCCCACTAAAAATATCTCATGCTTTTGGCCTGCCTAGTTTGATGCAAGGGTGAAGAAATGCTTTTTGATTGCAACAGGGCTAGAGAGACACATAGCAACTTCTGAATCCCCAGGTACCTTTAGTTCATTAATTCATTAACTCTGCTTTACTTGCAGGTTTGAAATTGAATTAAGATGTAAAAACATCTCTTTCCAGGCTCTAGTCCTGAAATTGGTACTCCATGGCCAGGCTGTTTTGTGCACACTGAGCCCCATGGACTTCTCCATGGCTCCAGGCAGAGCATCATCAGTTTGCCTACACGCTGCTGGCTGCAAAAGCAGATCTCACAGTCACTGACACTACCAAGAGGTGCCCTTAAATAACATGTACACAAGCCTTTTCCCCCTTTTCTCTTCGGATAGGTTAGAAAGAGGGAGAGCAGCTGCACAACAAGACTGTCATAACATTCACTGACACGTTGCTGAGGATCACACCTGACCTTGGGCCACCACCCACCACTGGCCCCAGACAGAAATTTCTTTCTCCTTCCACCCTGTGGGCCTCCCACAGCTGGAAGTGAGAAGCTGGTGCCAGTGCACTGCTGTTTTATTGAGTACGTTCATGTACAATGGGGGACCAAGGTCATCCAAACTCATTCCATCTGGGAGCTTTGCATCCATTGTGTCAGGGTGGTTTGCACTCCCATGAATCCAGCCAGTCTGAGATGCAAGCACTTGTGTGACTGGAAACACCAACCCATGGAAGTGCACTGGCCCTTAAAGTTTAGCAAGAAAGATAAGCTTGACATTTATCCATTTTCAGGATACTCTGGCGCTCTGTGCCGGTTCATCGGTACAACCTTCCTGAAATGCTGACACTGAGCCATTAAAAAAATGAAAATGTATGGCTGTGATGACAAATCTGCTCTGCATAATGTCTGTTGGCCCAACAGGAGCACTCGTGGATTCTCTAGGATGATGTCACTACCACATGGCAGGTCCCAAAAATGTACAGGGAAAACAAGGATTGAACTTAGATTGTCTAGCGCTGCTCAGTCTCTGTGACAGAAAATTAAATGATTTGCATTCACCTACTGTGAACCATGAGCTACATGTGGTAAGGTACTGATGTCAGAGAGGTAACTTCTAATTCCCTCTATACATATACACACATCTATTTTATAGATATAAAATAATAAAAAATACACACACATATGTAAATATATATAAAAACCATATAAATATGGGACAGTCTCCAGGAGTGTCACCACAATCTGAATGATTAATTACAAGAAAGTAGAAGCCAACTGAAAAGAGACATAGAACATATCCTATTCCTATTTTCCCTTCCCACACAGTCTGGTGCTGTTAATTTAATTTTCTTAATTTAGTGACAATTACAGATGCAAATCTGACAGTGTGTAAAAACCAAAATTAGGAAGCAAATAGTAATGGTTGGGTTGGTACCAACATCAAATGGTGCCTTTAGCATCACATCTGGTTTGTGATCTGAGAGGACTACCTCTGCAGGGAGAGGCATTCACAGTCATCTTTGAAAGTAGGATGAAGATTCTCATTATCAGGGAATTTATCTGCTAGCAGTAAATTACGAGCTGAAGGAACACCTTTCTCAGTACTGCAGGGGCCAGACATGAAATTAGGAGGATGTGGTGATGTTAGGCCAGGTGCTGCATGACTCCACAAACCTCTTACTCAGTTTTATACAGCAGGGACAATTTGTGGGAATTAAAGGTCTTTGTAGGTCTAGTAGAAAGAGAGCAAGGGTGGAAATAAATGATGTTTCCTAACATGTCATTGTTAGTGGACACCAGGGAGACAAAAGAGTTGCTTAAGCTGGAGGATAGTGTTCATATATTGAGAAATGGGTGATGGGCCAAATAACTTTAGTCTGCAAACTGGAGCTAAGTTTCTGAGACTGAGAAATCTAGGAATCCTGAGCTGTCTCCCAATAAGAGGGCAAGCAACCCAATTTTCTTTCCACCTTATAAGGTGGTCTATTATATTTTTAAACAGAACAGTATGAAATAGATACCTATGATAGTACAGACTGTTTCAAAAGCCAAGAGCTTTCTCCTAGCCCTGTATCCCTACAAAGGGAGAAGGAGGAAGAGTGTAAAATGGTGCATGGGTACAATTTACTGTGAGAAAACATGATTCTTGTTAAACAGCTTGACAAGAATACTGCGGTTTGGGAGACAGAAGGGCAGCAAGGGGCAAGGTTCTTGAGGGTCACATTGCTTTGCAGCCCAGGGCACATGGTGGCCTCAAGCTTTATGAACACTCACTACCACGGGGTCTATTATCTGCCAGGCACCACTGATGCCTGAATTACTGTATTTCAATAAAAATTGCAGCTTTGGTACTTAACCCAATAACTAGATAGTTGCAATCCCTTCCCACGCTGAATTGGCATCAACAAAGAAGTGGAAAGCAGGATATCTGCCCCCATCCTCCCCCCTCAGCAGACACACATATATGGCAGCTCTGGGCTCAGACAGGCCAGGGACAGAGTAAGTTCAGCTGGTGATGAACGCTAAGAATGCACCACCACAAACCACAGAAATGCCCGTGCTAGGCACAAAGTATAAAATGCAGCCTGACTGGAGGCAGAGTGGAGACATTATATCAGGGGAAAGCAGAGATAAGCTAATGAAGCCCCAGAAATTTTAAAACCCCCCTAAAAATATATTTTAAAATTTTCTCTGTAACAGTGTGCTGTAAAAACCCAGAAGAAAAAAAACCCACCAAATCATGCAGCTTACAAATACCTCTATGGATGTAAACTCATTACTCATTTATATATGAAGTGAAAAATATTATGATAAATGATGCTATTTACTGCCATGATGCACCTAACATCAAAACAGATGTGTATTTTCAATGTTGGGTGCATTAAACACATTATCCAACTTTCAAAATACAATAAGTGATTTATGCTAGAGGTTTAATATGCCCAAGCAGTAACTAAAAATATAATAGAAAAAACCCCAAACAACCCAGAGCAGATCAGCACAACTAAGATACAAAGTCAGACAGAAAGCTCAGATTAACCACAAAACTGGAAAGTAAAAATGAAATAAGTCCTTGCTTCTGAGTATCTTGGGCAAAATAAATTTCTTCTTTTTTTTCTATTCGTTCACAATGTTTTCCAGGACTTAATCTGTGGTCCTGCTACTTAGTGACACAAACATATTTGCCAACCAAGCAAAAAACATTTACACTATTTGTATTTGTCAGAGAAACTAGCACAAAAGTATATTTTCTGATAAAAGCATAAGCCCAAATTTCTGGAGTCAAGCATACTGTTTTCCAACCTTGGATTTTCCACATTAAAACCACAGCAAAATATCCATCCCCTCACAACATGTCCCAAAGGGGACACACATTTCTGCCTTAACAGGGGGAAGCAAAGAAAACAACCAAGGTTTTTAAATAGGCTTCCCCAAAACTGACTACAAGATAAAGAAAAATCTCCAGCCATTCTGCTTACCTTAATAACCTTGTCAAAATACAGGCTCATCACAGCTCAATTAACCAGCCTGGGCACAAGGGGTTGTCCTTGGTGTAGTGGCTCAGTCTGAGAAGACTTGAAGAATATTTTCAGGAGAGACTTTACCTGCTGGCAGCAGAGGGGTTCCACCCTGGCTGGCTCAGCTTGATCAGAATGACTTTCCTTCCTCGTTAAACAGCACCTGATCAGGATAAATACAAGCAAGCTGAAGCTCATATACATTTACCTCCCAATCAGTGTTGAAACATCTGAAATCAGTTTAGCCCTGATTTGCAGCCACTTCTCAGCCAGAGAGCAGTTAGCTGGCACTGAGGCTGTATGTAAAAAATAAAAATGGCCAGAGCATGCATTTAATGTGTGGGCAGTGAGCAACCTCAAGGATGAGCACCCTTATGAGGAGCAGTGGCTTTCCCATGCTGGTTGATGTGGGGATAATGGCTGCAGGGTGGGAGGTCTTCACGTCTGCTTTCAGAAAACTGGCAAAGGAATTACCTTGGAAAAGGCTTAGCCACTGTTTAGATACTTTGTTAAGGGCATTGAGACAAAAAGGAGAGGTTTTAAAACACACTAGGGAACTCCAGTATATTGTGGGGATTTAAGAAAAAAACATTGTGTCATACAGTAGTAGCATGACCATCTTTGACATGCAAGAGTTGTCCTGAGTTCACAAACTGTGCTCAGTGATATTAAAAATCTGGGTTTGTTTTTAAGATGCAAAGAAACAAGGCTGCCAATATTCAGGAAATAGTTCCAAGAACAATTTGCTTCATTAGCCATGGGTCTGAGGCCCCCTCTGAGAACATATCATCACCTCAGGGGTAAGGAGAGGCCGATGGGGTGAAAGCCTAGGAATGCTCACCAGCTGGACCACCAAAACGGGCAGCAGGTGGCCGGCAAGCAGCTTGCTGAAGGTGCAGCTGCTTGGCTCTGCCTAACGGGAAGAGCTGTCCTGGGAAGGCTCTCTGGAAAAGAGCTCCTGCAGAAGGGCAGTGCTCTGGGAGAGTTTATAGGGACTGGCCAGGCCTGGGCGGTGAGGACAGCTTGTCTGACCCTTCCCAGAGCCACTGAGAGGCTGTGCAGTCACCCAGGACGGCACTGCCCACCTGGCAGATGCACTCCAGGAAATGCTGCCTCGTCCTGCTTCCAGTAACAAATTTCTTCGGAGCGGCCTCCCTACGAAGGAATGTCCTTCCTGCTGAGGGTTCAAGCCCCAGCACCCAGTCGGAGGTAGGGCGTGAGCCTGGCCCCTCACACTCTCGCTTGGCCTCACTGGCTCTTAGAGTGTCACAGTCCCTTCATGCTGCATTACACTGCTGCACTCTCTGGTGCCAGAGGCTCTAGGACACGTGGAAGTTTGGAAAACCTGAAGATCCAAGTGACCTCTCTCTGGCCTGGCTCAGCTACTCAAAAGTATTTGCTTCTTGGAAGCAGAAATTCCTCTTCTCCTCATGGCATGCCTAATGCTGCAGCACACAGACCTTTGTTGTCTCGCAGAACAAGAAACGGATTCAGTTTTATTTGTTCTTCAAGGAGCAAATAAAATCTTCATGGAAGCAGCTGTAAGATGGAGAGATCTGCAGCTCCTGAGACTGCTCTTGGCTGAAAGAAAGCACCTCAGCTGCTGCTTTCAAAAACCTGCTGACCAGTTTAGGACCCAGAATTAGAGCTGGACTGATCAATAATTTGGGCACAACTTTTTTACAGTTCAGAAAAAAAGATTTCTGATCACTTCTTCAAGACTATATTTATGCATGCTCCCAGCTGCCCCTTGCAGCTCATTTCTCACACAAAAGCATGAGGGGAAAAAACAAACCAAAATTATTCTAGCTTATTCTCCCTTCAGGTTTTTAAAGGTGGTTTTACAAGTGTCCTTTCTAACTGTAAACACCTGGAGGGCAGTCAGACAGGGGAGTGTTGGAGACCACGTGAACTATTTGGTGGTTACAAAGCACCAAGGAAGTCTGAGATAAACATACAAGACTAGCTGGTGTTATTTGTGGATAGAGTCAGTTGAACAGAATTATAGAATCCTTTAGGTTGGAAAAGACCTGTTAAGAGCATTGTGCCCAACCATTAACCCAGCACTGCCAAGCCAAGCCCAGCGCTAAACCATGTCCCAAAGTGCCACATCTCAATGTCTTTTAAATACCTCCAGGGCTGGTGATTCAACCACTTCTCTGGGCAGCTTTTTCCAGAGCTTGACAACTCTTTCAGCTAGAAGCTTTTCCAGTAGGCATAGAAGAACATACCTCATATCTCTACATCCAGTTCTCAATAGCAGGCATTCCCTCTGCTGGGGTCAGTAGAGAGAGTGTGTTGTTAAAGTGTGTTAACATCCAGCTGAAACTTTTCTACCCAAATCTGTATAAAACTAATTTTCCTCGTAACATTTTAAACTCATTATTTTGTCTCTAAGATCAGGGTAAGAGTTATACTGCTTTTGTCAGACCTTGGGGTCAGCCAAGGCATTATTAACAGGGTATTCTGAAATCCTATCAATGCAGGGAAAAAAAACCTGACAAATTCTTAAAATTAATTGGCAGCATTTAGAAAACATTATGTGATGCACCTCTATAAGCATACCTTTCAAAACCTATCTATTACTCCTTGATATTTGGTCTAGGCCTTGCAGAGCAGGCGAAGCCTTGAAGATTTTACTTTCCATGGAGGAAGATTTGTCAGACTTATGAGTCAGAACCTTTGCATTCAGAAACACAGTCATGCAGAAACCTGTAATGGATGAGCTAGATGTAACACGTAGTCTATAAAATTTGGTGTACAACTGGCTTTTGACTTGTTCTGTGTTAAGAAGTTTAATTCTCCTGCAATTTTGCAATGGACATGAATAAAATTTTGGAACTGATTCATTCTTTCATTCTTCTCTATAATGTTCACAAATAAGTTTTCCTCTTTTCAGATTTCACCTCTTATTTTACCCTCAGTCCAACAAAAAAGACTGTAGACACAAGAGCAATGGAATAAATCCCAACCCTATCGTTACTAATATTTTAACAGCATTATCTGAGTGTGCAAATTCACACCTCAGTGAGGAATAGGGTGAAACATGGAGAATTGCCATCTTTGCAGCTGCTACTAGCTGACATGGCAGCAAGGCAGATTGCTGTGAGGACAGTGCTACATCTGCTGCCCTGTTCATGGCAATGAACCAGATTCTCCATAGTTCCAGCTTCCTTGTGCTGCTCCCATAGAGCAAAGGGATGCTAATAAAGCCACAAATAGCTTATAAAGAATTAAGATATTGAAGGAAAAAAGGAAATCACACTCACCTAAGCGTGCCAGACTTGAGTTTCTTTCATGTGAGTCCTCTTATTCACACAGTGTGATGAAGGGTAAATTTTGGGAATGGTGGTGTATTGCAACAGCCATCCACTAATGGTCTATTCCAAAATTACAGTTCAGCACAACTTAGTAATTACGGTTATCTGCAGGAGGGAGCAAAATGCCTTTAAAACAGCCCTTAAGAATATATTGAAGGGAGTCCTCGCACAGGAAAGAGTTTAACCCCAAAGCTTTGAAAAGAAAAAATAAAAGACGAAACCTTTGATCTTGATCATTTGCTACGGCCCGAGTGCACAGCTCAGGGCAGAAGCATTGGCCTCTGCTATCTTCAGAGCCTGGCGTGGCTGCATGCCAAGCAAGTGCTCTGCAGTCCAAGCATAAGGAGGGCTCTAAATAACACCGGCTACCAACGGCCCAGAGCGCAGCAGTGCAAGAGCCGCGCGTGAGCCGGGGCAAGCGGCACCGTTGCCATGCATCCTGTTTTGGCAGCAAAGTGAGGTGTTGATTTTGAGGATGCCATCTCTAAGTTGTCTCTTGAAATAATATAATCCTCTTATTTCCTGCTTCACCAGTTTTAAGGTCACTTTGGTCTTCTGGGGCAGTGTAAAGCTGTTGTAGCTCCACAGGGGAAAATCTTGGCTATTCCTCTTAGAGCAAAGCTTGACTGAGATGTTGTAGAGAGGAACATGAATCTCAGTAACCCTCTGAAAGTGCAGTATGCACAAATAATCTTTGTGCCTGCAATTCTCTCCTGGCCTGGATGCTAAGGCAGTTTTTAATGAGGATTTGGCTCGGAGTGCATGTTTCCATGAAATGCTTACAATCTTCTTTTCCAGCCCCCACAATAATACCTATGTGCACAAAAATAATAAAGTCCCGTGTACAAATATTCAGAACCACATGGCAGTTCTTCAGCTTTCCAGCCGTTCCAAGGACTCCAACAGAGTGGCATTAGAGAGGGGGCAGGAGGGCAGCTAAGATGCTGACACCCAGAACAAGGAGCAAAGAACATATTGAAACGCTTTGTCAGGTCAGATCTTTATTCTGGCACTGCAGACAGAGCTATAGACTGACAGAAAGTGTTTATGACCTGAGCAGCAAGAAGACAACAGTGAAAGGATCAAGGCCTGTTAAACCAGGATACAGCTGTCCCCAGAGAACTTGATCCTGGCCAACGGGCTTTGGCAAGGAGCAGTTCACATGCAATAGCTGTGTTCTGCTGTGGATGATTGCCTAAATCCCAGCTTAAAGTGGTTAAGTGCTCTACTCCCCTCACATGTTGATCTCTCAGTCTGATAAGTCTAGGAGAAAGGGATGCAAAAATACCTAAAAATTAGGGTTTATGTATTTTTTTTAACATCTATTTTCATTAGGAAAAGAAATACAGAGGGAATAGATGTACATCACCTTTTTGCTTCTGTGTGGGTAAACAAAATTATGGGAGATGTCAGGAAGACAAAAAAGCAAGCTGGAAAGAGAAGGAGAGGAAAACTGCAAAATCAAGTTCATTCATCATAAAATTAAGAAGTCTAATGATGACAAGAGTACCAAGAGATGCAAAACAGAATTGCAGAATATGCTGCATTGGAAGGGACCCATCAGAATCATTGAGTCCCACTCCTGGCCCTGCACAGGACACCCCAAGAGTCACACCATGTGCCTGAGAGCATTGCCCAAATGCTTCTTGAACTCTGTCAGTCTTGGTGCTGTGAGAGCACTTCCCTAGGGAGCCTGTTCCAGTGCCCAACCACCCTCTGGGTGAAGAACATTTTCCTGATATGCAACCTAAACCTGCCCTGATTCAGCTTCATGCCATTAATAAATAATTAAATAAACAAATAAACTCTGTTCACTGACTTCTGAAAAATTGTCATTATACTTAAGAAATGAGTATATAATAAACCATTAAAGTAATGCTACAAGGTTTTTCTGTACTTGCAAGAAAAATAAAATGATTGAATGTTCATATGCAGGAAAATACAACCTTGAAAAACTAGTATTTGTGTTTCAGGGATATGCAAAACATGAATGAAGAGGATCGGGAAGTAGAAGTGTCCACATCAACAAAATGGACCTTCACAGGGATAGAGCTACCTGGAAGGGTCCAAAAGGTGGTTACCTGTTCAGCTCAGGCACTTATTGGTGCAAAGTCTTTGTGACCAGAAAACCCTTTGACATTAACAATTCTACTGGGCAGTGACAGTGACATCAAGTGGATACATTAGTGAATTAAACAACTGAGTTACCCTGATACACGAGAAGCTGTATTTTAGTAATGATTCATCTGAAAAGTGCTTCTACCATATGACGGACTGAGAAGTGATTTGCCCTTTGAGGGACTCTTTGTTTTCATGTGCACATCATCCTCTCCCTGCATCTTCATATGAAGGATAACTCCCACGTCATTTATTTGAACAGAGAAAACGGGGAAATTTTCCAAAGAGGCTGAGAAAAGGGTAAAAAATTGGAAGCTTCATCCTTTCAGATACAAATAGCAACAGTTCATGAATGCAGAATTAGTTTGGGAAAACTCAGATGCATAAAATAGGGCTGCCCCAGGCTGTTTTAGCTTCTTCACAACAATGCTGTAGTACCTATTTAGTTATCCAGTAATGCCAAGCAACTGCTGATGACTTCATTATCCACAAAGTATGCATGCATGCACCCCAAATGAGTCCACTGCAAATGTACTCGCATCATTAAATTTAGAGTAAGGTACCAAAGCATTTTCAAAATACATGGGGACTCTTTAATGAAAAGATTTCTTTTCCTCTACGTGGGTGAAAATATTCAACTGCAAAACCTTCACAGTAGCCTTATTCTGAGATAAAACCACACCGTTTTCACCATGAGAGTGGTGGCTATGTCTCTTTTATCTTCATCTACCACCACCCCTGTTTCAACCATATACTCCCATGTGACCAATACTCCCATTTCAGACTAAGTACCTGCCACTCACTGGAACTTTTCTTTATTAGGACATTTTATTAGAGGGTTTGTATTGCTTGCTCAGCACTGCTGGGGTAGTGCCTTGCAAGTGAAATCAACAACGATGCTCAAGTATGTAGTGGACTTGGTAGAATACCCACACTCTCTTTTGGTAGTTAAAAACAGGCTTGCACTTTGTCTTGATTTCTGCCAGCGTCTGCCTGCTCACTACAAAGGAAAACTAAGTGTTTTAAGCCTAGATTAGCTGGTGGCACAACCTTTGATGGCGACACAATCTTTGATGGCATGGCACAATAAAATGTATTTCAGATGTCAGCAAAAGTTTTTTGACCATCTCTGTTGCCTACATCTTGCACCACACAGACTGTGTGAATATCTCTCTGATTTATGTGGACGGAAGTCTGTAGAAATGCAAAATCTTGCATTAGAGCAAAGCATCCTCATGTTTCCCTCATGGAAGATGTGGCAATGAGGAGCTGCACTGCTGGCCACCAGCATCCTCCAAGGTATTAACCAAGCATCTCCAGACACTCTTGCCTTGCCCAGGTTTTACAGAGGTGCCAGGGTGATTTCCCACTTTCTCCATCTAATACCTACTAGAGACATTCCTAGGACAAGGTTAATTTTTTGGCCCGTGAGAAGTTTAGGACTTTTCCATTATGATCAATCTTTACTCCCTGGTCTTCTCCAAGGTACCAGTCAAGTTCCCCTGGGAGACTCACAGAAGAAGAGGTTTTCTCCACTTCAGGTTGCCCTGTGCAGCTAGGGCGGCTCCCAACCTTGCTCCCTTTTGGGATGAGGGCACACACAAAAGCAGATGAGAGTGCCGACAAAGGAAGGATTTTATGTTTTGACTGAGGCCATGATGGCTCTTTCATTCAGCTTTTATCCTCAGAAACAGCATTGCCTTAGACTTCACATTTGGGTTAAAAGAACAAATATCTCTCTTTGCCCACTTCTGTACATACATCCTCTGTCTCCTCAGAGGCCTGTGCTCCTCACCACAGAGGTGCCCAGCCTTTGCTGAAGCAAAGTGACTACACTGGAAATCAATGGTAGAGGTAAGCACGCTAATACCCTCTGTGTGATTCAGCTTCCAAGACCAATCATCTACTCAAGAGGAAATTAGAAATATTTTAAAAAAACCCACACCTTTATAAATTACTGTGAATGTATCACTGCTGCAGATGCATAAGTGAAAGTAGTAGTTACTATTCTTTGTCACTTCAGAGAAAGCTTTAGAGAAGTGCACAGTAGGTCTTACCTTACTGTTGATGAGTACCTTATAAAGGATTTCTTTATGAAAAAGTATGGAGAAAAATAGAATGCAAATGCTTCAGTAAGTAAACCTGACATTACTTGCTTTATGAACAATTTAGATTTCTGGGGGGAAAAAAAAAGGAAAAAAAAAAAGAAAAAAGAGGAAAACCAATTTTCTATTGTAGAACTGCAAACCATTTGCTTGAATGCTTTCAAGACCAGTGCTAGCATCCCCTATTCAAAACTGGGTGAACACACTTTCTTCCCTACAAAACCATTGTAATGTACCTAGGCCAGGAAAACACTGAGAAGCCAAAACATTTGTATAAGTTCAGTGTAATTGAAGAATAATTAGTACATAGGTAAATAATAGAGTGTGCTAATGCAATGTAAACCTGCATGAGATCTGTGTTCTGTAGTACAGATTTCACGTCAATGTCAAAGAAAGAATAATGCCTAACAATTAGAGTTTGTGATGCTGTCACTGGAGGAAAGGATTTCATTGCATGTCTACAGGGATTGTCTTATCAGGCCATTTGGATGCAAGATCGTGATGGTAAAACTATTCCACTGTATGCCTAGCCCCTCTGACTATTGCATTACAATGCTGTCAGGGTGCTGGGGCATAAAGATTTTACTGCAATCATTCTGAAGCTAATACGCCCAGATAAGATGATCTCAGTGCATCTTGTTTTCCCAATAAATTTAAAAGAAAAAACAGATAAAAAGTACTGAAAAATCCAAAAACAATACTGAAGGTTGTTAAGGTTTGGGAAGGGCACTCCAATGTAGTGAGGTACATAAGCTCAGAATCTTCCATATTATTATAGCACCAGCTGGGTCATGAGACTCTGGGATATGATGCATGCAGTTGGAATGGAGAACCCTAATTTGCAAGATATTCTAAATGTTCTGGTTTTGGGATACTGTGGCATTTGAACATAGGTAGCTCTAGTATTCCTAGAGGTCCTGAAGAGAACACCATACCTAGTCCTGAAATCTTTCTCAGATGTCAAATGTCTGTTTCTATTACCCACATTAGTGCTCTATTCATACAGGGTTAAAGTTGACTGATGGGGTTGCATACCCTTTCAGAATCGCCAACACATCTGTATTCCCATTTTAGATAAAAAATATGAAGTTAAAGTCTGTATCATCCCTGCCTCAAAGTCTTAGCTCTTCCCCCAGACTCAAGAGCGGTACAGCTAACGGGGGTGTGTACGCTTGCTGCAGCCACGGCACGTGTCTGACACACCATCCCCTTGGCAACCCCTTGTCTCATTTATCTTCCTGAATGCTCGGCTAACCTTCTCTATCTTATAGGCAGCTGCTCTGATTGGCACAGATGTTAATTAAACTAGGTAGTAACAGAGCACACGCTGGAAAGGCGGCCCTCGGAGCTGAAAGGGATCCTCGTCCGCACCACTGCCGCTCTCGGCTGTGTGCAGTGCGGAAGGAGTGAAGAAAAAATAACCTTATCCACGTTCCTGAGATCAGTAACAGTCTCATGATGGCAGAAGGGACAGGGCAAGCATCAACTGGTGGCAACAGGCAGCAAATGGAGGTTACTGGTGAGCCGGGGACGTGGACAAAACACTGCTAATTGCTGACACTGGCCTAAGTTAAATTTCTGTTTTCTCTGCCCACAGGTTGCAATTTTCTTTTTCCTCATTTGAGCACTGCGATCTTCCATGTTGCCCAGGGTGAAATGTGCCATGAGGATATGAAACAGAGTTAAAATGATAAGAAACGGGCTAATGCATCCTTCAACGCTATTTGCTTTTCTTAAATTTTTTATCCAATATTCTGGAAATTTAGCCCCTAGAAATCTTCACAGTGACTTTCCTGGTTATTAAAGAAAATCACAGCTGTAAGGTGGTCCTAACTGTGAGAAAGAAAAATCAGGAAGTTTCCCCTGAAAATCCCCTGAAAAACCATACTGCAACACCCATTCACAGAACACTGCAAAGGGCAGGATGAACTCCCAAGATATGCTGATACATGAATTTTGTTGGACATAGTACATTTTAAGACCCTATGTTTACTCCAACTTTAATAAATCCCTATCCAATTTTCTGATTTTAGCAGAGCACTGGTTTTCCTGCACCTGTTAATCTTGCATCAAGCTGTGCTGCAGATACAAACAAGAACCTTAAATTTTGAAAGTTTTGGCTGCCCCAAAAAGTTGATGAAAGTGACGTACTGGATAAGAGCGATTGAAACCATGTATATCATACTCAGATTGGATCCATCACTGAACATTCATGCAAAGTGAAAAAATAATTCTTGGATGCCACCTGTTTCCTTGTGGGTGTCATGAGAATTCCTCCCTCAAATGGTTGAGTTTTTACTTCAGATCTGAATAATCACAGAGATTTTTCAGAACTGAGAAAATCTGCAGAATGTGCATTCAAATAGAAATGGTTTGCTATGAGAAAGGAAATGTATTTGATATAATTTTTACTAACTGCTTTCAATTCACTTAGATTCCAGATAAGATTAAAAGTGAGACCAGAAACTAACCTGTTTAAACAGATACTGCGAGTTTGAGAGTGTCTGGACCAGACCCCTCTGCAATCAAAGCTGTGAGTAGTGAGCAGAGATTCTCTGTACTCCCAGGTAAGAAATTACCTGCTGACAACTCTGCAGCCACTGGTCAGTCTTCCCTCTCATCAGTCCTCTCACTCCATTCCGTGGGGCACTGCAGCTCCAGAAGTGCTCTCTTTCCCATGGTGTGTAACCTGAATACTTAAGGCTGTAAAAGGTCTCAGAGGATGTTACCAGGCTCAAGTCATTACCCCTCTCCCCAGCCAACATGCTGCTTAAGAACTTTATGCTCTGTTTGCCTTAATCCTTGCTGGTGCCGTTCGATGTGCCGTGCTTCCCCTTGCCTTCTCCTACCAGTTGTAATTTAAAATACATCAGAATATGACCCAGTTTTATAGTCACGGCGGGCTGTTTGCAGCACACAGAGCAGGTAGGAAGCTTCTCTAAGCTCCCTGTCTTTTTGAATCAAAAAATCATATGGCTGATCTCACACATCCTGTGCCAAGCTCATATGAACTGAACTTCAGTCAAAGTAGAGAAACACTCCTGCCATTACAGTATTAAGAGTACAATCCTGGCTCTGTGTGCCTGCACTTGAAGTGCAAACATTCTATAGGTAGCACTGAATAACAGTTTATTCTATTTCCAAAAATTAATTAAATAATAATAAAAAAAATCCTTCTAAACCACTGCTTTTCCAAGACATTCCTAATCAATAGCCATGCTCCTATGCTATTACCCTGTTTAATGCCATCATCATACAGTTCCTGTAGCTGGTGAAACTGTTCAGTTTAATTTCATGGTTTCATATTTTTCAAACAAAATGCAGAAAAAAGGAAGAAACTATCTAGGACCTGAAACCAGCACCAAAGCCCAGTCAGTATGTATCAGAACTTCATAATTAATAGGCTTCAGCTCCCTTGTAAAGGGCTTAAATAACTTATTTGAAATAGGAATAAATTTTGCCAGAAAAATCTCAATGTTCTTGTATTAAATATAATATATATTAATATATTTTTTTCCTGAGTATGTTCTGAAAACAGCCCATCAGCTCTAAGAAGCACTTGTTAATGCCTTCATCATATGACAGCATTTGTTTGAAATATTTGCACACCATATAGTTCAGAATACCTTCTTTTTTCCAGGCAACAGCTAAAAATTTTACTACAGCATTAAGAAATTTTAATGACTGTTAAAAGGTTCCCTAATGACTATAATAAAGGAAAATATTTTATTGATGTCAGCAACTAGCAGTTGACTTATGCAGTACTACTTTTTAATCTTCTGGTTTGCTGTGCTCTTATATATCTCTGCTCCAATTCTTAGAGCAAGACCTGATGCATCTGAGCTGTGATTTAATGGATTTACTCACAGAGCTAAAGAAGTCAATGTTGAAGTTACTTAATGAATTAAGTGCTGTCTCTCCAGTACATATTCAATTTTTCATGCTCTTTTCATTCTCATCACCATTTATGTTTGGACAGTTGTCTATGAACCTGTACAATGGCTCCCTTAGGCTGGAAATCCAAAGCCTCATTGTTTATGCCACAGTTAGTTTGCCAAGACATCGGCAGAAGGTCCAAAATCTAATTCCTGGGTAAAGACATCCCAGGCTTGGGTGTCCAGTCCATTTGATTGCCATCTACTTTGGTAATAGAAATTCAAGCACGAGTTTGTTACCACCTGATGCTCTTTCCTTCCTGTGGAAGTGCCTGTGTTGGTCTATCAGGACATCCTGGAAACCTACAAAGAGAAAGGTAGAAAGCCTTTGAAAGACTGCAAAAGATCATGGAATCAAGTCAACTATTTTTTTTCTGAATATACCCACACCATAAGGAAATGAGATGTGGCTGGGGTTCTGGTGTATTTACACTTCTGATTTGCTGTATGACCTTGAGCAAGTCACTCATCCCTTTTGTGCTTTTGTTTCTGTATCTGCATTACAGAAATAATAATTACATTTTCTGCTTCACACAGTTCTTCTGAGGCTTATTTAGTGTTATCAATAGACAATGCTTCACAAAATAGTGGAATTATTTTAACAAATATGTCAATCTGGAATGACTATTGAGAGCAACAAATTCAGAACCAGTTCTCACAGCAGTTCTTAGACCTGCCCTCGCAATCCCAGGAATCTGTCTGAGGAAAAAAGCTCTTAAAGAGTCATATTATCAATAAAAGGCAGTAGTATCAAAGCCCCAGGGTTGCTCTGCCCTCTAAATGCTAGTGCAAGAATATAAAGGTAACACAGATGCATGGCTGGAGCAACCCCCATCAACTGTGTGAGAGGGAACTAGCAGGGAAAAAGCCTAACACTGACTGGCTCCAAGCCCTGGCTGGGCTGGTGGTGGCACAGCAGAGCACAGCCCATTTAAATCACACTGCCCTCTCATGTTAATCCTTGCAGAATGCTGAAACCATGCCACTTTTGATCACTTCATTCATTTGATTACTGCAACTGGTCAAAACAGGGTTTGGAGCACGTCTTGCACACAGAAGATGAAAGATGGAAAGGGTGTAGGCACAAAGGTTTCCTACATAGAAGTCCGACAGTTCCTTACAAGTTATTAGCGGACCTCCCTGGTCCTCGCAGAGACTAGGAGAGTGCAAATTAACAGAAGTAATTAATTACTCACATGTAAGCTGCTGGACTCAATCCGGGGGAATGGAGAGGACGACAATCCACGAGGTCAGAATGGAGCCTTAATGAGCCCTGCTGGCCCTAGACCCTGTGACTATTCAATTAGGCACGAGACCTCGCTGCGTGCCAAAAGGCCTTTTGCCCCAGCCTCTGGAGCTGTGGCACCTCATGCCAAGCCACAGACCTTGCCCTGGAAGTCTGGGCTGGCGTTAAACGCCGGGTAGTTGGACTGCTCTGGATCTCAGCCCTGAAATGAGGGCAAGCAAGTGACAGCCCAGCACAACTGCAGCTGCTCTTCACTTCAGTCTTGCCTTTAAGCACATTGTGTTTTGTCGTCTTAAATTACAGTAAAATTGCACTCAGCTGGGTAAACCCAAAGGCCCATGGTGTTCTTTGCTGGTTTCTGCCATTCACAGAGTTTTCTCTCATGCACACCTATAGTTACTCGAAAATGCTTAAACACTATAATGTTCAAACGAAGGCTGGGAATTCTGTGTTTAAATAAAAGCTCAGCTGATTATTTTGTATCCATTTGCTCTTTCACCCACCTCACAAGTCTCCTTCAAAATGATCCCTTTCTAAGTGATTAATTTTCCATGAGAAGATGCTAACACCAGGACAGTGCAAAAATAAATATCAGAAAAGAGCAAGCAAAAGGGAATGTGTCACATACTGACTACAGGGAAACAGTGCAAAACATCTAATCACAGCAGTGCCAGGAAACTTGAACCTGTCCAAAAGGATCCAGTGCTCTCAATGTTTAATTGCTGTTGATGGCTGCTGGTCAGTCATGCATGACAATGTGTGTGTCACGCTGCTTCCTGCCTATGTTCATTCCTGTCAGCCTTCACTCCAGGTGATGGGTACAGCTTCTCTGACCAGGCAAGAGAGAGAGAGAGGGGGGAAAAGAGCCCTCAGAGACACAAAGCAACATGTACCCAAATAACCCAAGCCACGGGAACAGAGAGCCAAAAATGGACAGCCAGCTTTTATCAACTCCTCCACCCCTCCTTATTTATGCTTAAAACAAACGAAACAAAACAGAAACAACCAAAAGCAACCAACCAACCAACAACAACAAAAACCAAAAACAAAACAACAAAAACAAAAGTGTGGCATCTGCGACTGACAGTATTCCAACTGGCAAGTCTCAGGTCTCCTGTTTGCTTGATTATATGTTTGAACACATGCTTGGGGCTGCACGAAGCAATTTGAATTACAATTGGGTAGCAACAAACATTATCTTTTTTGGGGAACTGGAGCTTTATAAACCTCCTCCTTGAGCTAATAAGAGAGAGGTAGGGGGAAATGTGGGAGAAGTAACTTAAAAGGTCTAGAAATTGTAAAACAGCTTTCCACTGCTTTCTTAAAGTGACTGTTTAATGGTTTATGTATCTGGGCCCAGATTCAGCAAAGCACTTAAGCATACATTTAACTTTAAGTATGTGAATGATCTCATCCTTATTCAGCAAAACTCTTAAATAAATGCTTAATTTTAAGCTATGCTTAGCTGTGTTGCTGTAGCAGGGCCCCATCACACACTTCTGCATCCTGCTATGTCTGTCATATAATTAGAAAGAGTGCTGCTCTTTTACCTCACCCATTACTCTCTTCTTTTCAAAACAACAATAATTATTTTGCCGTTGTTTAACTTCCTTTTGCTTTGTGCAAAATCAATGCCTGGGAGTCAGTATATTCCTTAAACATCCAGAACATATCTGCTCATTCCCATTCCACTTTGGATCCATCTGCAGTTGAAGACTGGGTGGGTCCTGCTGCAGTCTCCAGCGGGAGCTGGGTCAGGACCATGCTGACCAACAGAGATGTGTTGCAGTAGTACATGGATTGAATTGTCTAAGGATGGGAAAGGCAGTGCAGTGGGGAGGTTTTTCTGCAACAAAAGCACAGTTACAAGGCTTTAGCTGATTCAAAATTGATCTGACTTCAGCTGTGGTCGGGATACTTTGAGGAAGGAACTAAAACATCCTTTCTGGACCATGGCATTTCAAGCAATTAGGAGATAGCATATGACGTTAGTTTTGATGATGTAATTGTTTTACAATCATTTTGATATTCTCTCCGTGTACTGCTTTCATTCATCTCTCCAATAAGTGGGAAATGAAGGTAGAATACAAAGCAGGGAGAAGAGCTTGTTTCACACGACGTTTCTGGCTCATTTGAAGATATTCCTTATTGTAATTGACACACTTTTCCCACTCCATATTCACACCTACCCACCAGTGAGAGTGAGGAAGGCTGTTCAATTTCATTGATGTTAAGGATGATGATGAGAATCATGTTTAAGTGCTAATACACAGATACAAATTGAGAAATGCTGTGTGGGGAGGTCAGTCCACTTTATTTTTCCTGAACTGGCTTTTGCTAGCTTTAATATTTGGAACGACTTGACTTCCTCTGACATCACTGAGGAGAGTCTATGGGTTTTAAAATCATTGTAATTATTACTACTACTAAAGAGGTGATATGGACAAAGAGAGCAGTAGGTGCACAAAGAAGAATAACTCTACTCAATTTATGTTATTTAATAGATGTGCTCATTCTTTTTTACCACAGATTGAAAAGTGGTATCAAAATAACTCTCTAAAGAAGTCCTGGGGTAAATTCAAGTGTCACAATTTCTATGTTCAGAAGTGCCATGGAAGGAAAATAAAAACATAAATAAGTAGTTTTGCAAGAACAGAACTAACGAAGCCCTGTTTCCTACAGCTTTGTGCCTCATAATTAATTGTGAGCTACAGTTGAAGCTTTTCCCAGGGGTGGGGCACATATGGTCCATCTCTCACACTCTCTGAGAAATATATAGATAGATATACTGTGTGGATTCTTTATGGTTAATAATGCATGAACTCACTCTGCAGTCTTGTTGTTAGGCAGGCTCCTTATCAGGTGTCTTTTCTTCACCATCCTCCTCCTTCCATCCTTCTACAACAAGTACAAAATTTTATTTTAAAGATTACTGCTCTGCCAAATTTGTCTGAAATCACCAAAGAGATTGAAACCTGAATAGGTTAAACTACACACATGCTAAAATGTATGTTAAAATACACTACGTACACAAACATGCAAACTGTGTGACTGAATAAACCTTACCCCTTTACGAAAGGAGGCTCCCAATTGTATACGATACCAGTAAATATTTATTTTCATAACATGTAAAAGCAAAGGGAAAATACTATCATTTAATCCTTGCCCTTTTTTGACATCCTCTCTTGTAAAGGAGAAGTCACCAACACTCATGAGAACTGCAACAGAGATAAGCCAAATGAGCTCAACAAGAAATAAACTCACTGCCAGCATGGGAACATGCCATGAAGTCAATTCTGTGAAGTTCAGGTTTGGAATGCATTATGAATTCTGAAGAAAAGCTCAGACTACAGTGAAGTGCATGCTGGCACTGAAGAACTTTGTCATATATGGCCCTTTTCCTTTCTGTTCTGCAGGAATGTTAATGATTTGAAGCATTAAAAGGCATTGTTCCTAGTTATGGTGATTTTCAGAAAATGGGAACTGTGAAAACAGGATTATCAAAGCATTGGAAACTTAGAACCACTTTTGATGTTCAGGCCATGTAATGACTGTGAGTAGAGGAGGATGCAGCAAATCGCTTGGAACTTGGCCTTGAATAAGATAGCCAAAAAAGCTCATGTAAAATTAATAAGCAGCGTTCCTTTTCATTTTAAATGCAACTAAAGCCCAAATGCTGGAATAAATACATTCGGTATACAGACAGAATTTTCATAAATCAGCCATGCTTATCCATATCCTTTGTACTTTGTAACCATTAGCCATACACTCTATCGAACATAATGTTTCCTAAGATCCCTGGTGGCTTCGGTATTAATCTGAATTCTGTGATTCCACTGTCAAGTTTAAATTACAGATCTGACCACAAACTCATTAGAAAATACACTGCTCTATTCTGTGCTTCACTTGTCTTAATTTCATATTTTTTGGAAAAAAAAAAAAAGAAAAAATAAAAAGAAGAAATAAAAAAAAAATTGCCATTGCTCTTGCAAAAAGACTGATCTCTATGATGTGGCAATGAGCCAAATTTTTTTTAGGACGTGATGAAAAAAGGAAAAGGATACATCTTCATCTAATCCATAACTAACATAAACTGGATGTTTGATGTTAGATATTTATTACAATTACGTACCACATTTATTTATTTATATTTTATGTGAAAGATGAAAGCTTAATTCTCTTAACTACCAGGGGGAAAGTATAATCTGTCCAGAGGAAAGCACAGTATGGCCAGACGAAATGATAGCTCTCTCACACTGCTCTGTCATTGCAACTAAGCACTGACATGAAAGCCTTAAGGGTGTGGTAAAAAGGACTGCCCTCCAGTGTGCTGAAAGGAAACTTCAGCATCCTTGCTCATTCGTTTTTTGTATAAAAACTGACAGATGTGTCAAAGGTGTGATAGTTTTGTGAATAAGTAATAAGTCCTGACAAGCTGGACCTTATCATTCCCTTCAGCCTAAGGTGAGGAAGGAGCCTGGGGTAACAGCAGGGGCAACAGAAAAGCCCTGGATGGGACTTGCGGGATGGCTCGCCTCGCTCGTCTGTGCTCCTGCTGGTACAAAATGGATTTGATGACAAATCTGATCAAATTCATGTCTGGTGTAATTTTGGAGAGGTCAGTGGTGTTACACCAGGGGAAGCGTCAGTCCTTGGTGTTTATTTAGGGAAGATGGCAGAGGCTTTGGAATAAGAGCAGTGCACTGAGCCATGAGCTCCCTTCCCCTCAGCAGCGCGGTGTGGATACTTCACAGGAAGGGCAGTTGGTTATCAGGATCATGTATGAGTACTTTGTCAAAACCTGTGTTTCAGCATGGCTCACAGAGAAGGTGCAATTACTGGACTCGGCCAGTGACCCTTAGATGCCTTTCCCAACACTGCCAGATCCACCTGAAATCTCTTTCCAAATGAAAGCAAACCAAGATTCTTCTCTTTGCAATATCTAGGTCATATTATAGGAGTTTTACATTCAAGTGGAAGAAAAAGAAAGGAGATTGTAATATATTTATTTGTGAAACGAAAGGTTTGCCTTTCTGCAGGGATAGCAAAGCTCATATTTACAATGCATAGACTTGCAAAGATCAGTAGTGCAATGAGAAACATACATGAGGTATTTTGAAAAGCAGGAATTCCAGATGGAAGGCAGCATAGCCGAATGTGAATGCAAAAGTATTTTTACAAGTAAATACTCATGGCCTCAGTATTTGATTTTCATAAGCTTTCATCAGAAGAAAATAAACCAATATGGAAATGACAGTAGCTGAGATACTTAAGAACATGATTAACTCTCAGACTTGGAAAAAAAAGTGTTTGGCAAATTATAATGCTACTTAGATTTATCTATGTATTTTTTCACTCAGGTGTGTAATAAGCCAGGAAAATCTAATATAACATTCCAGATAATGGGAAAAAGGAAAAAAAAAAGATCAGACCAGATTAACATATTGCTATTATACATACAACATATATAGGCCAAATAGACAAAGGATGAGAGGACAGGATACGGTGCAAGAGTGTGCTGTGCAATGGCATTGACTTTGCAGGTGATGGATGGTAGTAAGACACACAACCTCAGGGATAGAGGAAACTGGGACACGTGGAAAGCAAAAATCCCAGAAGCATGAGAGGGTACTGCAAGAATAGCATGGCAGTGAAGGACATTTGTTGAAGAAGTCAGGAGAAGGTCAGAGGCAAGAGCCAGACATTGTAGGGGAGAACATAGAGCCCAGTTTCCTGAGTGCAATGTAGCAGGAAACGGGTTCTGGAAAGGGTGTGGCATTACCAAATATATGTGATGGGGCACAGAGATCTGAAATACTGCACAATGAGGCCAGACAAGTGCTGGCAGATGGGTTTGGACTGGGGGTAACAGTCTGTTCCACATTTCACAGATTTGTTCTAACTACTACAACCCCCACCTCCTGCTTCTTTATGTTTTAAATTGCTTCAGTGCTGTCTTTCCTCATTTTTTTTTTCTCCTAAGGCCTGAAATGTGATGCCTGCTATGAACACTGTCTTCTTTTGACATTTTCACTCCCTGATAATGCTGCAAGCTAGCCTTGAATTTTAAAAAGTGGCACGCATGCACACACTCAAGCACTCCCACTCTGAGGCTGTCATTCTCATCAAACATCTGGAAATCTGTTTGCCAGAGTGCTGCCGCCAAATGCTCCTGCCTCATCCAGGCAGAATTGTGCTTCCCCTACAGGGTAAGCAAGAAGAGCTCGAGAGCAGATTTACAGCTGTTGATGTGGCAGCACTGAAGTCTTGTGCGGCAGCTCGGAGCTCCTTATTTACGGTTTTAACCCTCAGGGGAGTTTGGTTAGAGAACGGATTGGATGTGGACATCCAAAGCCTTCTTGGAGCCTGAAGATTCCTTCCTTTTCCTTTTATTTCTAGCATCTTTATTGTCCAGCCCTTCATAACTCTGGCCAAACACAGATGGCTGTAATTCCCTCAGACTCTGAGGACAGCATCAGCCTTGATACTCAGACCTCACTAGGCAAAGTACCACAAGATTTCATCTCTTAGCCCAGGGGAAGAAGAAATGGAGGATCAGACTTCAAGGCATGCAACTGCCTAAATCTCATCCCCTTTCTAAAGCAGTCCCTGGCCTGAAGAAAATTCTGTTTCAGGCAGGACACATGAAACTGGTAACAAATATTGCCTTATCTCAGGTCATAGGAATAAGTCCTGTTACCCTGACCTCCTCGCCTGCCAAAAATTTAATTAGGGAAATGAGAGAGAGGGAAGGCAAGGAGGTGGCATTAAGGCTCTGAGGTAAAAGAGTTGGAAAGATACATGTGGAGAAATGAGAGAAAGGGATTGTATCCAGTCCAAAAAAATGCTTCTATCCAGTTCTGGATAGTGAGTGGAAAAGCAGAGGAAGAGCAATGGGAAATGAACAGAACCGAAACAAGATGACAACAAGCCACCTGCAGAGATATAGCAGAACAGTAAATAAAAGGAAAAAAGCCTTTCTTGTACTTTCCATAACATCAAGGCTAGCATCCAGGATTCCCAATGCAAAGCCCAGACACAGCTGTTTCCTTACTAGCCTAAATAACTTAACAGAAAATTTACATCTTGGCTAAGACATTCAGCATGCTGGTGTGCAGGGCAGAAATATTCAGTTTCTAAAGGATTTTCCCCAAAAGGAGCAAAGCTTGCACACCAGGACACAGAGGCATTTGATAGCACAGCACGGAAGGGGAAACTGACTATTCCGTCCCTATTAGGACAGCTGGAAGTTACAGTAAATGGTCTATTGAGAACAATGGGTTGGAGCCAATGGAAAGGCAACTTCCAAACATTTCAATTTAAAGGTCTCTCAGCTATGGAAAATGATTGCCATGGGGCTTTGTTTCAGGTCGAGGCACCAGGGAAAGTGCATTTAGAAAGCATGACAGTCCATTTAGCAGGCATCCCTCAGCCATAGGCACAGATTCTCTCAACAAGCGCTCGGTTGTGTGCGCGCCTAATCTTCACCCAGCTTGGAGGAAAAACACCACTAAAAGGCGAGGAGTTTTTAGTGAAGTTTCAGTGGTAAAGCTCCACACAGGCATCTCCTCATACCAAAAAAAAAAAAAAAAAATTCTGAATATGTAAGAGCTGTTAGTTACTGCTGTGCTGTTCAGTGGCTGTCAGGCCAGCCTCAGGAAACACGGCTGAGAACTATTGTGCCTTCGGTCCTGATGATGGAAAGAACAAACTGTGTATTTACTAACAGTGTTATTTTAACTGCTGAGCAGCTAGAATAAAATTAAGGCATTTAGATCCTTTTTTTTCCTCCAAGCATTTATAAACTGCTTTAGTGCTCCAGTTATATGTTTATCTTTCAGAAAGAGCATGAACAAAACCAGCCAGGCAAATAACCCTGAAGATGTTGAAAGGCTAGGTGTCAATAAATTGTTTGAATTTGGACAGTCCACTGGTCTGACTTAGGAATGAACATCTGAACCAAAGGAGGTTAAAGCTATGATTTTTGTAAGGCCCAAGGAGAGATGCAGCCCAGATAAGTGGTCACTATGGCTCACTAGAATGGAGGCACCGTGTCCAGGAAGGTTGGATGACTCATTGCAGGCACAGAGAACCACTGACAGAAAGAAAAGGTACCCCTGTGCTTGTGACATACCTCACGATTTTGAAAGGGTCCAAAGTAAAACTCAAGAAAGGGAAGCAAAGGGAAATACTGCCACAATTTGCCTTTTCAACCTTATCTATCACTGCTTATTTGTGCTCTTACAAAGAGGATGAGTGAGGTTGGAAAATAGCGAGTTAAGAATTAATGGGCAGATTTAGCACTTGAGTCTACATTTGTTGTCTGGCATCATGCTGCCTTTTATGTCTCTCTTTCTATGGTCACACATATCCCATCATGTACATCCTGCCTCAAGTTTCACGTGTGTGTCTGCATCTGGAGTTTCAGGGAAGTGGCCCAGGAGTCAAAATGCCAACTCCTTTTAAGCTCTAGAATGAATCACTTTGGATGCTTGATTACCCAAGAGCAGGGAGACTTATGTGGGAATTAGTTGCCATCAGCAGATGATTGGCTTATTCTACAAGTCTCATAATTTTATCTTGCACAGGAATAGGATTTAGGGGGAATCTGAGTCATTCTAATCGAACAGATAATCGTGTCCATTTTATAATTGTGAGAGTAGGCTTGTTACATTCATTAGCCATCTCAGGTGCCAGGAGCACAGTTTATAAAGAAGTTTGAAGACTACCTGAGGCAGCTTAACCCTCTGAACACAAAAGAATGGTGGTTTTGAGGCCAGAATTAGTGGCTTATTTCCCAGTCTTCTTTCCTGATGTATCAAACGTATCCTATTGTAATGTGTCAAGGTAGTGTGTATGAAGTATAGCACTCCTGAGAAGAGAGGGGATGAAAGACTCACCAGCACAGGGGTTCTGAGGTACAGCAGTCAGAGATGAAGAAGAAAGTTTGTCCAAGTGTAATAAATCAAATCTGCAAATACATGAAAGAGTCAACAGATGTTTTCAGCAAAATAAGCATCATTTATGTCCTCAAATGAGTCGTTGCAGAGTAAATAAAATAGGATGATGCATGGCTTCACTCCCAAATTGAAACAATTCTGCATTAACTCATCTTTTAGACCTTCCTTTTAGGCAGAGATCTAATGGGCACAAAGACATGAGTAGCAGATTAGAAAGATTTTTACTGCATCTTTCAGTGGTTCTATTACAAACTATTCAGTTGTTTCGCTGTTACCTGGGGTACAGAAAAGTCTCATTCATTCCTTATGAAAAAGATTTCACACAATCTACAGACAGTGGTGATTTGGGTCTATTACATCTTGCTATGGACAGCTATCTGCTCTTGTTTGGGAATCCTCCTATGCAATCATAAAATGATTCATGTGTAAAACTTGAACTGCATCAGCAAGAGAGTGCAGATTCACATCTCGCAGGTTAGAATCCTTTGTACCTCTTCTCTTTTACAGGTTGGGTTTTCTCCCCCTGGAATAGCATTTTAAAAGAACCCCACCATTTGTTCTCTCTACTTTTTTTCAGTCCATCTAGCCTCATTATTTTTAAATGCTTATGGATCACTTTAAGTGGTGACAGCTGATCTGGTTTTTATTATATTTGCTTTTTTTTCTGTTGCCTACTTTAACAGAAATAAGACACCAAAGAACAAATTGATAAAACTGTAAAAAAAGGGAGGAAATGATTGAATGTAACAAAATTTTACTTTTAATCAGCTTTGTTCTAATTTCAGCTTGCCCAACAGTTTTTAATATGCAAAAGAACTGTCCTCCATACTGACTTAATGAAAATGGTCATTTTGCTGAGGGTGTGCTATGTATCATCCAGTCAAGATGTGAATATACTCAACTGAGTTGTTTTTTTTTTGAGCTCAGTATGCCCTCTGGTTTGTTTCTGGTTTGTTTTCACTTTTTTAAAAAAAATTATAGCAGCTTAATCTGCTGCTTTTGCCAATTCAGACATTTTTCATTCTTTCTCAAAGCCAAGTCGTTTGTTCCAGCTCAAAGTTACTTCTCTTAAGGCATTTGTCTGAGGTTACTTCTTTTTCTCCCTCCAGCCTGTCCCCACATCTATTCTTTCCACATATCATACAAACTAGTCAGCTTTGAACCTCCCCTTTTGTCAGCCACAGCGCTGTGGAGAGCGGTGATTTGTAGGCTCGGAGCAGCGAAGACAATGTATGCCTGGGTCAGTAGTAATTAAGGAATGTCAGTGGTCGAGAGGGGGAAAATTCAACTCAAGCCAAACTGAAGCATTTAGATATTTTACTGCTGCATCTTTTTAGGCCTCTCTCAGCTTATAAATATTAATTTAAAGACTACCAACAAGGACAGTAAACGGATTTAGGCATAAAACTTCCTGTCAGCGGTGATTTGTGCCCAATAAAAGGAGAGCTGGATAGAGAAAGCCTGCTTCACTAAGTTTATGATAGACAGTGAAAGGCTGCCATCAAAATAAAAAGGCTTTCACTCTGTCTTGTGTTGTATTGGCATCTCCTACCCTGACGAGCATCGTCCTGGGCTGCGTTGCTCCCTTTCACATCCAGCTCACTGAGGGAAAGGTCTGGGGCAGGACCAACATGGGCAATGGGCTCTGCACAGTCAGCAGGATGGAAAGGCAACTTCTACAGCAGTGGTGCCTTGTAGTGAGCACTGAGATGGAAAGAGCTGACAAAAGGCCTTTCCTTTCCTACTAATGCCCAACCTAAAAGTAGGAAAGAAGTCAGCAGGCGCTGTATACTCTGTGAGAGTGTGCCTTCAAAATGTGACTATATTAATTATAATAATATACCAATTATCTTTTCCTGATCTCACTTCTGCACAGAAAACATTCACTCTAAACTATAATCTGGTTTAGCTAAATCAACTAAACATAACTCTTTAATTAATCTTAACACTTTATCCATACTTAGGTACTTGAGTCTGGATAGAGCAGTTCATGCTTTCCACACGTTTAGGTCTCTGCAATGCCCACCTGGCTCATGCTCTCTCTAGCTAGATCCACAAGCCAACATGCACCTCGTGTCTGACGTGTATACAATGTTTGGCCAATTTATTTATCCCCACTCTCTGTTTACTGCTTGTACTGCAGGGGATGTTGTTACATGGTTCCACAACCTTTCTAGTTTGCCTTGCTCATTGGAGGCTTGCAACTTTAATATTTTAGGGAGACAAATAAAAAAGTATCAACTCTGTAATCTCTATAAATATCTAGAGATCTCAGTAGGTCAGGGTGATTGTTCCCCTGCCTGGAGACTGTGGGCAGAAGTCACGCACAGGATGGCTGGCCCCATTTTGGAGAAATGGTTTGTCTGTGTGGGACTTCCCTCCTACAGAAGCTGCTCTCTGTGGCTCTTCAGTTCATTGTGAAGGCTTGCCCCATGGAGGATCACTGGGGAAAAAAGGCTGCTTGGGAAAACCTTCTGAGTGGAGGGCAGTGGGAGGAGGAAAAAGGAATGTGCATGTGGGGAAATACCCTTGTGAAAAAAGCTGAGAGACAGAGCTATGCTTTGTCGATGGAATTAACATGAAGCAGAGGCTCTTAGAGAAGATCATTCTGAAAAGAAATGAAAAATACATAAAACTTTGTTTAATTTATGGAATTTATAGGCTGCTGACCAGTAAGTATAAAGTTCTGTTCCCATGGTCCTCACTATCACTCATGTATTACTTGTCAGTAAATGTGGTGCACTCAGAACATAACATCTACCGCAATATTTCTGTTCCCACTGCAGCTTTACTACACCCATGAAACTCTGTAATCTTTAAATTCCCTCACTGTTAACATCTGCTGAAACATTATTGGTCCCAGCATAGCCAAGCTGCTCTGAAATTACATTTAGCAGAGTAGTTAATGCTATCAGTATAATTCTAGAAGCAACCATGTTTTAAAAAGGCTTTATAACTGGTGTGGTGGCTCTGCTTGCCTTTGCTTTCACTCCTTCCCCACTTCCTTGCTTTTTGCCATTATCTCATCTGCAGGCCAGAATTCATGTTTAAACAGCATTTTCAGTTTTCTTTTGAATAAAATTGTCATTTTGTTTCCCAGCCTTTGACTGGCAAGGAAAACTTCTGAAAATACCTTTGTCTCAACTAGCTACAACATCAAATTTTAAGTCCAAGGGGCTGAAATTTCTACAGCTTTAATAAAGAGAATATCTTTTATCACCCATATAGACTGTTTGTTGTTACCCAGCACATAAGCAAAATAGACTGGTTGTCATTATTAATGATGATTCCTCAAAATATTAATTTACAGCTCACAAAGAGCTCAAGCGTTCAGCTTTGCTTTTATAAGGAAATGTTGGACAGAGGGCATTTAACTAAATCATGCAATGTTGTAAACATGTAATTTTTCTTAAAAAAAATAAAATGCAAATACCTTAGAGTATTTGAAATTATGCTGTGGATTTTTTTAGTACTATGTAATGTAATATATTTTAAAAACCTATGTATTGCTATATAATGCCTTGCATAAAGCTTTATTCACAGATACTTGGGAAAATAACCATATTTCTTAGAAAAAAAAAATTATGTGAGTTTTTCTAAAAACAATTAAGCCCAAAACTTTCATTTTTAATGCAGTGAATCAAACCCCCTCCTATTCAGCAGTTCCCCCTTCATCTAGAAATCCTGATAGCTCTCTTCCAAAAAGCAGCCTTGAAACACACACATTCTGGAGCTGAAAAATTACTGTTAAATGTTTATGTTGCTATTAAATTTTGAATGTTGTGTATTTAGAATATTACTCTAAAAGCTCTGTCAATTAAAAAGCCTCCAGATTTTCTGTTCACAAAATAACAAACTGTATAATTTGCGATTTCAAGGAATAATTATTGTATTACCCAGAATTGCACAAGGATAGATGGACTGCTAAATCTGTTAAATTTAACTGGTTCCTGATTCATGAACAGCAGTAAATGACATCTGTGCCAGATGGCAGTCAGCATTTGTGCACTGAAACTCTGATTTTCCCTTCTCGCGACCCATCTCGTCTCTGTTAGTATTTGCTGCTTAAGTGGCAGTGTCCACCATGAGATCATTTAATGCAGGTTAAAGCCATGCCAGTGAAGGAATTTCCCAGGAACACCTTGCAGGATTTTAATGCTACCACAGCAACAGCATTCCAGATCATTCATTAAATACTCTGAAGTCTAGTTTTATACTTCTGCCCCACATCTGTCTTCTAGTGATGCATTTTTTAAGAAAGATTATTTTTGTTATTATCTTGTTTAAAATGTGATGTGTTTTCAGCAGATGACTAAATTAATTATTTCGTCACGAAGTCACTGCTATGAAAGCATGTATATCACGATATGATGCTATTTCAAGTAATGTGATATGGTTTCTTTTGAAACTTTGCATCAGAGTGATCTTCAGGGCAATCCTGTTTGAGGTGTGGATCCCTTCCTTTCAATCTGTCATGTCCATGACTGAAGTGGCTGCTACTACTACTTCCCAGGAGGGACTCCAAACCCTATCAGTGACATCGTCCTCCCAGTTAGAGGCAATCACAGAGCCTTTGAGAGAAAAAGTGAGGAGCTGTTCTATGCATCACTACCATCATACATCAATCTCCGAGCACGTCATGGGGCATTTTTTTAGAAAAAATTTAATGTGGCTTTTTGTAATCAGGACTTGAATGCACTCACCTCACTTCTCCTATCATGACAGAAACTGACACAAAACTGGGTAGGTAAAACCATTTCAATGCAACCATTTGGAAATTTCTACCCCCTCATCTAGAAATCTGAAAAAGCTGCAGAATTTCTGAAAAGTACCTATGCTGGCTAATTACATTTTTTATTAAAACAGGACTTGGGACAAAGGTGCTTTGTCTGGAAAGTTGCTTTTGGAAAATTAAAACTCAATGCTAGCTCCAGGTAGGAATCTGAATTCTTTTTCATAACTGCCTTTATATATAAAAAAACCCCAAAACCATTATTTTGAACTATGCCATATTTTAGATATTACTACTTTTGTAAAAAAGACATTATTTGAATATTTGCCTCAGTCTCAATAGTGTGGTGCAACTAGCCTGGGACCATTTTGCAGGAAGCCATGTGGCTCGTGGGTGAAATGCCAGCTGAACTGGTAGCACAGGATCTAAAAGGGCAGTGGTATTTTCTGTGTCATACTACACAGAAGGCTTCTCTTTCCTGACATGACTAGAAAACCCTACAAAACCAATTTCTCAAACAACTTTAGAGATAATTGACACTTGCTGAGGGGTGTGATACCTGCATCATTTATCATAACACTAAGCCCAGTACTTAGCTGTATGGAGCACTTCCATGCATCTTGATTTTTTTCAAACTGCTGAACAAAATTTTTTTATTCCATTACTCACTGATTATTATAATTATGACCTGACTTTATGATGACCAATAAATGCACAATATTCTCCTCATTTATTTTATGTGTAATTCCAAATACCTTAAAAGCTGACACTTGCGTGAGCTGCCTTTCAGGAAGGGAACGGCAGTCTCCATAAAGTCATATATTGGAAGCAGCATTACTATGCTAGTTATGGTAAAACCACATTGTACATACTTTTCAGGCTGTAAGGAGTAAATTAAGGTTGTATAAGCTATAAATCACAGATGGATCCTGGAGTCCTGACTATAAATAGTAATGGCCCTCTTTTAAGTAATGCATGAGATTAAAATAATAATAGAATATAAAATGATACAATAAATATACAATCCAATATATAACTATATAAGACATAAAACACATAAAAATATATAATAAAAGGCAAAAATCCAGGTCCTTGTGGGCAGAGGAGGAAAGCAGGCAGTAATGGATCCATGTTCTGCATGTCTTCCCCAAGCTTGACAGTCTCAGTCTGTTTCCCTACAGACTCTCCTTTTCCATATCCTGCTCTTCTCTGTTTAGATTCTTTTTCTCAGTCCCATTCTCCTCACATAATCAGGTTCAGCATTACATCCTAGTCCTTCTTTCACACCCATGAAGAGCCCTAAAGCAAATGTGTCATAAATTTAGAGACAGCTCTTTGCTTACTGATTAAATCTACTGGATTTCTCACTCTAGGCTCTCACTTTGTGGATAACAGTTTGGGAGCATATGACCTAAACTATCAAGGAAGATGAGGTATTTAACTGCTGAATTAAAGTAAATTCTGGCAGCCACAGGCTTCAAAGTTAAAAACTGCATTGCCTAACTAGGACTGTCTCCAATTCTGGGTCCAATCTATATATCTTGGTCCAATTGGATCAAATAATTTAAAGGCATTTGGAGATGATATGCATATATGATTTCAACCTCAAAGAAAACATGCAATATGGTTCATTTCAGCACTTGTGTAGTTTTGAGGGATTCCTTTACAACTGGAAAATCTAATTACAAGGAAGGCTACAAGCTCCCCTTGGAAAGCAATAGTCAACAGCAACACTGCCATGGCCACTGAGCACCACAACGAGACCCTGACCATATCAGCCCGGGGAAGGAATAAATCATCATCACTGGGTTATGAATATACAGGGTATGTTCACGGGCAGGGATAGCAATAATAGCTCCCTTTCTTTGTATTTGCAGACACAGGAACTCAGCAGTGCATCCAGTCAAATCCCCCTAACCCCCAAAACCCAAACACAAGTGCCCTCTCATCCCTTCTTCCCTGCTTTCAAAAGAGCTTCTTAAAAAAGCCTTTCCCTCCCCACAGTTGAAATCAGTGTAGTGGATGAAATTAGGAGGAACAGAGAAAAAGCTCTCAAATCCAGCTGGTTGTTATAGTGCTCTGAATTACCAAACGAGTCACATCCAGCAGATCCTCCTGCGCTGAGGCTGACAGAGACCACAGCTCTCTTAGAAAAACATTAGGAAAAGAAGAGTCCCAGATGAACCCACTGTCCTACCAGCCATGTGTCCTTCCAGACCTTCCACCCGTGCATGGATCAGCAGCCAGGATTTATGGCTGAGGACCTGATGCTCTGAGGTGGTGCTGCTGCACCTAAACCTGGCATTATTCTGGTGCTCCTCCTGCAGCACTGCAAATGAGAAATGCAGCTGGAGCAGCACTGGTATTTACAAATTACAGCTCACTGTACCTTCTACACTTCAGAGGAGCAGTAATATGTAATAACAGCGTAATGCTGTTATTATGATAATGATGATTAATACACAGACCTGAGTGATGCTAGTCTAAATGCTGAGCTCCACTGCCATGTTTTCTATCAGAAAACTAACTCAGAAAGAGGCAAAGAATTCCCTTAAACAGTTTTTAGGAAGAAACAGAGAAAAATAAGGCTTTGATACCTAATTACAATCTCTTTTGAACAATGTGCAGCAATGTTCCATTTCAAAATGACTGCTGCCTTCAGCTACGTGTAATGGCACAGAATAAGCAATAGATAAATAAAGGCAAAAACAAAATGCAATTTTTTAATTAACCTGAGACAGCATTTTATTTTGGGGCAGATAGTAAATTTTTTGAAGTGTGGTCTGTGGCCTTCTTTCAAAGCACTATTATTAAAGACATCTTCTCTCGTCAGGCTCAAGTACTTCCAAGCTCTTTATGCTGCTCCTGACTTTTAAATGAGAGGGTGACATAGAAGGATAAGTTTTCTTTCACAGCTTGCAGTATGTGCTCGCACACAGTTTAGTATGAAATCATGGATGATTGTTTGCTGTACTAGCAAAACAAAATCTTCTGTATTATTGGTATACAACTGCAATAAAATTACAGTACTGAATGATAACATTATTTTACAGAGTTAATTAAATTGAGAGTTAGCTGTGACACTGATGTAGTCAGTTACAAAGTTTTACTGAGGGTATAAAGAGTAGGACCACCTGTGACAGACCCAGTTTTTCCTTCCCTAGTTCTAGCCTTCTAACACAGAACTTACTTGGCAAACTGCTTGGATTTCTAGTTTTGCTTCTTCAACAAAAGTCCAAAGCCGCTTAAATGTCTTACTCACCTAGAAACCTAGAAATGTCTATTGAAATTAGCAACCAAGCTAAGTAGTCTGGGGGTGTGATTTACATTTATGGCACTTTAAGTCTCCTTTACCCTTCCTGAACAGTGGAAAGATAGGTCAGCAAAAAAAAAAAAGAAAGAGAATCAGGCTTTAGGACTATGCTATTTATAAAACAATATAAAATCAAAAGAGAATGTATTAAAATGCACAAAAGGTAGCACAAAAGGTATTTAAATCCATGTCCTCCTGTATTATTGTCAAAATATCTTTTTTTTTTTCTGAATAGATTTCACAGTATAGTAAAGAAGGTATTTTTGAAAAGAATTGTTTTATATAAAAGTTGAATTAAAATTTGTAGAGCCATACTGTAATAGCATTAAGACACTCCTGGGCATGTTTTAATGGTCCATTAATACTCCCCTCTGGTGACTGAATGCATGAGGCTGCACATCCACAGTATGTATTAGTGGACCTCTGAAACATGTCCTGTCACCTGTTAATCCCTTATTACAATGGTGCACTACCTGGGAAGCCTCAGAAATTACTTCCAAAAACCAAGGAGAATGTTTCTGAGCTTTGTAAAATATTATGATTAATTGCCTGTGTGTGCTTATTGTATTGTTCAGATATTCAATAAATAACACAATGGTATTAGAGCAAATATACTCTATAAAATTCATAGAAAATATTTTAAATATTAAATTGCACCCTGAACAACATGAGCAACTTCTCATGTACCTGCAGAATGATGAATCCTTGCCTTAAAGAGATAATTGGTAAATAGAGTGTAGCTACAGAAAGGTTATGAAGGAAGAAGTTCAGTAAGAGATGCCTACACATTTCTGCTCTACTATTTCCCTGCTCCATTTTTATCTTTCACTCTAACCTGTGCCTATTTTATCTAGAGCAACTCTTTTTCATTCTTTCATAATAAGGACTTTGAAATACAAGACGTTGTGAGCCTTGATTACCTAGAGCAGAATGCTATAGATCCTCATTAGAAAGAACTTCAGGTATTTTTAACTCAGAAGGGCCTTTCAAGAAGTCTTATGCATAGATAAGCCTCTTGAGAAAAAGACTTGAGCATAAACTAAAATGCACTCCCACTCAGCAAAGCATTACAGTTTTCTCCATGTGCTTAAATTCCACTGAGCTCCAGCAGAAGTTACATGTTCCTAAAGATAAGCACACGTGTGGGCTTCTTGCTGGAAGGAAATGCACTGATGCTGCAAAGCCAGTTGACTGTAAAGCTGCCTTTTACATGATGCCAAGGAATGCTGCACATTAAAGAGCTGAGAAAAACAAGTTGGTGACAAGTAAGAAAAGAAGATGTTTCTAAAATACAGTTTGCTTACCTTAATAGAAGCAAAAAATAGGAATATTTCATATGCTGTAAGTTGTTTCTTCACTTGGCATCTCATCTAAAAGTATAATTGAGGAGAAAATGAACAATTACTGCAGAGACTATGTTCCTCCTCTCCTGCCTTTTGTGACTATGCTGTTTTATTTCCTTGTGAGGCCTCTTAGACAACTGGACCAAACAAATTGCTTATTAAAAATCAACAAAATGCATCTTGTAAGAGATATAAGTAACTACTTACTAGGAAGATTTCTTCCTTAGTCCTTTAATGGCTGATCATACAATTGCAGCATCACATCATCTGAAGGTGGCTGGGCCCCAAAACACTTTGTGTCCAGCCTATACATTAAAAAAGTCTCTTCCCAGTGCTACCTGTAATATAACTATGTCTGTTGGGGTTTCGGATGCTCTGGGAGAGATGATCTTCCAAACACAACTGCCTGCAAAATAGGCTTTTCATGTAGACTCCAAGTGTTAACAAAAAAACAGACAGAGAAAATTTTCAGGATCCATATTCTGGCATTTATCACACAGTTAATTAGACATATGGAAGTCCAGACAGAGTCTCAATTTTTCAAGCGCTCTGATATGCCACAAACTGGACTGAATTTCCCCTCTTGCCATATCTGGAAGATGCAGGTCTATATTCACAAGGACCATGGCAAGAAGCCGCCAGCTTTTTTGCCAGTGGTTCAACTGAAAGGCTCCAACTCTTGAGCAAATTCCTCAGCCCCACAGAGTGGCCCCCAGCTGCTTGCTGTGATCCCAGTTTGTAAGAGGGTGTGCACCTGCACATCCTCTGCTCGGAGCATGGGAGTGCTGGTAGCCCCTCTGATCTCCTCGATGGGTGGGTGCACACAAGCTGTGATGTAACCCTTTCAGAATGGGTCCAGGAAAACTTCTGTTTCTCCTTGACTACAAAAGCTTCTCAATCCCCAGGCAGATTGCTGATTTCTGTACCAGAGGCCATCACTCACCTGCTTTCTTCTGAAAAACCTCTCTCTTTCATCTTTGACCCCTTTGATTTTTTTTACAGTTTTTTTTACTTTATTTTACTTTTACGGTTTTGCTCTCCATATATTTTCCTCTGTCTACTTTTAATTTTTCTCTTTGGAAGCCCTTCCCTGATTCCAAATCTAGTGCTGGCCCCTTACCAAAAATAGCAGATGTCAGGGTCTTGTGATTTGGTTACCCATTAAAATAAAAGAACAGTGATAGTGAGCCTGGTGATATGATAAACTCTCTTACTGTAAATGTCATGCAGACATTAAGGAAACTTTACTGATTCATTAAACTCTAAGCAAAGAATGAAAAATAAATGTGGAGTTGGAATATTTGTTGCAGGGTAATGAAATGATGACACAGAAAACTCCAAAACAGAACCAACCAGAAAATTCAAAGGAATATATGTAATTATAGGGATATCCCAAGACCAATAGGAAGAAATACAGATAGAGAAAATTAAAGTTGCCAAGAAGAACTTCCTGACATTGAAATGCACTAAGCTTTCAGCTCATCTCTCAGGGGAACAGGGAGGCCCATCACTTGAAGTGTTTAACACTAGACTGGAGGAATCACTAGAAAAATATGCTATAGGGAACAACTTGTTATTGGCAGAAAGATGGACTGAATGCTGTAAAAGGGATTTTCTATCTCTAATGTTTACTTTTTATGATAGTCATTTATGTTTTTCCTTCATTACAGGTAGAGAAAAATCTATACAAGTTATTGGCTCTGGCACAGCATACTTAATTTCTGTAGTGTCGTGTATCTGGGGCACTCAAGCAAGCTTAACACTACTTCTTGCTTTTCCTTGTGCATTTTTCCACATGCACTGTGAGGTTCTTTTTAGTAAAAAAGGTAAAATCTTCACAGCATATTCCCAACACCAATGAAAAACCCATCTAAGCACCCCAGGATTGGATTTAGTTGAAAATAAAGGTGGACTAAAGTGAGGGAGAAAATCATGTCGTATGTTCAAAGGGAGAAGTAAACCAGCAGGAGCATAAATGAAACATTAACAACGTGAGAAGAAGGAAGACGTGATAGGGGAAAGATTTGGAAAAGTGGGAACTGCACGTATCCATGACAGAAGACAGCTTGCAGGTCTTTGGAACACACCTAGAGCCATGAGGGCTGGGAGAAGTTGCTGGGCAATGCTGGGTAAGGTGATTCTCTTCTTCAGCAATTCCAGCTCTTAAGGGACATAATTTCCCATATCCCTGGGTGATGAGCTGCAGGGTGCAAACATCATTATTATTAGTACAGAAGAAATCAAAGAGGGAAAAAAGTAAGGGTAAAACTACATCTGGTGATGGCTTCTTTTTGCCCTAGCACAGAGTAGCTGGTCGGGGTTAAAATTATGGGTGTTAATCAAATGAAGGCAAACAAATAAAAATCCTTCTATTTTTGTATGCAAAACCCAGGTTCTGTCATTAAACCCAAATCCTTTTCCTCAGAGCAGCAAAGTCAAAATACCAATTTAAACTTTAAACAGCAGAACAACAGTGAGTATGCTAAAGGGTATTTCTCCCCATCCCTCCCTGTCCTCTCACAACCCTCACTGAAGAGCACCAGGAGCCTGGGCTGGCTTTAGTGCAGCAGTGCTACCTGAGGGATGCCAGGAGGACAGAGGTGATTCTGTGTTGCCCCTCTGGGGACACTGCGACAGCCTGGCCAAAAGGCATCTATTTTCCTCTGGAGAGAAGTGGGACAAGGAATGGTTTACAAAGACACAGGCCTCTTGTTTCTGCCGAGCAGCTGAATGTGCCTGCCTGGCTGCTGAGCAAAGGGTGTGATTAATGAAAAGATGTCAGAATGATAATACTTACTATCAGGAAATAGTGGACAGGATTTTTTTTTTTTCCTTGGCAAATTAGGGGGTGGTGGGAAGAGTGAGAATAAAATAAGGAAGCAAAAAGGGAAACAAGGAAAAAGGAGGGGTTTTGAAGAGAGAAAAAGTAATATTATATATACACACATATATATAAAATACAACCTCCCCTCTGCCCACCTCTTTTAATGTTTCTCTGGTGGAGTAATAAGATACCTTCGGCGTTATAAATAGCAGCACAGATGTTGACAGAAAAATGCTCCCTTAATTACCATACAAACTGCTTTACTTGAGTGAACCGTTTAAAGCGGCCTCCAAAGGAAGTTCACTCAAGCAATTCCACAGATTACAGCTAATGAACAATATTTCCTCGCTCCTATTTAGTGCTCATTAAAATGTAAAAGCCTTTCATTTTCAACAGGCACACAATAAATAATTCCTCTCTCCCTCTGCCTGGGAGCAGCCAGGATGGGAGCGGGGAGGGAGGAGACTGGCAGAGGGAGGTGGGGGGCTACAGGAGGCAAATAAGTGGATTGGAGAAAAGCGGCCAATTCATTAAAATCTCTGGAAGCAGCAGTGACTGCTGCTTGTTGGGAAAGGCCATGTGTGTGTTTGGAGCTCAGCAGGTTGGGAGCTGAGCAGGCATTTCCCACCCATCCTGGATGAGCAACACACCACCCTGCTTCTGGGAGGCAGCCACCACCGCCAGGGCAAGTGGGGGCACAAACTGCCCCTGTACTCCCATAAAAACAACGTGGACAACTGGGAGGGGACAAAAGATGAAAATGCTGTTATGAAAACTCTCAGTCCAGCTCTGGTTGGTGCTAGTTTGGACTCAGTTTAAAATTTCTCCCTGGCCTTGCAACCCATTGCACACCATTTCTTTTGTGCTTGTTTGAAACCTGCCAAAGGTGAATTGGATATTTGTAGCTTTGGAAATTGGCTTCATTCTTTAGCTCCTGAGATGGAACAGATACAGGGCTGAACTTCAGGGTACTGGGAGATTGGAGACCAGAGGGGTCTGTGTGCATTAGGGCACTGTGAGATGAAGGAGCCCATGGGAGACTCTATAGCACCTTCCAGTACCTAAAGAGGGCTACAAGAAAAGTGGAGAGGGACTTTTTGCAAAGTGCTAGGACAAGGGGGAATGGCTTTAAAGTGAGGAACAGTGGGTTTGGATGAGATATTAGGAAGAAATTCTTTACTGTGGGGGTGGTGAGGCCCTGGAACAGGTTGCCCAAAGAAACTGTGGATGTCCTATCCCTGGACATGTCCAAGGCCAGGCTGGATGGGGTTCTGAGCAACCTGGTCTAGTGGAAGGTGTCCCAGCTCATAACAGGAGGGGATGGAACTAGATGGTCTTTAAGGTCTCCTCCAATTCAAACCATTCTATGACTCTATGATTCTATGATTATCTACTCCCTTACCACCAACCTACTTGGGATTTTAGCTTAACTTACAAAATAAAAAATTGTACAAGCCAGTTACAACCATGAACCAAAGCCTTAGCAAGAAAAAAAAAACCCACCAAAAACCAAGTCCACCTATATCAAATTATTATTTTAAATAGAATTCCAGTTAAGTGGATGACTGGGAAATGCAGAGGTACCAGTTGGATTGAAGTTAGTCACTGCACCAGTGTGCTCACAGATAGATGGCACACAGAAAGATTCTCCATTAGTTTACATAAGAATTGTTGAAGAAGCAGAAGATAAGAACCAAAAAGTTAGCAAGCCACTGAGATGCTACACAGATACTGGTTGGAAAACTGAGGGAAAGAAAGCATGTTTCACCCTCTCCTAAGATGAAAGGGTAAACCAGCACCCTAATGCAATACAACACTGATGTTAGGCTGGGATATGTGGCAGAACTCAGCTGAAAGGATACAGGAACAGAGGTTAACAGGCTGCAGTAACAGGTGAAAACATGACAGAAACATGATTCCTGCTTCCCTCATCTGCCAAAACCCCACAGCACCCATCCCACTATTTTGGTTTTCTTAATTTACTTTTAATTTTTTTTTTTGGTTCCTTTGCACTTCTAAGTGTCTGAGGGGCTTCACAATCCCTTCCTGCAGCCCAGCTTCTTTCTACCCCTGTTGCTGGTGCTGTGGTCCCCTCTGTCCCCATGAGCCAGGCCACCCCTCCACAGGGAAGTGAATTAGCAGCAGAGGTAGCTGTTCTATTAAAGGCAATGTATTCCTGGGGGGGTTGTGTGTCTCAACCTTGGCAGGGACTGCCAGAACAAAATCCCTGATATTAGCCTCCCTGAATGGAGGCAACAATCTGAGTAGGATAAAAACCATCAGAGCTTTCTCCTGTCTTTAATTTCAAGGCTTAAAAAATTGACAAGTGTATTTCCTGTGGTGATGCTAGTATACCCTATACCTGAGCCATAAATAAGACTGTGGTGGTATTCAATCATCAGAAAAGAAAAACGAAAGCAGAGAACTAAGATCTTCTATTGACCTAAGCCTCAGACTTAGATAAACTTGTCAGCAATATCACTTTGTGGTGACTTTATCTTTGTTAAACTTGTGCATGGGGAAGATGCATTCTCACAGCCTGCAGGAGCAACTGTGACCAGAGGAACCCCACTTGCTGCATTGCCAATGTGCCACCCTCGTGCAGTAAAATTGAACCTTGGCTCAAAGATGCAGTGACATTTCTACATCAGGATAACTACTACAACAATGTATTTTCTCTGAGAAAAATATTTGCAAATAATAATTGCAAGTGGAGTGCAGAAGAGCTGGAAACCACATCCCCATCCTGCCCAAGTCCTTTCAGCAGAGGTGATGCCCATTCTTACTGTGGTCCCAATGACCAAAATATGTTTGGTTTTATGCAGTCCTGAATGGTGCAACTTAATATCTCATATCCCTGACATGTCCCCTGCAAGCAGGAAGCTCTGGTAAGGAGGGAAGCTTACCAGCAGTGCAGTATTATTGATGCTTTCAACACTCTGTACTTGTTTTTTAACTAAGGTCATTTGAAATCGGTCTTTAACACCCATCTCATTTGCTTTTTTATACTTGCCAATTTAGTGTTGTATTCACAGTGATTAATTAGTTTGTGGTGAAGGTTTATTAGGTAATCTTTCTGTCAATCAAAAAATCACAGAGGTTTCTGAGCAAAGAACACCCAGAGATTTTATAAACATAAGGAACTGATATTGTTACCTTTGTGTATGAAAAGTAGGAGCTTTGTCTTGACATGTGGCCATGTACAAAAGACTTTAAAAAGTACTTTTTATTCATGTTTCACCACAAAAGCAGCTTGATTCCCTCAGATTTTATTTTTTTTTTTAACAAGAATCTAGAAATACTTTTGCTTTCTCTGCAAAGATTACTGCCCGATGAACTTGTAGGGCTGTTTTAGAAAACCAATCAGTAGACTTCAACAAATTAAAAAAATGCTGTAGCTCACCATTTGGGAAATCTGCTATGTAGCTCATTCATCTCAATATGACTGAAAGCAAGACCAAATTTAATGAATTTAAAAGCATCTTCACCTGGAAATGCTTTCCAATATTCATATTTGGGAACACAACCTGTTTATATATATGAAAAGAACAATTTAAAGAGACTTCATATTTTGCAACTTTATATGTGGAATAATAACTGAGATTCTTTTTAGGGAGGGAAGAAAGATTGCATAAAGTTAACTAATTCTAAAAAATGAAGAATCAACAGTATACCATATAAGAAATACAGATTATTGTCTGCCTGCCTTCTTTATGCATGTTTTTACTGACTTTTTATATTGTTCTGAGTATTGTGTGAAAATTTACTGCAATCAGTACTACACGATTTTCTACGTACAAGTTTTCTTGTTGACAGCCACACTTAAAAAACAAAACAAAAGCGGCAAAAAATGGCAAGATTCTTTCCTTTTAGACAGGTCACTTTACTAATCTTCACAAACTTGATGTTTCCCAGAAGATCTTGAACCTTTCTGTGAAAAATACAGTGAAGGTAAATGGCTTTCTGGACCAGAAAAGGTATTACATTGAAGAGGTTGGGAAGAGCACTTGGAGATCTTAGCTGATTAAATTACACACTATGTAAATATATGTCACAGCACTGAGGTAACATGTAAAGAGACATAGATTAATACTAAGAATTCAACTAACCACTTTCCAGAGCCGTTACTGTTTTAAATTACACCAGTGCTGGTCTAAAAATGTAAAATTGTCTATAGCACTGTGAGAATAAGTAGTAAGTTAACGGGAGTCCTTCCTCTGTCACCTCCTTGAGAAGGCTGTGGGTTATTTCTGTCACTCAGAGGTGATGAACAGGCAGCAGCAAAATCAGATGACCAATTCAGATGAAACTATACAGATGTAACAATTTTTTCCCCCTAGCTAAATTCAGGAGTTCTTTTTGGGCTCTGGGGTTACAGATCTGGAGCTGGAACAGGAGAAGGGCACACAGGGCCACAAATTGGGTAACTCTGACATAAGGACAGATAATATAAAATGATAATCTGTTGAATATATAATCAGCATATTTAAAAGCAGCTTTTCCAAATTAAAAAAGAAAAAGGCAAGTGTAGGTCTGTGATAAAATTATTACAGCATATGTTCTACAGCTTTGATAAACACCCCTTCCCCACACCCACTCTTACACACAAAGCCAATAGAGATTAACTTCAACTGATTAACGTGAATTTAGAGACAGAAAGCAGACAGGTTTTAGCTCAGAGTTCACCCACAGACTAAGCCTGACTGTGAGAATGAAACAGTTCTGGAGTTTGTATTATTTTAGTGTTACAAATCTAGCAGCTGTATGAAAATATGTTAAATATTATTCTGGAAGCCAGAACAATGTAATTTCAGTGTATCTTTATTAATCACCATTTTTGGTTTTATTATTTCTGGTTTAGTTAGACTGCATTTTATTGAATTGGCTTTTGAAAAAGCTTTCATGGCTTTATCAAAAGTGGGAAGGCTCTATTCAGGGGTTTCCTTTCATGCCTGAGACATTAAATTGGAGCAACCAACAATTTGCACACATAATTCCAGCATACCAAATGAGGGAATCAAGAGAGAGGAAAAAATTGAATCTGCTGCCTTCCTGGTCTTATTGCAGGAGACCACTGCAAGGGGGGAAAAAAAAAAGCAAAAAAACAAAAAAAAGAAAAAAGGGAAACAAAAGGGGTAATTAGCTGTTTTCTTGAGGTTCCCCCAGAAAGCTGAATCACCAGCATTTGGTCTACGGGTATGCGGGAGACGCCGGTGCGCCTCGCACGCCTGTGGTAGATGGATGATACTGATGGCAATCTAACTGGAACATCCTGCCTGAATATGAACAACAGATTTGTCAGTGTGTGACAGGCTGACAGCCCAGCTCCCAGCTGCTTGTCCACTGTTGTTAAATCAGTACCTTGTCTAAGTGTTCAGCAAAGAGGCAATCTGCTTCCTCCATTCGTACAGGCAGGTTGCCAGTTAAAAAACAAGCATTGGCTTTAGGCTGCAGTGCCATAATGCATTGAAAAGATGCAATCTAAACCTTTGTATACTCCTAAGGCAACAGAGAGCAGGACTTGGAAGTACAGGCTCAGACTTGAGACTATCCTTTTCAAAACCACAAGGATAACTCCACAGGGGAATCATGAAAGAAATGCATGAGGATTTGAAAACTCTGGATGACTTTACAGAACTTATTTAAGGAGGAAAATATGGCTTATTTTGGTACCAGGGAAGCAAGACCATGCTACTGTACTCAAGAATGTGCCAGAATTTCTTTAAAATCTATTTTAAAGCAGTTTATAATTCATCAGCAGTAACAATTAGCTCTAGGCTGAAATTTCATGTGCAAAGATGCAGTCCAGAGGCACTACAGGGGGAAAAACAGACCAGAAAAAAAAACAACAAACAACAAAACCAAAGGGTAAAAAAGAGAAAACCAAGAAAAAACCAGCTTGCGTACACAGCAACTCTAAATTACAGAACACAAGTAAAGGTCTTAATGGCTTCTGAAGCTTTTGTTTTTCCTGTGACAAAGTCTCCAGCTGGTTTCAGTTCTTTAATTTGGCAGCTGTTGGTTGACCACATAAAGAGGTTTAAAAAGTGTGATGATAGTGACATGGACTAAGGAAATCACAAATCCTAGCACTAACACTACTGTTTTCTGCTCTTGGGTGTGGTGTGTGAGGTGGTCTCTGAGGTGATGCTCAGCTATCTGAGAACTATGAATTTACACCACCAACTGCTGCATCACTTTGGAAGCAGTTTTAGTCTGTCAGGTGATTCACAGAGTTTATTTAAGGGCCTCCAGTTCCAGATCTATACATCAGATCTCTGATGGCTCAGAAAGAGCCATTATAGCCCATTGGATCAAAAATTATCGTAGTCTTGTTTGTGTTCCCCATGCGAGAGGGCTCCCCAGCAGCATCACTGTGCACATTTGTCCCAGGTCAGCATCCAGGAGCTCTCACCAAGCCTTGTGTTTTGCCCCCATTCCAGGCTGGCAGCCTTGCCCAGCCCTTCCCAGCACTGCCCTACCCTGGGCAGACATTGCACTGGTGGTCTCACAGGCAGCCAGCTGCACCTTCCCACCACGGCGCGTTCCGATGCCTTACCTTGGGCCAAGGATTCCTATCCAAGTCCCAAGAATGCAGGTGCATAAACATGTCAGGTTATGTGCCTCTATCTTCTAAAGCATTTTTTCCACATGCTCCTAGGTCAGGTAAGTATTCCTGCTCAGAACAATATTAATGGGCACACATTTTAGCTGAAGTCACTGAGATTTAAACATAGGCTTGTTACCGTCTGTCCCAATGACAGCCCATCACCGTTTAAAATTTTCTCTAGAAATCAGGATAAGAAGAATTATATTCACATACATATTTACATATAGTCTTGAAAATTACCCATTCCAAAGTAATCACAGAGACTTCTAAAATACATTAGTTATCAATTTATCTTCTTCAAAACCCATAATACGGCCTTTAGAAAATAAGGCAAACTGGAGTATGAAGAGACATGTAAAAAAAAGCCAATGCAACAGAATAATTTGTTTGTAGAATAATATTTTGCAACCTGTGTGGCCTACGTGGAATACATAATGGTTCAGAAAAAAAAAGACATAGGTGGCAGGTTTAGTATGAATTCTCCTCTTGGTAAGAAAACCATGTCTAATGAATGCTGAAAGAAACTTTAGGTCACATCGCTCTATCAAGCATGCTGGTACTTAATAAAACAACTACATCTCATGAATAAAATGAGAAAAAATTAAGCTAATATTCTATTATTGTGCCCTTCTTGATTCCCTTATAATTACCAAGTATCAAATCAATTTGTATGATGATGTTTCCCCTTTCTCTAGCAGATGTGTAGGATTCAGCAGAAGGGCAAGGTACTCAAACGACAAGGTTTAAAGTGAGAGCACAATCTGTTTGTGGCTTCCAAGTGTGCTGTAGCTGGAGTTATTTTTACTGTTTGTCACAGTCTAAAGGGAAAGGGGGCAAAATATTTATGTAAGAAATGCCTGCTCTGCAGCTCATGTCACTGTTGTTAGAATGTGTCATAAAATTCAAACATAATTCTGTGACAATTAGCTTCATAATAATATATTCCAAAATACAATGCTGTGTCCTACGCCAGAAACTATTTTCTGCTTCAGTGTTTATTGTGGCTGTATGTTTTAAAGGAGCCAACTATTTTAAACCAAAGCTGTTTTTTTTTAAATTTTCCCCTATGGAGAAGTACGACATCAATGCACTCAGTTGCTATCCACTAGTGTTCTTCCAATTGTGGAAAAATAGTTGTATTAAAAAAAAAAATCTCAAAAGCATTGCTAAAATGTTCAGTCTCTTCATATTTTTCATGTTGGTACGTTTATAAAATACTATACTTGTTTGTTTTACCAGCCTCTTCGATGGTAATCTTTAATTAAATCTGTAATTTAATTATCTTTTTTCTCATTTTGTTCAGCTTTGTAACCTGGCTAATAGCAGTGAACATCTAAACCGCACCTTTATTTACATCTACTTTCATATTTTTTTTTCAGGGATAAGGAAATGAAGCACCTTCAGCAACTCGGCTTGCACAAGTATTTTTAAAGAAGCTTTGTAAAAATGATAATGAATATGATAATTAATATGGAGGTATTATCTTACTTCTTTAACATGATGCTGATGCTAATGAAAAAGTTACTGAGATGTTACTCTCTGGGCCAAAAAATAATAATGAAAAAAAGTTTTGATGGAATATTAAGCTGATACAACATTTACACAAATCATGGAAAATGTTTCCTGAATCCAGTGGGCTTTAGCTGTATTTTTAGGTAGCCTGAAAGTTAAGAGGATAAAAAATACTTGCATTGTTTCACAGATTGTTCTCCCAATTGCTAATCACACACTAAAGCATTATATTCAACAGCCTGAGACCTGGGGAAAGGGACAGGACACCAGTGGTTCTGACCTGCATATCCAGTACACCCATGGCTTTGACCCTGGAGTTTCCTCTCTCTTCACTACACCCATTACCAGGAATAGCAATGTACAACTCTGCCCTTACCTCTCCTTTTAAAATTCAGAGGGAAGAGGACTTTATATGCGGATAACTTTTTGCCTTCACAGTTCCCACTTCAAGATGATTTTCAGTCAGCATGATATTATGAATCCTATTTAACGATGCTTAAGATCTCTCATTTAGAGTTAAGTGGAAGAAGAAAAGGCAAAATTGTCTTTGCAGATGTTAAGAAGAAATTCATTGCAAGCAATCATCATTTAATATCCAGTGCTGACTTTTTGAACAAATGCTTGCTCTAAATAATAAATCAAGTGAGTTGGCACTAACAATAATACCTTCGAATATGAATGAGGAAAACAAGAATATTAAAACAATAGAAACATTAACATACAAGGCCCTGCTATTTACAGGAGGGAATGGCAGAGGACACTATGAAAAATAGCTGTTGCTTATACTCAGTTTTGTGATCTGTCACCAGCAGTGATGACTGCTGTTATGGGAAGAGAACCTGGTTCTTCCAGCCACCAGGTCCCTCAAATCCGAGCCTGCAGCTTTTATTCTTTAAATAGTACATGATGCTGCTGAGCTGTCTCCATCCTGTCTCCATCACTGAGTGCTCACCCACGTGGTGGGTAGGCTGACAGAAGCCCCCCACTACCAGCAGCCTCTTTCCCTCTGCCACAGCAGTCTCAGCGAGCTCTGCCGGAGCTTCCCCTGAGGACATCCCCCCTGCAGAGATAAAAATCTGCAACTGCAGCAGCTCCCTGAGTGCACACAGACCCCCCCAAGGAGAGTTGTTTGTTATTTTGTCTCTAAGGCACGCCAGTGAGATCACCTGGCAAGTTCTGGGACCTCTGAAGGTTTATTTCATCTTTCCTTCTGCTGAAGGGTATTAGGTCTCACACTCAATAGCAGGCCACGCTGTTAACCAAAACATTTCACATAAGGAACACGAGCAGCACGCAGGGTAACCAAACTAAAGCCGGCTAAGGATGTGAAGGCCACGCCTTGGGAGAAAACAGCTTTGTTCAAAGCTGATGACAGTACTTTTCAAGGGTCTGGGTGTTGGTACAAGGCACGTAGGACTTGGGAACCAGACAGCACAGTGATCTACTCTATTTTAACAGCACTTCTATTTCTTTGGTCTGTTTCGTATTTTACATGTATATTTTTATATATTACACTGGATTAACCACATATGTCATGAAAATGACTTTGCCTTAAAAACTGCCATATTGACTAACTGTGTAAGTAAAATATCAGAGGAAATGAAGAGTAATTGGCAGATTGAAGACACGAGTTCCAAACAAAACAAGCTGTGACTTCAGGACTAGCCATTAACCCCTTAGCTGGCTGAAGCATCTGTTACGAACAGGGTAGCCAGTTCCTTTAGACCACCGTGCTCTTGACTTTTGCAGATACATCTTCTCCTAAGCATCTCGATGCTGACAGATAAAAAGGAAAATATTAAGGGAAGAATGGAAATCAGGATTGACCTAAACCCATGGATTGCTCTTGTATTTGGGCTGGATTAAGGTTACACCTTGAAGCTGTCACAGAAAATGAGACACAAACGGATATACAGACAAATAACACAATCTGGGTTATCTGATAACACAATCTGAGGAACAATCTGGGTTTTCTCTGGAAGAATAGTATCAAAGAGAGACCAAATGCCTTTGCTAAGGTGCCAGGGAAAGCCTGGTGTCATCTCTAACTCTAAATCTCAAGAACAGTCCCTTAAACACAATGATACCCATGCAAAAATGTGGTGGCTTTGAGAACAGGAATGCAAATCCTTAAATGCTGTGAGCTTGGCTACTCCTTGGACATTATATAGTGGGAAACTATTCTGCAGACAAGTGCCTTTTACCTGTCCATACGGACATATTCCCAACCTGCTCCAAGAATGCTGCTGCAGGAGAAGGGCTGGAGGGCATAGCAGCATCCCTGTCCTGCTGCAGAGGTTGAGGAGCAGCAGCAGAATCAATGTTTCCCAGCTCTGGGGACCGTGCCAGCCTTGTATTTCCTTCTGCCTGCTCCAGACCTTTCTCTGCAGGACCTGGCAGAGGTTGGAAAACTGACTACTGCCTATTCTATTACTAACATGAAGATAGTATAGTTTTAACTCCTGCTGCTGCACCTTGTTTTAGTGACCTTACACCAGTTGCCAGTAAAAGAGCTATTTTTTTTAATCAACAAGTGGTTTGAAGTACCCTTGAGATAACTGCACTTCATCTTAATTATATATGAAGTACATCCACAACCTTAGAGTGCTTTATTGGAATTTCGTGTGGCTTTCTCCTTGCCTTCTTGGGCTATCGCCTGCACAATCCCACCTATTTTGAATATGTCTAAGATACAAAAAATCCAGGGCTTTTAAATAAACTGCAACATCCTACATTTGTTTCACATCAGACAATAAGGGAAGATGCTTTTAGCAGCATATTCCTACAGGCTGATGTTCCAGACACTAGGATCAAATGTAAGGCTGTATTTGGAAGCAATTGTTCCAGATGGCTGCATATTATGGAAGGTTCAGGCACACTACAAAATTCAAGATTATAATAATACTAAAGAAGGATTTCTTCATATTTTTGCTTATGGAAAAACTATGGTCTTTTCAGAGGTGATGACCAATATTCAGGCTTTTTATATATTCCCTCTCCCACTATCAGAAAGTCAGACCCACAGTAAAGGTGTGTTTTGAAATCTTCCATTGGTACCAGCCTTGTCAATAGCTATATATAGATTAAGGACTTGCCAAGAGAAAGGAAAAGTTATTACAAATACTATGTAAGGTTGAGGAAGACAACAATACTAGTCATTTAAGACATATTTACCTGTGATAACATCAGGCTTATTTCAGTAATAAACTGAACTGTAACAATTGATCCCAAACTATAAACCTTTAAATGATTACATGTTCAAGCAGATAAAATTTAGTCATTTGAGACCAGATCCAATTGAGGTCTGTTTCCTCAGACTGCCGGTACCTACGTACACTGCTGATGTATTTGAATAAAAAGAGCTGAAAAAAATTCTGGCTAGACTTTGCTACATGTAAACATTTAGTAGGGGCCTAACTATATTCCTTTTGATTAACCATCTTCATTAACTCTCTTCTGCAGAACATAACCTCTAACATGAAGACTGGTCTGGCACTACGTGGCACCATACTTAGACATGTCCAAACCTGAAGCTTTCAAATCTTTCTTCTCTTGGAAGCACTTGCAAGCTGTAGTAGCCATTCCCGAAAGGAAGGTTACTTCAGGTGGTTCAGGCAGACAGTGCCACATCTGTCAGGATGTCCCCTTCAGGGACAGAGATGTCTTTCATGGGCAGGCAGTTCGATAAGAACTTACCTGCCATCCCTACTCTTGAAGCAGTAGTACACTCTCCCTAAAGCTGGGAAAACAAAGCCTTATCTCATAAAGATAATTTGGACACCAATGAAGCAGATAGCTTTACAAAGCAGATTCTTTTCTTTAATGATCAGGAATCAATTGCACAGATTTCTGCTAATCCTTCTATGTATTTTCATACCACTCCTTTCCTTGTGCCTTTCCACTGGGGGAAATGAAGCTTCCTGTATTTTATTTCAAGTGTAAAAGCTACTGCCAAAATTGCAGCTGCCTGGGTGTTTTGTCAGAACTTGCTTTTTAAAATTCATGATTTGCCTGGAAACTTTCTTTAAAACAATTACAAAGGTCTAACAGCTGCCATTCCCTATAAATACCCAAGACTGACCATCTTTAGATTTGTTGCACTAGATACCTGAGAAGCAACACTTCTTCTCTTGGTCATAAATGTACAGCTTGCAACAGGGTACAGCTGTGAGATATCTTTCTCAGCAGTACTGGTGGGTTAATGTCTTTTTACAAACAAGTACTTCAGAAAAGACTTAGCTGAATAGTCCTAAATTATTATATTTAAAATATAGAAATTATTGAACTATATACTTCATATATTTTAGTGGAAAACCTGCTTATTTAAATACCCTGCACACACTGAATTTCCTGGTTATGAAAAAAGTGAAGAAAAATACTATTTGCTTTTAGGTAATCAGATTCTGTGGGATCTAATCCTATATCCTATTTATGGCTGTGCTAGCTATTCAAAATTAAAATGAACCTTTCATCCGTGTGTATCATAAATGGGCATTTATCAGGATTATATGATTTTGCAATCCATCTGAATATGTAACCAGAATTTGTTTTCTTTCCGTTTCACTATGTAATTACTGTGCAACAATAACAAAAGTGACATGTTTGAAGAACAGATAAAATGCTGTAAATTGGCCAGTAATGGTGATATTTCCTCATCTTCTGAAAAACCCATTTATTCTCTCTCTCAACAAATCAAGGCATTGTCAGCCCATACTCATCTTGTGGCCAGAGGGGCCCTACCAATTTCTAGATGTAAGTGAATACTGGAATGCAGATGAGGGCTACTAACTAAGGCTTTCAACCCAGGCAGCTGGTCTTAGCTTGCCTCAATTTCTAAATCATCCATAATGGGGCCAAGACCTCCGAAGCACTAAAAAGAGCGAGCTGACATGCTGGACAAACTGTTAATTTTTTCCTGAAGAAGCTGCTATATTGCACATCTGTCACTGCTGTGCAGACAATTACTCGCGGAGTGGAAAAAAAATCTGCTGCTTGTTTCTCTCGTGTAGTTGTTAACGGGCGTGATGGAGAAACACAAGTGGCGTGAGAGCCGCTACAGGAAAGCTTCTCAGCCTTCCCTCACCTTTTTTTATCAAGGTCTTCAGAAATTAAAGTGTTTGAAAGCACCCACACTCTGTGGTGTGCACTCTTAGTTGAGGCAATTAAGCCTACACCTTAAGACATTTGATATCCTATGGCTGCAATAGAGGTGCAAGCTGCAAAGATTTGTGTACTTCAGCTACGAACTGCCCTGAAAGCCTTCCTCTCTAAATTGCTTCATTGCTCTGTAATACTCGGGGGAAGGTTTTCAGACACCATCACTGCAAGATGATAAACACAACAGGAGACTGATGAAAGCTGAAAGCATTACTTCTCATGCTACATTTCTCAAATATCTATTAAAATATGAAAAAATGTTTAATTGTGAAGTACCCACAAATTTTACATCAAGAGGTGCACAAACTATCATTAGTAACCGTTCTGAGCCAAGCAGGTGGCCAACAAGCCTGTGCTTGGTCCTGGAGGGAACAAAAAGCAGGACTTGGGATGACTCAATGGATATGGAAACTACCCAGGAAGGACCTCATAATAACATGAGTTGGCAATACACCCGTAAAGTCACACCCTATAACCACACCAGCTATTAAACATTTAATGTGAACTTGTATAAAACACTGACCAAACACAGGCTTACCTATGGAATGAGTTTAGTATTTTAATCATTAAATCAGCATACAGAATGATGGAAACATCATCAAGTGCTGTTCCAAACATTTCTGTTGGCAGGAAAACCTTGGCACAGTAACCTGCTGCTGGCCTACAAGCATTTCCCCTGTTTTAAGAGGTTACATGACTCACATGCCAGCCAAAGGGTGAACCTGGTTCACAGGCTCAATTCTGTCAACTTTTGGAAGTCTTGACTCAGAACTTGTCTTTCATCAATCAATAATTTCAATTTAAAATAATTAAATTAATAAAATAAAACATTACCTTCGCTGTTCTTTTCCCTTTCCTCTTGCACAGGAACACCAGACACAACTGGGTGATGTTTTCCAGGTAAAACTTTTGCAGGATAATACACAAACAGAAGTGGTGGCTTTCAGCAATACATCTGGTATTACAGGAAACTTCCAGATTATATAGGGCGTGACCACACAGCCTTATCTCAGGTCTAAATCAACAAAAAAATTGAAATCCTTTTCTAAGGAAGATGGGTTGATACCAGTTCAACATTAGAAAAGCAGTGGTGGACAGTCCTGGAGAAAAGGTTCACAGTGGGGGAAGAAAAAGCATGTGAGAGCACGATGACAAAAACCACCCTGTGTTCTGCTGGAAAATTTAAGAACTGTCAAGGAATGCTCTTCTGTGGCAGTGTGAGTGGTGTTTAGATGATTTATGCTATTTGACAACTTGAAGGCAGAAGACGACTCTAATGTATGGAGAAAAAGGTAAAAAATTGGCAAGAGTAGACCACACCCTTGGCAGCTGGTGATACCATCTTGCTGAAGAGAAACTGGGATACACTTAAAAAAACCAGGTGTATAACTTGTGTGTGTTTAGTAGGACACAATCAGGAGCCTCCGATTCACTTGCCAGCTGATTATATATTATCTGCTAAAAAAAATAGTATTTATTGTTGGTTGACTCAAAAAAACCCACCACCAAAACCTGAACACTTTCAGGAAAACTTGTGATAAAAATAAAGTTTTTGTTGCATTAAAGTGACATACTAAAATACAATAAAGTTTACAAAGTTAGGATAAAAATCAGGGCACAGTAAGAGTATATTTCATTTATCAAGATTAATAGTGACATTAGTGGCCACTTGTGCCACCATAGAGCAGATTTTAATGGTGCCTTGGACTGTGAAAAACGGGTGACAAACGCCACAGAACGGGACAAAACTTTGTGCCCGCAGTGGCTCCTGCCTGATCAACAGGGGATGCCCATGGCACCAGGCTGGGCACCTAAAAGGACACTGACAGGTCAATGCTTCCATTGAAAACTCCTGCTTCAAGTAGCATCCCAAGTGATGAAATTTGGGAAGAACCAACATCTCGATTTCTGGAGGACTGTGATCTCACATGCCACACGCTGCCACACAAGGTCAGATTGTATTCTGTTTTGTTTCTGCATTTCTTTAACACATATATGACCTAAAAAACAGTTGTGAATTTTGTGTTCACTTCTTACCATCTTCTCTCGTGAAGGATCCAAAAGATCTCAGCCCACCGGGGCCACATTTATGGTATCTACAGCAGCCAAAGAGAAGAATGGCTGATTTGTAGCAGCCAGGAAATTTTTCCCAAGACCCTACATAATTTCCTCTTCCACCTGACTTTAGAACCCTTAATTTTTCCTTCACTTCATCAATGTTTACAGGGAGAAATAACTGCTGAATGCAGACCCACATGAACAAAAGGAGAGCTTTCATTCATTGTGCACTTCAGAATATGCCTTTTATCCAGGGAAATTTCTTCAGACTATTTATCTCTAAAGGTATTTTTCAGAAACAATTAAGATCACAAAGGTAGTATATAAAATGTCACAGAATTTTTCTATGGCTTGAAAAATAATTATCAGCTTATTTGCATTGTTAAACGTTAATTAGCTATGAATGGTAATTTTTTTTCGACATTGCAATACTTCAATTTCTCATTACAAAATAATTTCAGCTCTATTAATTAGTTCTAACAGTAACTCATAGTAATGGATGACACCTTAAGTGAGCTATTAAATGCACTTTACCACTGATTAGGAAGAAGACAACTAAAAAACTTGGCTAGGTTTACATAAAGACAGAATATGAAACAATACATTGCAGATTTATCGACTTTCGTGGAAGCAACACACCCCCTTTAAGTAAGGCAGACTCAGCAGAACCAGAGGTTTTGTCACTCTTCCGTGAGGTTCATGGGGTGGCCACGTACCAAATGGCCTAGTATGTAACCATTGCTTCCATTATTTTATGTATGACATTGTTCTTTGCAGAGATCTACACCTCTATGCACACACCTGTTTGTTTGTGTAGACACAAACAGGCAAATAATTTTCTCAATTACACAGTAAATGTAATTTTAATTTTTTTTTTTAAATTTTTTTTTATTCGCCAGGTTCAAAGGCAGCAAAGGGATGTGGTTCTGGCCAAAAATATTCAAAGATCCACTATCCTGGACGGTGACAAAAATCATTACAGAACACTTCTCTTGCTATGACATTGTAACCTTTTTGTCATGGACCAGTATAATTAAGTCTTGTAGTGATTTCTTTCTCAAACCACTGCCTGAAAATCTGCATCTATAACCAATCCTGCGTTGAAGTGCATGAACCTCTCAGATGGCTTTGTTCCAGGCCTGTGCCTGGAACAAAATCCCACAGCAGTGGCTACAAACTCCACAATCACCACATTTGACCCTTCTGGGAAGTCCAAACCTGTACTTACCATTCATTTACCAGGACATTACTGCTAACTCAGAATGCTCTCAGAAACCGAGATGGGCTGACCCTTCTTTAAATCTGAAGTGAAATTTTTCTTGGATGCTGTTCTTCAGAGGACATTCCAACAATTCCAAAAGAAGCTGAGGAGCAAGAATGTGTTGTCCAAAACACACTTTATTGAGCTGGTGCTCCTTGCAGTGTACTTGAAGCCTCTAGACCTGCCCAGTCAGCAGCTCCCCAGCAGGAAGCCTGGCCATCCCTGCCTCCCCAGCCTCCAAAACACATCCTCCTGAGCTGGAAGCATGGAAACTGCTGTAAGGGCAGCCTCCAATGATTGACCCATAGTAGAACTACAAAAGCCACAAGGTGATTCCAGGTTTTCCTGTTCTTTGCCCTGTGGTGAGAAGCATTCAAGTTTGGAGAGACTTTGGGAGACCTTCTCTGCAGGGTCTGAAGCCAGAAGGTTTTAGGGGCCTCAAACTGTTAAGGCTTCCAGGTTCTTTTATTTTCCAGAAGGGAGATTCTATCTGAGCCTATGGAGAAGGACTGGTAACTCAGAACTGAACATGGGGTAATTTAGTTTCTGACTAACCCATGGAATACACTGTGTCTTGGCTGCAGCTTATTAGAAAATTCCACAAACCACTAGATTTTGCTGAATAAACATTACCTGACACAAAAAAGTTTTGCTTTTTTGGTGAATGTAGATGTAGATCTCATATGAGAATACCCATATTCTAATGAGCAGATCTTTTTCCTCTGAAATCACAGATTTGGCTGACCATAGTGCAAATTCAGGATTTAATCTATTAAAGAAAAGCCCAAGAGGAAGTCAGCACCTGAGACACCCTCCCCACTGCAAAGTGCCTCTACTAGCAGCTCTCCTGGAGTGGTGTCCATTCACAGCCCTGGATGTTTAAGAGGGAACCCAGCTGTGGGAGGAATACTTCTAATGTTGGCAATAACAGTAAAACAGGTATCAAATCCTGGGACTCCAGGCTGCAGGTCTGATTCCCGACACCATTCCTCCGTGAACCTTTACTAAGGAAGACCCAGTGCTTACCAGGAAAACTGCAGGTGGGTACAACGTAGAGGTTGAAAGGTGTTCTTCTCTATTCCAACACATTTCCAGTGGCATCGTTCCTGTCCAGATCTCTTTTCTATAAAATTCCTGGGCAAGAGCAGCTGACCTATCTTCATGGGCAATGGATAGAAATTGCCTAAATTCAGTTAGTAAGAGTTGTAATTCACATACTCACTGCCAAAAGAAGGTGAAAACTAAATCAGCTTACACACTACAGTGAGTATACAGGCAACTAGGTAATTGTGTTGTTTAATATTTACATCACATTAGGAAAACCCTTAAAATCATTACTGGTTCACTCTCAAAACCTCTTATTTCAGTAATAAGGCATACCAGGGCATATAAAAAAGAAATCTGTAAACTGTTCTTCCAGACAGTGGAACTATTTGAGTTTAATCTGAATTAACATACTGAGTATCACTGGCATTCTCATTCAACAGTTTTTTGCATCTTGTATTTACATATGTATGGTTCATGCTGCAGATCATATTTGATATGAGGGGAAGTGTAAGGGCCAGCACCACATTTACTGAGAATCTGGCATCTAGAAAATTTTAGATAAACACTCCACTTTCTTCACAATAAGCAGAACATCTGGATAACCTGCAACTTTTGGGAAAAACTAAAGCAATGTGTGGAATTCAAACTCAGTTCTGAGGACTTGAAACCAAATGCACAAAATTGAAAATCTGCACACTTACAAATGCAATCAGAGAAATTCTTGTGCCCTCCACCACCAGTATTCTGCAAGAAAAGAATGAAGTCTGTGCAAGAGAGAAAGCAATGGTGAACAGCAGTAGGGGTCTTCAAAGACACAAAAAAATTGTAGAAACATTTTATGGGATGAAAAACCAGAACTCATTTGTGCTGATTCTTCAAGGAATCTCCATGAACTACTCAAATCTACTTGTAGGATAGTAAGTTGAAACAACATTATAGGCAACTTCCAAGGAAGTGGATTAAAAAAATCACAGCTCATTAAAAAAGAAAACAAAACTCACTGGAATGGACATGCAGGGAGCAATCTGAGGTCCAGCATCAACAATAAAGTGGCTTGACAAGAAGATGGAGAAAGCTTGAGTGTGGACAGGTGTAGAATAAGCTGACTTGCAGAGGAAGTTTGCAGGATTTGAAGTAGTAGATGCATGAGAAGATTAACTTACCTCAGGCATTAAAACTTTCAGCATTCTTCAGTGGTGGGTCAAAATGTTTTGCCAAACACTGACACCTTACTTGTAAATTAAAGAAAATATTACTTGGAACATTTAAGTTTTCTTTCTGTGCATATCTGATGCATGACTTCCCTTACTCATCTGGCCCCAAATTTAAGAAATTTCAAACTTCTCACTGTATCACAGCTTCAGAAGTGATTTTTGTTCACTTCCATTATCTGCAACTCTTACTTTCCTGCTATATTCTTTTTGAATTAACAAAAAAGACCCCATCATACATACAGAATCACCTCCCAAATACTAAACTAATCATAGATATGCTCATTTCAGTTGTGCTTTGTCCATAGTGTTGTCTTTCCTCCTTAATACTTGTCTGTTCTTCTGAAAAACTGCAGCCCTGTGTGTGTTTTTAAATGATATTATTCAGTGTTTCCTCTCTTGAAGTGTAGTCTCTTGTATGTGCCAGGTGATGCTACTCAACCATATATGAGTGGCTTGCTGTGCCTTATTTTGAACTGTGCAAAATCAAGATATTCCAGGCTGGCATGACAACCTGACTCCCCACGCTGCTGGGATGTATTGCCATGGGTACTGCAAGGATAGACAGACAGACATTAACCACCAGCTAACCTGTACATTACAGCAGCTCTAGAAGAGTTCAGTGCTGAAGATGGGCCAGCACAATCCTGCAAACAGGCAGCTGGGATCTGAGAGAACTCTGATGCCATGGAAAATTTAGGACCTGTGTCTTTTACAAGGAAGAAAGTCACAGCCTCAGTCTGCAAATTCTCCCATGCTGCTTATTTTTAGACTTAAGTAGTACTACACATTTTGAAGCCAATGGTAGATACATGCACAAAGTATTACAAATTTCTCACTGACTTGGGGCCACAGGAAGGAGAGGGACAAACACAACAGCCTGGCCAAGGCCAAAGAAATCCCAAATTCTCAGTGTAAAAATCTCTTACAACTGATGAAGGCAACAAGTGGCCCTTCAGGAAACTGGCCTACGAAGGGGTTGGAAAAGCAACTTCTGCAGAGTAGCAGAAACGACAGAAAATCTTGAGTAGCATCACCTGGCACATACAAGAGACTACACTTCAAGAGAGGAAACACTGAATAATATCATTTAAAAACACACACAGGGCTGCAGTTTTTCAGAAGAACAGACAAGTATTAAGGAGGAAAGACAACACTATGGACAAAGCACAACTGAAATGAGCATATCTATGATTAAATATTCTGAATGATATTTCAATAAGCTCATGTATTTAATGAGAGTAGATGTTTTACAATAACACATACATCTCTCAGAGGCTAATGACTTATATTCACAGTTTCAGAAGCCAAACTCCCCAATACTTAAATTAATCATAGCAATGTTAAAAACAGGCCAAAATAACAACTTTCTATAGACGGAATACCTCATATTACTTTAAACCACTTTTCATAGCTGTCAAAAAACAGTTCTTATTGGTAGGGAAGATAAAGCTTACATAATCTCAGTGATTTTCAGCCTTTTACTTAATGATTGAATATTCAAATTCAAGCAACATGGTCAAAATAGCTCCAATATCTGTTTTGTTGAAGGACAGACGAGAATCATTACAAGCACAAACAACTTAGTGTGCTCAGCTGCAAGTAAATGTGTGCTAACCCTTCTGCAGCTACCCCACTGCTCCTGAAAACTCTGCTACGGATGGAAGTCTAATTAGAAAGTTTCTTGATTAAGAGTAAGACAGGAGGGAACCCCATTTCTGATATGCCTTTACTGAAAGTGCCCTGGAAGCATGGGGAGAGGGAAAATAAAATAAAGGTTGTGGGAGTTTTCCTTGGAGGAACAATTCTGGAGAACTGTTTGAAGAGAAAGCGCAAGGCCCTGCCATGGTTATCAAAGTATACACATACCTAAGGAGTGAAGGGAAATTGTATTTAGAAGTCTTAGAAGAATATGATAACAAAAGTACTGCAAACTTCTTAAATGAGGCAATTCCTGACATTGTGGTGTAACCTCTTCAGCAGGATAATAATAACCTAGGAAAGAAGTACTAGTAAAAAGGTACATAAAAGGCAGTGTAATAGCTTAACACAGTACGCATTTGCTTGGTACATGATATCAGCCACTTTATTTCCAGAAAAAGCACATTTTTGTACTCACCTGTGCAATAACAACACTACTGAAAAAGGTAGTTTAAAGAAAAGAACATACAAAGTCCATGAAGAATTGAGTCTATTTATTTTATTTCATCTTGTATTTGTGTTGTTAAAGCAAAGCGTTCTATACATATTATTTAGCTATTTACTGCTGTTCTACACCCATTATTGACCTAATTGCAGAAACACAAATGCAGGGACAAACTTGTTAAAACAAGCATATTGATAATGCTTCTCTGACTTCGACAAATATTTATTTAGAAATAAGATACTGCTCATGGGTTTCTTTTATTAACAGTTAATGGCTCAATTCACAGAACTTTGAGACACCATGGAACATGTAGCAAAACGCAGTGCTGATAATAGGCAATGTCTCTTCTCTTCACTAAACATTCTTCAGAGGAAGAATATTATGGTAACAGCTGAGCTACTGATTCAAATACTTTAATGGAAAGAATCTGGCAAGTCATGGATGACAACTTTTAGATACAAGATGATCCCATATTTATTTATCTAGGAAAAAACTTCAGTGTCACAAGCATAAAGAATTATTATCTGCAAAAACTTGTATATGTATTTTAAAATAATGTGTGCCAGCTTTATAGCAGGTATCATAGTATGATTGCAGGTTAGACACAGGAAAGATCTGAAGAAAACAAACAGTAAATCCAAGTATTTTGACCTGCTTCAAAGCTAAATAACATTGCAATGGCTTAAAAAAAGAAAAAAACTTGTAATTGATTTTTGTTTTGTTTCTTAACACTAGATTTAACTGTGTGAAATCACACTGCTGGAGTATCTTTAAAACCACTCCTGTGAGACGTGAAAAAATGAAAATGAAATCACAGTGTGAGCCAGAATGGGAATTTTACTGCACAAAAAATATCTCAAAACACTACATTAAAATATTTTAATAAATCACTTTGTTCTACAGCTTCAAGCAGATAAAGTGTACTGTCAGCTGTGGCATCTATTGATAATACCTGGGGAAAACAAAGTGTATCTATCTCTGTATCAAAACCAGTTTAACTAATCTTAATGTCTAATAGATTCTCATTGAAAGGCTCATTTAAAACAAAAAACTGTAAGATTTTCAATCTGATTAGATAGCTCTTCCATTATGACTGTCTACTAGGCTGGCTGCTTCACTGCACCTCCAGGAATGCATGAAAAAAGAGTAGAATGAGCTAAAGATGTTTTCCCTCAACATGTAGCCATTATTTCCCTCTTACCTTTTAAAAACAGGAAACACTTATTTCTTGAGAAACTACTGCTATGGTAAATTGCACAGAAATACTTCAAAGAAGTGTTATAGGTGCCATACTTCCAGTCCAAGACAGGCAGGTGTTGGAACTAAAGCAAAACAGTGGAATTTTAACAGACTGAGTATTCCTTCACAGTTTTGCAGACAGAGCTACAACAAACAGCTCTTAAAAGATTCACTTTTGCAATTCACACGTTGAAAATGATTTTAAGGAATTTTTAACTGCAGTGTACAAAACAAAGAGGTTGTCAGAGTTCACTTGCTCTCAGGAGCACATGGCACTGACAGAACAGGTGCAGGCCACAGAAATGCATTATTTGGAATAAAACATAAGTGGGCACCTCTGCCAGCTGCAGAATTCCATGCTCTTGGCCCTTTGCAACTATGTGGCCTTGAAATTCTTTGGATATGGAATGTACTTAACCAAGTTCAGTTGTGCAAGAGATATCTGAAATGGCAACTCACATTATGCTATGCCCCAAAACCTTACAATAAAAAGTATGTTTTGCTGTATAAATCCCAATTCTGTTTAAAAGTTCTTATAATTTTAAAAAGTCAAACTATACAATCATATAAAGTATTTAAACAGCAATAGATAGTCTTCCTGAAACTCAGAGAACATGTGCATTCAACTATCATAAAAACAACATCAGGTACTAACCTGTAATCTCTACACTACGGTGGTATGGTGAAACAATGTCCCCAAACTGACAGTAATCACACTGGAAAGCATGAACATGGCTTTTAAGCAAATTTAATGCTATAATGCTGCTGGTTTTCCTCTTCCTGCTACTATTTTTCCTGGAAAAATGGGTGAAGATGAGAGAAGAAGGAAAGTAATAAAAACACCTCCTAAAATTAATCACTATATTTCACAGTCGCATGAACAAAGCTGTGCTCTTTTTATCCTAAAGAAATATCTTTGCAAGCATCTGGAACTAAGTACTTTTCTCTGTAGCTTGGGAGCTGTAGAAGGGAGATCCTCCTCTTGAAGAAAAAAAAGACTGGAGAATCAAATTCTGTTCCCTCTGCAGTGAGGGTAAATATTGCCAGCTACTAGAGGCATGGGTGGTGAGAGGGGCAGGATTTTCTCCTTAGTCCATCTGAAAAACAGTTTCCTTCAGCCCTATCATTTAATTTTAAAGTGGAATTTGTTTTATCCTGCAGACTAATAAGTACCCTAGGAGCTTGATTGGTTGGTGCTTAATGAAATTGCTTCTGCTGACATTAGATACATTAGGATACTGATTAAAACACTTAATGATCCCTCTTGATTTTAAATTGCTAGCTTAGATTTGTGAGATGCCATCAAAGTATCTTTTTCCTTCCTTTCCTCCATCCTAATCCTGCTTCTCCTTGCCCTTTTTCTGTTCATGATCCTTAAAGGTTGTGGCTCATTGGAAACAGCAGGGTCACAAACCAAACGTTAACACCATGTTGAACACTGCATTGTTTAAAATGTGCCAAACCCCAGAATAAACACTGAAACTCAGTCATCCCTAAAATACAATTTCCTGTTTCAAAGCTCCAACTATTCTTAAATGTGGCAACACTCAGTATTATTAATACGAAGGGAAAGCCAAAGTCAGAGTAAACTTTAACTTTGCAAAATATTTGCTGAGGAAAGATAATTTTGTAAATGTAAAAACAAGTATAAAAGCATTATTTTTCAGCTTCAATGTGGAAGACAGTAATACATTGCTGGAAAATGGTGTTGGAATGGGATTCCTATGACAACAAAGCTGTTTTTCATGCTCTTAGACAAAACTGCATACCATATCACCTTCCAGTAAAAAACATGTATGTATTATGGCCATAATGACAGCTTATACTCAAATATTGTTAAACGCTATAAATACCAGGTTTGGAAACTTTGCCTGAAAAGGGGGAAGCCACAATAGCTGTAAAAAGTTCCATTTTCCTCAACAAATCTTATCAAGGCTTTTGAGATGAAATTATATTTACAAAACAAAATTTACTTATATACTAAAACCTGCTGTGTCAGAAGCTTTTACAAAAAAAAGTGAGTATACTGAATTGTATGGTTAATACAAACCTTAAAACCACAGAAAATAAAAAAGTAGAAGTTTTTGTACATTTTAGCACCATTATGAAGTTAGACTTGAATGCCGGTTCTGTCACTGCGGCTGTACCTTGCAGCTGGTGGAGCTTGTGTGAAGCTCGTTGACTTCAGCCATCTTTGAGAGAAGAAAAACTGGATTTGCCAATCTCAACAAATAATATGTTTGCCATTTTTTCCTTTTTCTTTTTAAATTAATTTTGAGCTTTATTTTTATCTCTGTCAGCTAAATCCAAGTCCAAGTCCTTTGGGTCTCTGGATGGCTCGTATGGGCTCTGCTATCCCTTTGCCGTCTGGTCCGAGACCTGTGCCTGGGGTCCAGCCCATATTCTGAAGCATTCTGTTTCCAATGTTGTTTTCTGGGATTGGTTGGGTGTTTTCACCTACAAACCCTGAGATTAAAGAAATACACAGCATTAATCAGCACTGCCTGCCATGTGGAGAAGAGCAGGATAATCTCCCGTAAAGCTTTAAACCTTCTTATTCTCCTAATTCATCTAACAGGTTTCTAGAACAGGCTGTCTTTGCACATGTTGACCTCTTGACTGCATATGATTCTAAATCATACAGTCTTATGCTTTTATTTTTAATGCTTTTCAAGATTCACTCCATTTTTACATATGACAAATACTGTCATATTATATTTCAATACGGTGGATTTCACATCAGCCTCAAAGAATATAAATCACCTGCAGATGTCTACAAGTACACTGTCAAGATCACATGAATTTCTGGTCCTACACAGTTACTAAGAAGAGACACATCATAGTAACACAACCATCACTCTGTTCTTCATAATATTTATCAATCCTCTTCTTCAAGCAAACCCAATAAATAAATTCTGATTAAACAATTATAGTTGTTACAGAAACAGTATAGACAAGTGGTCAACCACTCTGAAATTCAGCTATACCTTTACTCAGTTTCTCTTTTATTGAACATTGTGAGATTTAACATGTCCAAGGTTACTTTTGGTGTTTTCAATTTTACTAAGTGTTGTTTACACTCTCTTTTCCTTAGCATCGAGATCTTTGAGAAAAGCTGCATACATAACACAGAAAAGAGCACCAACATTGAAAGTGTTAGTATATGTTTGTTACTATAACAGAATAATTTTTTTATAAGAAAGGAGTTTTTTTCCCATGAATGCATCATTAAAAAAACATAGCGATGTCAATATAACAAAGCTGTTTTTCCCCCTTCATCAACCAGACTCCCCAAGCCAGAGTTTGGAGACAATGCTTGGATAAGCCTCCTAAACATAAGTATCTTGCACAAGGGATATTTATTTCAAGAATCTCTGCTAAAATTTATCAACTTCCACCATACAAACAATTTTGAAAAGGGCTGAAGTTTTTGAACAGAAGCAGTTGCACACAGACAGCTGGATTTTGTTTTCAGCATTATTCAACATCTCCCTGCCCCAACAACAGAATTAAAAAAACCCTCATTTGCCCAGCTTCAAAACTATCTGTTTAATTTTCTACCTATTTATTCTGCCTGCTACTTTTTGACAAATACTGTAGTAGAAGTCTATGATTTTGAGTTTTTGGAGAATATACTATCTTCAGCCAAGAATTTACCATTGACAAGCAGCTGGCTTATCATTATATTAACTTACTGAACAAGAACACAAAAAGGTTGAACATGAGCTTCTAAAAAGCCTCATTTATCACACACACAGAAAAAGCAAGGTTCCACATTGGAAATTGCATACACAGACAGAAATTCGAAATGAGAGGTGTACATTAAAAACCTCATGATAATTGTGATGATGAATTTACAGTACTCCAGCATTATCCACTATAGATCTGTTCATATTCAGTAAAACACTGGCTACATAAAAGGCAGACTGCTTCCTAGTATCTCAGTTCCTGAGTCAAAGGAAAAAAGGAGTGCATTGAGGGAAGGCATCCTTTAATACTGGTTTGAAGCTATGCTTAATGCTAGGCTTAAAATAAAGGCTTTTAAGTCAGCAGCCTCCAGTCCCTGAGAGGGTTCCTCTTGAACTGACCAGCACAAAATTCAATGTCCAAGACTTGCTTTCTTTTCAGGCCCCCAGAGGCAATTTTCACACAAACGAGTCCCTGGCACTGCCTGGCATACACAACACAGGCTTTGCAACCTTCCCCGTTATACTTCCTAGCTCAAAAAAAAAAAAAAAAAAAAAAAAGGGAAAGAAGAAAGGGTACTGTTCAACAAAAGTTCTGGTAAGCCTCGCAGGTAAAACCCTGTAACTGTGTTTTGGTCCACTTTTTGTAAGAAGTGATGGTAAGAAATGAAGTATCATTCCAGTAAATGTTTGTGGAACAATTAAGGGGAAAAATTCAAGGGGAAGAGAGATCCATCAGACTTGCCAAGCAGGAAAGAGCAAGCACAAGAGTGTATTTTATGACACCTAAAAACTGGAAACATGAAACCATTCATAATGCTGCCTAGACAGAGGCAGCAATGCTGCTGGAACAGTATGCAAGGCATAGCCTGAGACAACGTAAACAGCTTTTTTGTTTTAGTCTATTCAGGGGAAAAACCCACAGAGCTCTTCCCGTAACAGATGTACCTTTCTATATGAATTTCAATTCTTGAGACAGCCAGAGGAACCTCACAAAGAAGATACATGAAAGAACACTCTGTACCCTGACATGTTATTTGGTAAACTGGTGCTTCTATTTTTGATACCTTTTGAAGCAGTTCAATGTTGTTTATCCATGACAGGATAATTGGAATAATTTGTTTTTAAAGACATATAAGTAGTGCTTCCAGAATGTGTATAACTATTTTTCCCTCCACTGTACATACTTTTCTATTGAAACACAAGATCTCCCTAAGAGCCCTGTTTTACTCTTGTATATCATCAGATTCAAAAAAAAAAAAAAAAGAAAAAGGAAAGAGAAAGAGAAAGAAAAGAGAAGCCACCATAAACTTGGTTTCACAACCCACTTCTGGGCAAACAATCAAACTACATGCACTGTCCAAAGGATAATGTGTTTGGAAGCTTTGTATTGCAGCAAGAATAAAGCAAAACCAAAACCCCACCCATCTTGCCTGTATTACTAATTGACTAATTACTCCTTCTCATAAATGAGGTGAATACAGATTGCTTTTACTGGAATTGTGAAAAATATCTAATATACCCCGGCCATTCTATCGCAGTATAGTTAGGTTTTATATGAATACTACCTATGTCTGCCTTCAACATTCCTGCAATATTTCACTCATCACTTGAAAAATTTATCTGTAATGCAACATATTTTACTTGAATCCAAAGAATATGGATAGTGGTACTGCCCTCTTCCTCCATTTCAGGTACAATCAGCAGGTTGGAAAAAAACCCCAACATTTGCATTGCTGATAGACTGCATGACAGGAGAGGGCTCTTAAAAATCACGCTACACTGTGTGCTATTCCCCTGACCCCCATTCCTGTGCTTTGGGCTTTTATTTTCTAATTAAAAGCAGTAATTGTCCTTGCAATATTCATCTTCAAGTTCAGTTTTTAATTCATGCCTATGGCACTTCTTGGACTAGCCAGCAGGGCCTGTTAGAGAGAATGGTCCGAGCACATGGCCTTGAAAAGGGCTGTGCTACCTCTGGGACGTGTTCAGTCTTGACCCACCCAGGAGCAAGAGCAAAACCAACCCATTGTGCTGTCCCACAAAAAATAACCATGCAGAACCAGATTAAAAAAAAAAACAAATGGGGATACATTTTTCTAATTTTATTGCTGTATGAGGTTTCCAGGAGTTACAAGGATGTCTCTGCACTAATAATTTGTAGGCATCTCCTATGCAGTACACCTTTTTTTTCTACAGACTGAAAATGTTTTTAGCAACCCTAACAACTGGTTCCTGACCTATCAGACGAGTAGTCTGCATGTAGAATTGGCTGCCATTATACAAGGGAGGAGCAAACATTAAAGTACAGTAACTTGTTTGAAAAGACAGCACTATAAAATACCCTCAGCTTATGCTCCTACTCTCTGCAATACTGCCAGCTGAAAGAAAAAAGGACAATTTTCAAATCTTCGTGTATATGAATAGTCACACTTCAAGGTCTACATTTTTTATGCATATGACCTTACATACATGGCATATGAAATCTGTGAGTAGTAAGTGACAAAACTGGGAAGTGGAAAGCAAAAACTCATCACATTTGTTTAATTTTGGTGTGATACTTATGATGGCATTAAAGGCAGGTTTCAGTGAAAAATAAAGGTATGTAATTTTTTCTTAACAGCTGTTGAGACAGGTATGTCCTGGTTAAACAGTACACTAGCATTCAGTGCCATACCCTTGATTTTACAGTGATTGCCATGAATTAATTTAATTCCATCTGTAAGCTAAAATCAGATCAGAGGTCTAATGCTGCTGCAGGCTCCACATCTGTTTAATCATTTTTGGATACAGCAGCTTGCAAAAGTTCAGCTTTTAAATTTGCTTCATATTTAAGAAACAATGTTACACCAGTGTACAACATTGTCAGCAGGAAACAAATGAGCCTATGAACAGTTTTGATCTGACAGACCCATTTTATTTGCAAAATGCTTCTACAAATTCAAAACTCACCACTGAAGTTATAATTTATTATAGAATAATAAAGGAGCTATGACCTCAAACCACTATTGTGACAATATTTATTTGTATGGTCCAATTGCTGGATAAGACTAACATCAAGTATGTTTGGCTTATATTGGACTGAATAAAACCAGAATACAGCTAGGATCAAGCTCTCAGATAACCCTTATTTAAGAAGATGTGTGGGGTTTTTGTTGTGTTTCTTTTTTTCCCTCTCAACACCCCCAAGCTGTAAGAAACAAATGAAGGCATAGTGAAGTAATTTAATCTCTGGCCACCAAACTATTTCTGCTGTTAAGAAAACGGGGTTTTAAACAGTTCTGAGAAAATGACACTGTACATAAATATAGTCTTGCCCTTTCATCTTTCTTTTGTATGATTAAGACTTGTGAGCAGAACAGCAATGCCTTTGCAGAGCATACCACAACTATTATTTCCTCTTCTATCGCTCCCAGCAGCCTTAAATCCTTTAAATCCTTTCCTAGAAGGATCTCTTTTTGCTTGGGTAATTTTTGCAATACATGGCCTGCTAACCCTTACCCCCTACCCTGGATCTCAGTTATGTCTATCACAGCAGAGTCAGTCTTCTACCTCAAATCTTCCAAGGAGCATTGTGGATGGTAATTCACTTGCGTAATTGGCTCAAGAGATGAAAATCTTGTATCTGCCTCTCTTAGCCACTAATCTATCCAGCTGACTGCAAGCCTAATTGGCAGCTTGTTTAGTAATTTGGCTCCTAAAGTGTTGTATTGATGTTGGATAAACAGCCAATGGAAGTAGAAATGATACATGCTGATTCTCTTTAAAAGCTGGTGCACTTTCCCCCTCATTTTCTGAAAGCATTTAATATTTCATCTATTTTCTTTTTCTTTTCTGACTCTTCACCAGACAGATGAGCTCAGAGCAGTAGAGACTGATCCTGATACACAAGGAAAGCAATCAGAATAATACATTGCTGTAGTCTTCCTTTTTATGCCAGCTCTCTCTAACTAGCAAAATGGGAATCAGACTGCCTAGATGTTTATGTTCTTAAAATTGTTTTGGGTAATTGCACAGACACAGCTTCAGAAGCACAGCCAACAGCTGTATGGTGATTTTAAAACTCAGTACCTGCAGTGGTTTTCAAAATTCAGTACATGCTGTGTATCTACTAGAAAACCACAAAATACCAAACCAAAACTAAAACAACTCAGCTATGCTATGAAAATTATTTAGCTAATATTTGAGACTGCATTATTTCACCAGACTTTTACACATCCCTCACACTGAGCTAAGACTGTCTAAAGAAAAACCTTAGAATTATTATACTCAAGTGAGTCTGCTTGCATTGAATTTTATTCTAGCTAACAGAGAGATAAGAATAGCAGAGAGGACATAGCTATGACTTCAGCAAGTGCTGGAAGTCTCTGTATTTATCCCATATCCACAGCAGAGTTTTGTTGATGTCTGCACTGCCATAGTTTCATTCCTATTACCCCATCTCAAGAGGTATTACATGTAGCCCAGGTAAACACACCCTATCTTGAAGCATAGACTCTAGATTTAAATCTATTTTCAAATCTCCTGAATATATAAACATAAATTCACACACCAATGAAGATTGTGACACTGAATTTTAGGTACAAGTGGTTATCCAGAAACATAGATCACTTGGAATTGGATTTGCAGGTGCTCTTCTCCTTCCATTCTTTATTGGATTACTCCATGTGTGGAGTGAAACTTCATGCCCATTCAGTCATTGCTTCTATAAAATTGGTTGAAGATTTGGTATTTTTAGATTGCCATTTATCCCTCTGTAAGGGGAATCTCTTGAATACACAAGACTGTCTTTTCACTTCAGTCCAAAGAAGGTCTTTGTTTTACGCCTTGTCTTTGATGACAGAAACACTGTCACTGGATGGAACTTTGGAAGAAGCATTCTCACTGGGGAACATTCCAAAGTTCTGTTTAAACACCCCAAAATTCAGCAAAATGAATCCCATCTGATAAGCATTCCCTCACTTCTACATAAAGACTTGCAGGCTTACAATGAAACCCAGTGGAAATACAAAGCAAAAATTGTCTTTGTGAAATCCAGAGTATGTACAACAGATTTTAATAGGAACTTTTCCACCAATTGCAAGGCTTTTACAGAAAGACAGAAATCTCGCCTGCTCTGGAAACCTGATCAATGAATTTTATTTTCTCACATGGTAAACAGGTATTTTTATTCCTCCGAAGTGCCAAAACCTTCTGCATAAACCTATCAGGTTTATGCACAGACCTCCTTCCTTATTCAAAAAATGAATCATATGCTGAAAAACCTTTAAGAAAAGGAGTTTTTGCATAATCTCTGGCAGGGACTGTTTGCAGATGTGCTCCCTATTCCCTCAGGAGAAAGAAAAACTAGTCACCAGCAACTGAGAGAGGCTGGGATAAGAAGTTATGCTGACTGAGGAAAAACTACACATTTTAACCATCGTTGTTTTAACAAAAATCCTTTGGCATTACCAACCTAAAACTGACAGAAATATCAGGTACTTCTTTTATTGGTTGAGCTTTAGAAAAACTACAGGACATCCATTTGCCCATCTGAGGAAGGTGATGGTTCTAAAAAAACTGCTCATAAAAAGGAGGTGGCTCCTCCTTTGGGAGGGAGGGAACCACTTTATTATGATATCTGGCAGACAATATGAAGAACTTGCAGAGCACATAACTGCCCTTGAGGATGGGTCTCCCTACTGACATCTCTGTTTCACTCAAACCTAGTCCTCAACTGTACAGCTGTTGAATGAAACATACCTTTGAAACTTGAAAATAATGCCTGGTTTAGCCTTTTTTCCCCCCAAATTTCCACTGTATTAAGGGTGCTCTCATTGGTTATATTCTCTGGTAAGCTGGTTTATGGTTCTTGAAAGTGAAGCCAAAAAATCCATAAAATCATAGAAGTTGGAAGATTCCATAGAATCTCAAGTTGGAAGGGACCCATAAGGACCATGAAGTTCAGCTCCCAGTAGAGGCAATTTGAATAGTTTCCATAACCAGAAACAGCTATCTTAGGAAAGACTCCCAGGTAATTCAGGGAATTATTCTTGAAGCTTCCACATTTCAGAAGATAACAGCACTTAGAAAAGACAGGTACAGTCATCTTCTATCAATCTGAATGTTTCTTCTTGACTTTATAGTGGCTGTGTGTACAGCCTGTAGAATATTGTCTTACCTCTAGATCACAAGAAACCCATCAGCAATTTTCCAGCAGAAGCTTGTTCTGGTTGGATTGCAGGTCTTTTGAAGTTTGTTACTGAACTTTCAGAACTCTGGTGCTTGTATGTAAGATGCCTTGCCTGAACCAGCCACCTCAAGCTCAACACAGAAAGCCTTTTGCTCTGAAGGGACTGCAGCTTCCAATACTGGATGGCACTCTGCAATCTTTTAACTTTTAGTTTAGTGAGACAATATGGTAGAAGAAACAAAGGAACAGAAAGAAATCCCTGAAATTTAACTTGCTGCAGATACCAACCAAAGAAAAGCGAGTGTCCATGGGCTAGACAACCAAGCAGGCATGAAGTGTATGCCAGGAAGGACTTTGGCAGACTAAGGGTAAGAAATGGTGCAATGCAATAAGGAAAGGATTCACAACATGCCAATGTTGTATTGCCCTGTGACAAGGGATTTCTGCCTACAGAGTTGTAAATTTGGTAGTCAGAAAAGCAGTGAATCAAGTTAAAAAGAAAATAGGCTTAAAATAGTTTGCCTAGAGTTTTGGAAATTTATGGTCAGTTCATCCAAGTACCCAAAAGTTTACCTTTCCTCTGAAACTATCGGACTATGTTGACCTTCACCACAAACTTAGCCTCAGCCACCTCTGTTATCACACTGTAATCACAATCTTTTTCAAATCATAATTTTGGTTCTGCAGATATTCAGGCCTGATTTTTAATCACTGACATATTAAGCATCAGCAAAATAGTTTGCTTAGCTGTTCCATTGGCAATTTTTAAAAAGGAATGAAAACATGTACCCTTTTGATTACCTTGTTAAAGTGAGTCATGATGGCATTATAGCAGTGCTCAGTATTTCTGCTGTAATTAAGAAACTGTCATATTTTTCATTAAAACACATTCTTTAAAATGAGACTTTTAACTTGGTCATTTCAATCAGGACCAGCCTGAAGTGTAGCATGTGCATGAAACATGCCAACTAGATAAAGAATATGACATCTGAAATTTGTTTTTGCAAAAGGTAAGCATTAAAGTGCCCATTACATGCATAGTAATTTATCTATTTTATATAAACATTTTCTACATTTTAAATACAAAACAGCTTTCTCTTCTTATAATTGGTTTTTGCAGGTTTTTAACACTGCTCCAAACTGTAAACCACACTATGGAAACCAGAGTAAAAAGACTGTTTTGAAATAGAAATAAATTACTATTTACAAGGCATACAAATATGACATGTGAAGCAGAATTTGATGATTTTTTTCCCAACATTTAAAACTTAGAGGTTTGTTATTTAAAAAAAAAAAAAAAATCTAAAATATCTCAGGGATTTAACAGGAGACAAAAATCAGAAATCTTGTATAGAAGAAGCAATTAGAAAGGGATAAATGCATATTCAGTGTATGGTATCTAAAATTCTGTAGCACCTACTGGTTTTATATGAGATTTAAACTAGATAATCTAAGACTGAAATTACTGCAAATATTCCCAGCGTATCTATTTCAAGTAGTAACACCACCTTGCAAAGAATGTTCCTTCTCTAGCAAATTTTATTTGTTTCTTCTTGTTGTTGCTATTCTATTATTATTATTTTCATTAAACTGGACCCAGTATTGGTAGGGCTATTTCCATGCCAATGGATTAGTTTGTCTAAGAGGTCCTTATACAAACTTGAGAGCACTGTATTGCTGCAGTGAAATATGTCAGGGTGTCACATGAAATAGCTCTACCACAGCTCTACCAGGTAGTCAGAGGGGAGAGAAGGTCGTTGAGAATGACCTGTTCTCACATATGAACAGAATCACTGGAATATTGGTTTCATGGAAGAAGTCATGCAAAAGAGTATTTAAAATGTACAACACCTCATACTTCAATTGTGGGAAGTAATCAATTTTTACTAGTATCAGTTTTTTGTTGATTAATTAACTATCTAGGTTCAACAAAACACATATGGGATATATGGAACATACACAAAATAGAAAATTTATCCTAGGAAAAAAGATGGAATACGACACTCCTGTATCAGTACTGTCAGTTCCTAACCATCCATGCCTATATTATCTCCCATTTTCTTCACTGCTATTCAGCACATCTTTTCTTCACCTTTACAAATGACATTTTTGAAACTATAAAATGCTCTGTGCTGCTCAAACTTTCTTGCTTCAATAGTTTCTCCATGCTGTACAAGTAAAGCTACATCCTTTGTTACTAATATACACAAACCTATTGGTATGTGACTTTGACTGCAGGCTGAGAACGGGCTATAAATTTAGAAATCAATATCTAACTCTATCAATATTCATTTTACTTTTTCAATACAAAATACAAAGGTGAAAGAGCAGTAAATAAGCTGGAGTACTGAAATAAATTGGGTGTTCTTGTCACAATTAATAAATGTTTAACCAATCACACTGCTTGCTACAGAAGTCTGTGGCTTTGTAAGGGGTCTGAAAGTAGCAGTTGCTACCCTTGTGAGACTCAAACCCAGGGAAGGCGTTTCAATACCTCCTTAGGATCACCAGCTGTTCTCATCAGTACTGCTGAACCTAAAGGCATAAATGACCATTTTCAGCACTGTGAAGATATTTACAGGAGTTAATTTACCAATGTATTTTTTTCCAAATGCAGATGAGAATTTAGAAAACACTCTTATCAACACATTGACTCAGATGAAACTTTGCCATTTGCAGTCCATAAAAAGGAAATACTTGCAGTAAATGAGTCATTTACAGACAGCCTTTCAGGTTTCATTATGATATTAAATACAATTATTAGGAGAATGTTTTTTTCATTTCCAACTTCTGTTCATGTAAACAACTTCTGTACTTTCTTTGCTTTCAAGAAAAAAGTTCACAAATTCCTCTACATAAAGTCAAGCCCTTCTATTCCCATATCTTAGCTAACTAAAATTACTGAAAGAAGAATAGTCAAATTAGCGATATCTTATTTTAATCCAAATTTCCAAATGTATATTCGTTCTAAAAGAAAATCCCATTTTTTTCATAAAATCATATGGAACACTGACAAAACACAAGGCCTGTGACAGATAAACAATAGCTGTAAGAAGGTTAGTCTTTGCGAAAACTGTAATAATCTCTAGAATGCTATACATTACCTATATGTAGGTACAAGCTTATTTAATGTTTACCAAAGGTTCTATTTGCTTAAAAACTCACAAAGATAAAGTGTAGAAAAACAACTTTTCTAAGACCACAAAAAAATTCTCAATCCTCCTGATCACAACAAAATTGAAAAGATTACCTTGAACTTGAAAAGAAAAGAAGCACATCAGTTAAAAGGTACCTCATATGATATCTTTATCCACCCTTATTCTCTGTTGCTCTTCATATAAAGGCAAACTTTGGGGCAAAACAATTTCTAAAACTGTGAGTTCATGGACACATAACATTGAATGACCATATATTTGCCTTAGTATCAAAATATTGGCTTTGCCGAGTTACGCAGAGGAGCCAGCTTGTAAAATAAAATTCTGAACACTGAAAGCCCAAGGTAAAGTGAATAATAAAATTAATTTCACGATACTTGATAACCTCTCAGTACAAAATGACATCCTCTAGTACTTGAAAGTTGTGAAGTGAAAATCACCTTGTAGAAATAATTACATTATTCTCTCTTCAGCCATTAAGTATTTTTCTTTCTCGGTTCACATATGTTCAGAGTCTTAGAAGCTGACCCATAGATTCTCTTTTTTACATACTGCTGCCACTAAGGTGCTTTTATAACATTTTTAATATTATTCCTGGTCTGTTTCTGCCACTGAGGTTTGAAACAAAAGTTTCAGGAGGGGGAATTCAGTTAGAATACAAGTATTAGGCTTCTCTAAAGACATCTACTTGAAGTATATTTGAAAATTCTATGTGTTGCAAATGTTCATGCAGGAATTTATGTATGACTAGGACATGCAATCCAGATTTCTATATCAGAAATACATATAAAGGCTCACATGGGCTCACATACAACCTAATCCCTCCAGTATGCACATAAATAATTAATACAACAAACTGATGAGAGTTTTATAAATCACTGCTAAGTATTGAAAAAGTAATTTCACAGCTGTGACATCAGCAAAATGCATCCAATGGTTGTGACCTCGCATCTGTAAAAATCTTTCAGAAATGTGCTTGCAAGTGCTTCCTGTTTAATCTACAGCACTAATTTTAAAGCTGTGTTTCACAGCTTTTCACCACCTTTTCAACTGTTTAGCCAAGAATTCACATCCTAACTTTATTGTGCAGGGTATGTAGAGCATTCATATGCAGAAAACAAGATGCCTCAGGTCTCTTCAAACTAATGTTTGACATAAGCAGTAATCTTTGCTGTCTCAGTATATGAAAAAAGATTCATTGTCTTTAAAGAAGGGCTGTGCTACAAAGGACTGGAAATTAACAATGATTGCAGGAGAGTGGAGGGAGCCTATTTATTTCTTAATCTTTATTAATAAATAAGAATAGAACATATCTGAAGTTATACGGGAAGCTATTGAATTTATCAAGCTTTTCCCCAGGTCACTGACCTATTGCTTTGTATTTAGAGATTTAACATCTTGTGGTTTGTGCTCTGTCCCAGGGAAATTGGTTACCTGTGGGTCCTGGCAGGGGAGCAGCTTTCCTTCTCCGCTTGATGTCTCCCATGCACAATGATCCTAAATGTACACTGGTTTGCCTGCAAGTAATTATAGGAGAAAACTATTAACAAAGGAAGAAAACTGCCACATAAATACACAGCTTGTATAATCTGAAACTATATCAAAACATTCTCAACCAAGATGAAGCTGCACAGTCAAGCCACCAATCTTGTTTATATCGAAACATAATTATGTTTGTTGACAAGCGCTCAGTATCTAAATGCAGCATCATAAATTGTTACTGGAATGAATAAATATAAATATAAAGGGAATGCTTTTTAATTTTCAAAACTAGCAATCTGTCTAGCTCAACATAAAACAAAAACACTGTTGCTCCTGACAGGAAAATAGCGAAGATTAATTATCTAAAGAGATCACAATGCTGTTTGTAGGTTATCAATTGGCTGGTAATGCTTGACTGTCAGAGCAGCATTTATTACACCGAAAATACTATCAATTTTTTTAAGGTAAAATGAAGAATGAATGAGAAAACATGAAACAGTAAACTCTTTAAAGGTGCATGAAATAAACTTGTAGCATAACAATTTATCCTTTTCTAATTCACTGGCAAATTGTGGGAATACCACAGAAGCACAGTATCTGGTAGGCTTCTTGAACAATTACGAGCTTGCACTTGGAGACTGGAAAATTGATGGAGATGCAGAGGATGGCAAACAAGCAAATGCTATTACATTAAACCCAGCTATTAGAAGTCAGTACCACAGAAAATGGTAAATTTGGAATTTTGAAGTGTTGACTTTTGGAATAGAATCTCAAAGGACAAATACAGTTATTATTTTTCTTAAAGTAATATACAACGCCTGCAGAATTGAATATATGTAGCTGATAGGTTTTTTTTTAAAGAACCAGAACAGAAGGGGGGAAAAATGCAGTAATTTCTGAACTGCGCAATTTTAAAAGGTATCTATAAATGTTACTGAGAAATGTGTTTCTTACCATATAAGTGTAGTGAATTTTGATAAAGTTACAAGCTGAAAATTGCATCTGACAATCCACCGCAGCATAGTAACACTGTGTCACTCATGGGATCTGGTTTCAGTGTGGATATATGACGTACCCTTTACAGCATTTATAAACTTTTTAAAACTGGGCTACTTCTAAATGAATAACAAATGGTCATATACTGTTGAGAGACCTCAGATCTACTCAATAATGTAAAAGAATGACAACAATGCCTTGATGAGTAAGATGACAATGTACAATCCTCTGCATATTTCTTCTAAAAAGATACTGTAGACTAACAAGTACCACAGCGCTTGTATTTAAATAATAAAATATTCCAAGAAACTTACGTTTCATACAGAAGTACACTCTAGCTTCACCTAGTGAACCCTTATTTCAAAACTTTTTTCCCTTTGTTTTAAGAAACATTTTCCTTGCAATTCCAACAAGAAATTTTATCCTATTTTAATATCCAGAAACTCAATACAGTTGAACTAGTAAACTAACAGGATGATAATTTTCAGTTCTGAATTTAGAAAGAAATCAAGAAGTGTAACCCTTTCATAACTGATTGTATGACCAAAGAAAATGAATATTTAAATACAATATGGGGAAACAGTAATTAGAGAGAAGATATTTGAGATGTTTGATCACCAATGGATCAGTATTTAACATTGGTATCAAACATGCAGAATAAGTCATGTGATAAATTCTATATTCTCCAGTGTGAAACTCTTGTTTACTGAATGAAAAAGGGAGAAAGTATCCAGGAATACAAGTAGGATGAAAGATAAAAATTAATAAAGTCAGGCAATTGAACCTGAAGACCTGAGCCACAGCAGTAACAGTGAGCAGCATCTGAGTTATTTTACCAGAATTGATTATCTGTTACACTACATTGAGATATCTAGATTATTGATCTGTAAGATTATGGTACTGGGGTCTCCCCACTTTTCCTCCAGGCACAGGGAATGGAGTTGCAACAAATAACACTAAGTAAGGACTACTTTGTTATTGTTGTCACCCTTCATGTAGAACACAGCAGTTACTTTTTAATTTAAAATCAATGAATGTCTGAAAGGCAGCCTTGTTCCTTCAGCATAAATGAATCATTTGCCTTTGCCGATCACAACAACCCCATCACCAGCCAAGGTGAGAGTGGGTATTTCTTTGTTGTTGTCAAAAATTCCCTACACTGCAAATAAATAACAATATGCTGGATCACAAATTAAGCTTTGTCAAACCCAGTTTGATGGCCACTACCATCGAATGTTCAGCCAACTTGCGATTGTAAAGCTGCATTTGCCTTCACCAGGGCTTAACATCTGGTATGTTCTGCCAGTGTAAATCACAGCAAAACAAAAAGCTATTTATTTATTTATTTAGAGAGGATCAGACAAGACCTATTACTGCTCTGGAACTGGCAGGTTAGACAAAAGGAAGCAGAGTTGTGAAGCTGCACAGTACATTTTGAAATGCCTGTAATAGGGGTATTATCAAGTAGGGAGAACTCTGACCCTCAATCAGGCTAGGTTCAGCATTATGTTTCTTAGCATTAAATCAGAAGAGCGTGGATTACAGAAAGGAAGAAAGCTATTTGCCTGCCTTCTCTCTACTTACCCCTAGCTTGCTTCCAGCTATCATTTATAAATAGTGCTCTGGAGGGAAGCTAGGCATTTTATTAGGGAAAAAATAAAACTTGTTAAGACCACCTTGCCTGAAAACCTGGCTTTTGACGTGCTGGTGACAGGGACTGGAGCAAGTAGTGTCAAATGGAATAATTTTTAAGGAAAGACAACAGGAACTTGTCGCCTCATTGTATGCATTTACAAACAGAGGCTTTTCAGAGTATTAGGCCTAGTTAAAGCTGCCCTCTGGATAAAAAGTGTTCCCAAGCAGCCTCAGACAAGCTTGGGAGACAAACAGATGTGACTATGGTCCCTGGCGTTTGGCAAGAACACTCACTGTCAATAAGAAAAATATGAGCATGGACAGGGCATCAGCTGCACCGCGGCCGAGCAGGCCTGCAAGTGTCATAGCAGCGGCAAAGTTGTGGCAGAGGGAAATAAGAGGGCTGCAAAAGCCAGGCTGGTGTGAACTTACACTAGCACGCCAAGAATTTTTGTTGTTGTTGTTGTTATTGTGTCATGCCTCAATGTATTAAACAAAACACTGGAAAAGCTGCTGTCAATTTTTATTCATTTTTCATCTTGCACACAGTGTTTAGATTCTCCTTTCTGCATGGTAAATAAGAGTCTCAAAAATGAAGACAGACTGGTAAGGCAGCAATAACAGAAATAACAGAAAAAAGCTATTGAAATAGTAAATAAACCCCACGAAGTTTAGTTATTAAAACCCATAAATAAACCCCACAGATTTGATACAGCAAACACTTTAACAGAAGCAATGACACGCAAAGCGATTCACAAGCATCTACGCATTTTTGTGAAACATTCCCTCTGATGGAAATTTTTGCTATTTCCTCCTTAAGTAGTGCAAGTCTCTTTATAATTTCTTTTTCTCAAGGTATAAGGTAATTGCCCTTACTTTGGTAACATGTCTAGAATTGTCTCTTTAAGCTCCCCAAACATTTTTATCTGTGCCTACACAACACAATCTGTTTTGCCATAATTTTCATAGCTCCACGGATAAATATTTTTGACGAATGCCTTTTCAGCAGTTAGACACATTCACCTCTCCAAGACATTTGTAACAGGCCATGTCAGATTTTTATCTACCTTGACCTCTGCAGTTCACAGACCATGTGGTAACATTCTCTAAACAAACATCTTGTTCTGTGGGGGAACCTACAGCTAAGCTGCTTTAAATGCAATAAACCGACTGAGGACTGAGCAACTGAGGATCCAATGGGATTCTTCACTCTTTCTCTGGTAGTTTTCACCCTGGCCACTATCAGAGTTAAAAGTTCACCAGTCACTGAGAAGAACAACACAATAAAATGGCTGTAGGACAGCAGATACTCCTGAACATGTGTTCTAGTTCTCTGATTTATTACCTGCTTCTGTACTCACTATCATCCCAGGTATAAAAAAAAAAAACAAAATTTACTAATGAAGGAAGGTGTGGAGGAGCATTTTTTGTTTAACAGTATTTATCAAATTTCTGTACACTAACTTGGAAAATCTGATACAGCACATTATGATGATGTAATAATGTTTTCAAGAAGACTGATTTCTATTCCGCAATTAAATGAATTGGTAAAGATCAATACATGCCTATCCATTATAATGCTATTAACATCTCTCACCTGAGGAAGAAACACACAGTAAACAGTGACACCCCATTCTGCCACAGTATCAGTGCATTCCTGCAGATGGCTGTAGAACTCTGCAAGTTTATCACCACTGAATGCTTCAGCTAATGGAGAGTTTTGATGAAAGTTTTTAAGTGAATTTTTTTCACAAGACATCACAAAAAGGAAAAAGTTAACTGGTTTGTATTTTAGAAGGGACTTGAGAGAATTATTTTGAAGGGGAAATCTAACTGAAAGTGTCAGTTTTCAGTCTAAAATATGGATAACAAAATAGATATTCATATGGATATGATTGTAGAGAGAATGCAGTAGGGATGACTTAACTCACTTTAAATTTGAAATTACCAGGTGATTTCTTACAAACTGAAATAGAGCAGGGAGAGTGTGAAGCAATGTTCACAGCACCAGCTGAGGATGGACAAAACAGAACTCCATTGTGGAACTCGGAGAAACAAGCTAATAAAATGATTAAAAAAAGGGAATGTGTGGAACAGCTCAACTTTATAAAAATCAAAGAACACTCTGAGCAAACTTCCCATTATTTAAGTACCTTTTACACAAAAATATCACATAAATGATTCTCCTTACACAGAATGGATCTGTAGTACAGTCTATCTTGTTTTTACATAGCTTAAAATGCAGACACTGCTGTATCTGGTGGGCAGTGGAACACATCCATTAGTGCTGCTTAAATAAGGGAGTCTGGAAGAACTTTAACTCTTACTGATCATTCCTAAATTACCACAAGTGGCAGACAATGGCTTCAAGAGCATCGGAGTCAATGGAACAGTTTATGATAAGTTCAGAGGTAAACACCATTAAAACCCTATTATATGTGTCTTTCTAAACATCTCATAACACTAATACCTAATTAAATTAAGACAAACATAAAACTCTACACTTCCATTTGAATGAGTCTCCAGAAGTATGGATTAAATTAAAATGTATCATTCCAAATACAAGTACTAAGCAACCGGGTCTGTAAATTTAGGAAGACTATTATGTATTATCTAGGTATAATGAATACTTAATCTTTGCCTCTGGCATGTCTATCAATATAACCACAAAAGATGCATGATGATTTCATAATATTACACTGAAATATGCAAGGCACATTTGTTTCGAAGGAAAAATATATGAAAAACAATGGCTAAGGAAATTTATAAGGAAAGATATCCTCTTTCCTTTGTGGTACACAGCTTGTCAAAACATGAATGCAGCCCCTGGTGAGTACTTGAATACCCAGAGAAGGGTGCAGTAATGCATGGGTCCCATGGACAGTTAAGAGAGGGATGGTTCCTTGTCCACCTGCCTACTTTTGCTGTTTTGCTTTCTTGTCAATTTTCCCAGACAACATTCAGGTGAAATCAGTTCCATGCTTGATTCCTCCTCATCCTTTACAAACAGTAAAGCTTGTCTTCAAACTTGTCTAAAGAATGACACATCTATATAATAGATTGCTTCACCTACTTCTGGCAAGTGTGAAAACCATTACATTAACCAGAAGAGCTATGCACTTTATTTCCTTTTATTACATCTTAAAAAGATGTGATAAGCCCATGCGACTCTATCAAACTCCTTTCATACAATGCCAATCTATTCTCAACATAACTTCAAGCATAAGGGTGACATACCTGTATTATTGAAGGTCCTGGTGCAATCCTATTATGACTAGAATACAATCTTTCCCATGACATTACCTCATCACTTAATAAATACTATATCCCAAAACACTCCTTGCTGTTATCTTTAGCAGCACTTGTGTCATTCAGACACAGTAGTTGTCCAAAATTTATCTTAACACTACAAATTGACACACTGAACACCACACTGGCATAATTTTAGTGCACATGATGGAAAATAAAAACCTGCATCACTACGTCTGATTTGACACCCATACTCAAGTCACTTATGCACTTTATTTGTGAAAAGACACCCTAAAAAAATAGTTCTGTAGGAGAGGCCTACTGCCCTCAGAAAGGATAATGCATTGTTTTTTCTTGGTTCTAATTAGTAATTTAAGCATATGTTCAGCATTTAACTCTAAATGTTTGCCTTTTCCCCAAGCTCTAAGACAGCTGTCCAAGATGTGAATGCCAGAAAACATTTAAATATCAACATCTGTTGAATTATGTTAATTTAGTGTAATATAATTGGGCATGAGTTGGAATTGATCAAAAGTATATGAATTACACAAAGGCAAATCCAAACCAATATCTTGGTGTACAAACAAGTCACCAAGGAACACTGAGGGAATAAACCCAAAAAATACACTTCTGTCAAGAATTAGATAGCAAAAAACTTTCAGTTTTCTTCAACAAATGACATGATTTCACATTTTCAATACAGGAAATTAATATTTATACTAACTCGGAATATAAATTTCATATTAATCTAGAATATTTCTAAATATTTTTGATGGCAAGTTCCATTATTGTTTTGTGTGAAGAAATAAATTATAACAATAATGCTCATATTCGTGCAATGGTGAAATGTAGTTTGAAAATAGGTTGCAGTAACAGAATGTCATCCTGTTACAGGACAATATTGTTTTGCAAATTCTAAAGCAAATATTCTTTGCTTTCTTCTTCATCTTGCAACAACATTGTTGCTATTGGAGAGATATGGGCCTCAATCCAGCTCTGAAGTGATTTAGAAAATATCTTTAAGACTTGAGCAGTAAACATGGATCTCAACAGATACTTTAATGGAAGGACTTGATAATGTACTCAGCTACACTATTTCTTCCAGGTATTTCTGGATACATATTTGTTTACCAAGAATGATATTCACTAAATAAGCTCAGTATGGAACAAATACATTTTTTCAAAAATATTTTAAAAACCACATTCTAAAGTTCTGGATTACAGTAAAGTAGAGTTAGGTTAAATTATTGCAAGCATTAGTGTTGTGTTCAAAGTATTTTAAAATAGGTAAGGAATAAGAAGTAACACTAAAAATCCAAGTATGTAATACAGTAGCTCAAAAATGGAAGACAAAACATGAAAGTTTTATGTAATTTGAAGCGAACTATCCAAATTTTCTTCTAAACTCTTTCACTACACAAAATCAGTGTGCTTATGCCTCAGAATTTTAGTTAACATGCACCAGGGGATACTGATTTACACATATGATATTCAGGGATTCTTTCGAGATTAGTAGGAACCTGATGTAAAAATTGCACAATTTAATGTGCAATAAAACCAGAAAGAGGCAAACCCACCCTTCCTTCATGCACGGCTATTCATCTTCATCCTTACAATATCCAGTTTCCATGTGCCTTTGCGGAGAAACGCAGAGACAAAACCAAATTTCTCCTGGTGGGGGAGATGATGGGACAAATGAATGGTGGAAAACCAGAGTGCAAAACAACCTCCTTCACTGCAGAGCTGCTTAACCACAGGTTAAACAGTTTGTGCAATGACAGTGCAAGGCCCTGTGCACAGCTCCTCCTCAGACCTTACATAGCAGGAAGGGTCTTCAGACCTCTGAAGCACAAATTACCTTTATCCTTATGCCATTAGTATTTTAACATGTAAGATGAGACAAACAAAGTTTGAACTATGGAACACAAACTTGTGCAAAAAGAGAGCAAGACACAGCATCTAATGCAGCTGAAAGTGAGAAACAAGCACACCATGTGGTAAAATTTGGTTACTTCAAAGAGAGAAATTTGCTATCAGTTCATTCAGGTGAAAAATTCAATCCAGACAGTACATCAGGAGCATCCAGAGGTACATAATTTCTAGAGGTTGTATGATTTTTCTTTTTATTTTACATGTTTTTAAAATCAGGAAAACATGACTTCCTGTTGGTTAACATACTCACGTGTACCTGGAATTCAATTTTAAATGACAAATTTTCAGTACCATTTAGCAGCTTGTTTATGTACCTTATTATAAAGTATATTAGATTCTAGTGCAAGAACAACAAAATTCAGCTAGTAGTTTTACATTAAAGGTGGAAAAAAAATCCGCTCAGATCACATGGAAAAATGTATTTGCAAAACAGAGCACAGTTCAAAATTTCTGCTATTTTTACAGAAGTTCTCATTATGCGAATTAAAAGGTGATACTTTCAAGACATTAGATGACTAATCAGCATTTATTCAATAGATACTTTAAATATATCCATGAACCGCTACTGAGGCTCGAAGATTTCCATAAAATTAAAGCATCACACACTGGCTACATTTTGAACCAACAATTAAACTGTCATTGCCTTGTCCTCCTCCCTCAAGTGAAAATCTTTTCAGCACCTTAAAAATAAGGCTGTGGTAGAGAAAACTCAATCAGGAATTGCCCCCTCCCAAAATGGCACCATCTTTTATCCTTTCCAGGGAAGAAAAATACCAAACTGATGGAATAATGTTGTCCCTGAGGGTGACAGCAAGGGAGGGAAGCAATGTGTCCTCAAACATTCACATAATTTAATCTGGAACTGCAAATATTATTAAGCAGCAATCATAACAGCACAGTTACTGCTTCATGGCACTCCAAAGAGGAGATAAAACTGCTTAGTTGTTAATTTCTAATGATGTAAACACATTTGGATTTTAATGTCGTATCTGAATCTCCTGCATTATTAGCTCTGGGGTTACAAGACATTAACTTACTACCTTTAATAATTTTACACTTGAATTAAAAGGCGTGTTTAAATATGACTTCATTTTAGAGTATTTTTGTTGAGAATATGCGCTCATATGACGGCAGAAGCAAATCACCTAATAAAACAGCTATGCATTCCTCTGCTTTTCTGCAGTGTAAGTATGTGCACGTGTTCGTGTATAATTTCCAAAAACTGGCTGAATTTACCTCCTCTGGTATTGTAATTTCATTCCGCAAAAGCCACATTAAACAATTACAGTTCTTGTAATTAACCAGTAGTCTAATGTACAGTTTTCTTATCCCAATCCATTAACAGCTGCTCAAAAAACATAGTAATTAATGGTTTCATTTATTTTTGGCAAACCTGCACCTCGACAAATAGTTTTGTATCTGTTGCAAATTAGGACTCTTTCCCAAACAACAGATGACACGATGGGAAAGAGGGAGCAGGCAGAATCCTTGCACATCTTTGTCTCTTTAGAAGATCAAATAAAGAGCAGCTGTAATGTTATTTGTCACATCTGTGTAAAAAAGTACCATGTTCTGTATCATCAGATGGAGATGAACAAGTGCTGTACAAGTGCATAAATAGGGTTTATCTTTTAAAACCGGGAAAGACAAAGTTGCAATTTTAGCCAAAACAATGACACACTTTAGAAAAGCCCTCCTCAGGTTTGCGGTCATTTTTTCTCTTACAAGCTTTCTTTAAATACTAATTCACACAGAACACAATTATAAGAAGTGAAAACATGTGAGAGTCATCCTCTTGTATCAGCAAAAGGCACAAATTTAAACTGGACTGAGAACAATTAGGGAAAGTAGGCAAAGCAAGGGTTGCAAAAAACACGGGGATTTTCAGTCTGTGTTGTTCACCATGGCAGGAGAAGACTTCAGACTTCTGGCCAGCTCAGGTGATCACTGGAGGACTGGCATATGTTGATTAAATTCTTAACACAGCCTCAGTTAGGTAGCTGAAACCTGACATGTAAAATTCTACTCCACCTTGAAACCACTTTCATGAATATGACTTAGCCTTCTATCAAGCCAGGACTGAACTGCATAGGAACTAAAAGTAGGGTTTTTTTTCTCCTCTTTTAGAGGTCTTGGGAAATATTGGCACGTGGAAAGGCAATACAGAATTATCAAGATTCAACCCCAAAAAATTACTAAGTGGTAAGAATTTGTGTGCTACTTTCCTTTCAGTTTCTCAATTCAGGCATGTATCAAATTATAGTTACAATACAGTAAGAAAAAATAAATACGTAAATGAAGTAACTCATGGTACTTAATAGGAGCACACTACAAAAGAAATATGACACAAGATCTCTATGTAAAGGAAATAATTACACGAGAGTAACTTATTCAGAGTCCGTGGTTTTCCCAACCTGCAATTCTCTTGCTTCCAGATTACAGCATAAATTACCTAGTTATGGCATCGACTGTATGACCGAAGGCAAAATATTAAGTTGGTTAAGTATTCTGGTTATTCTGTCAAATAAGGACAAAGGTACTTCCCCACATCATAAGGGTATCGTGAGGATAAGTACATTATGTATTTAGAGACAGGGCGATGAGTGATGGAGGTCCCCCCCATAGTTAACAATGCAATCACATGTTCAAAAGCATGTTACAGCAGTTCAGCAAAATATCCTTCAACACTGTCCCCACTGCTGATCAAAGGAATCTCTAAGCCATGGGGAATTTCCTTTAGGTATTTTTTTGTTGGTAAAATTTTAAGGAAGTGACTTAAGAAAACGTATTTTACCTCATGAGGGAAGCAGGCAAAGGGCCCACGATCAGCTCTGGCCGTTCAGCTGCCAAGCAGCAACTTGTTAACTCCCCGTAACTCAATCATGTGCAATTGTTTGCCCTCTGCCTCGGGCTACAGACAGACATTTGGTCTGCTAACAACTGTGCCAGATGAAGACATTACAGTCCCAAGCTATTTGTTATCACACATCTGCTGGAGATTATCATCTCCACAGCTCTGCTGGAGGAAGAAATCATGTGAGCAGGCCTTAATATGGTTTGTACAAACCCAGCCAATTTAATTTAAATAGGTGAGTTGAGCTAACCAGGCTGGTTTTGCCCAAAGCGTATTAAAAAATTCAGAAAAAAACCACTTCTTTACTGGCAAAAGAATAGAGGGTGAAAACAAGCAGCTGGAAGAATTATCTATCACCTTGGAGCAGTGTATCTGATTTGGGGAGGAGACTGTTCCCATTCTAATGCAGAGAGATAATGTAAACAGAGCACTTTTTCAAGGCCCTACAGGAGGAGGAAATGCAGCTTTTAAAGGAGTATTTTTTTGTACTGTTAATAATTTAAATAATGAATGGGAAAACTATGTATTCACAGATTAAATCCTACCTGTAGAGGTAGCAAAAATAGACAGATATGTTGAACGGTATCAGTGTAATATAATCTATCCTGGTTCTAAGTTTTGTGGTGCAGGACTGTCCCTCTCCTTAACATCTGGTCCATCAGTAGCCATAGCAACAGTTCTCTACAATCTGATTATCTTGCCACCAGCAAAAGTTCATGTTAGTTTGTACAGGATCAGATAATTATCATTAATTTTGACAGAAGAAACCTAAGACATTAAACCCAGACAGTATGATTCCACCACAACGAGGCAGCTGCAGACCACTGCCATGCTTAGAGCTCCACACCTTTCTGATGTATTTACAGAGTAAATTATTCCACAAGTCACTGATCTAATGTAATAAGGGTATTTACATATTGTCTACATGCTGAGACAAGAACTGTGTTCAGTCATCCAAAAGGGGTAAGAAAAGTCAAGGCAAGCATAGAAAAATGTGTGTATGTACACATCTCAATACACATACGGAAAACAGAAACAAGCCCTTCCAGAATGGCAAACAAACAAGAAATACAGATACCTGAAAACTATACAAAAAAGACCCAGAGAAATTCAGTCTTGCAAACCAGATTAGACTGTGTTCTGGATACAGTAATTTTATAGAATGTCCAAAATTTGTCCACTGCTGCTGTTCTCTCACTGCATTTAGCAACTAAGAGTAAGGCAATATAAGGTCACAGCCACTGTTTTTTGTACGCATCTTTTTAACGGGATTACTCATCTGAATTAGCTTGAAGTGTCCATATATTTTTATTATATATCTTGTAAACAAGACTGCATGCTTTGAGATTCTAAGACAGCAGATGGCCTATTAAAAACATGATTTTTGTTGTAGTTTGAAATTTTTTTTAAGTCACTTCAAGTTTCTATGGTAGACAGAGAGAATGTGTTCTGAAAGAGCACAAATAATTATTTTGAAATACCCTGACTCATTTGGATGAATCTGGACTATGGCTTTATGTACATTGTAATACATTGTAATATTAGTTTATATAAGCTCTACTTGAACAGTATAGATATGTTTTGGAAAATGCTAATCTTCAGTCTTGGATTTGCCACCTGTTAATTCTACACAAACCTGCCATATGTTTATTGGGATAAGAGTCTATTAAGGTATTGTTGACTGAATATGAAGACAGGTTGAAGACCACTTCAGGTTTCCAATGCCATTTTACAAATCTCTATTCTAACTGATCGTGCAGGTAAACATCAGTTCCCAAGAGCTTCACTGGTCGGGATAACAAACACAAAAGTTATGATTCTGAATTCCTCAAACTCTGTTTTACTTTGCTACAGCATAAAAAAGATCCTTAAATGACTCTAAATATAATCTGTTTCTTACAGTTCACTTTATACCCACTTTAAACTCTCAGTTTTGTGTGAGCAGTCTGATAGTAAGAGTTCATTTATGGTGAAAATTCTATCTAAAGTTAAGTCATTCTAAAATTCAGAGTGAAAATATCATTTAACAAGTAAACTTGCCAGGAAAAACTATGCAGAATTTTTCAGAATTTTAATATAAAAGATTTGATAGACAAAGATAATCAAAATTTCTATAGATGAATGACTGACACTTCTGTAGCCTATGTTTGAGAGCATGTAACCAGAACTAGTATACAATGAAATAGATTCTTATTTAATATGCATATTTAAAAAAAAAAGAAAGGTCTCCTTTTACAGGTAATCAGCAAGGTAAGTACATAAGAATATTAAAAAATTTGGTCTGGGTGACCATATATAAACTAAAAGTCAACTGCCTGACAGAAAACTGTCTCAAGTGGTCCCACAGAATTACATGCTGATATAAATTTATTACATCTTTTTGAAGAAAGTAATTTGATAGCACATTGCCATCTTTATAGGACAACATAAAAATTCTGTAAGGTGTTGTGCATATGAAGAGAAATGTTTCTGTAGTTTCTCATTTGAAAAAAGCTGGAATTAAAATAATTATTTGGTGGAATAGATTCAGCAGGTGAGTTGTACATAAAAAAACCCCTCTAGAAATAGACTCCTAGATCACTAAGTTCAGTCTTGAGTTTTTTGTATTTTGAGGGGAAGGAAAGGAGATGGAGAATAGAATTAGATTTGTTTTCATTAAGTCTTCACAATGAAATGTTTATTGTCAAAATATAAGGACAATTTAAGTGTTATAGTATTTGAGTTATCTTCTTGATTTCAGATATGCATAATATAATTTTGTATGTTTCCAGCGCTTAACTTACATGCCAGAAGCACAAACCTTACTTTGGCATCCATTTAATTCTGATGTTCTAAAGAGATTAAGTTTGATAAGTGCAGCTGCAAAGTCACCAAAAAAGGGCTAATACTCATACATAAGGCAAAGATTATACCATGCAAAAAAATTCTTTCAAGTAAGTCACAAAAAAATCCCAGAAGACCTTTGAAAATACCCCAAAAGAATAGTGTAATTTTTATATAAAGATTGAGGAATCAACAAATTCATAAACTGTACTAAAGGCAAATACCACATTAACTTACCTGCTGGCTGTTTTTACAGAGCTGTTCTTCTTGTGTCCCCTCTCTGAGCGGTTGTCCCGCAAGAGCTGAAGCTGTTGAAAAAAAAAAAAACATGTTCAGAAGAGTCTCACAAACAATGCCTTTATTGCTTTTTAGAATTTCTATCTGGACAATGCAGTTATTTCCTCTCTTGAGTAATCTGTCAATAGCTCTCACCCATGTCTTTTGAGATCAATATTAATAGAATTTTACAATAGCAGTTAATACGTAAATATATATATATCTCCACTAATTTAAAATACCTAAATAATTGAAAAGATAAGAACTAAAGCATTTTCAAAGCATAATAGGAAGCTATGCAATTCACAATTTCACAATTAACTTATGTGTAGAATTTTACAATTTTCACAATTTCAATTCAAATTTTTGAAGAGGTAGAATTAGAAGCGTTGGAGGACACTTTATTTCAAAAAACTACTCAGGTTAGCACTTGTGTCTAAGCAGTTATGAAACAGTTATAAACTCTTCTAAGCCCCAGGAGCTTTGGCAATTTGCAAGCTGCAGAATCCACAAAAACACAGTATTAAAGCTTCCTGTAATAGTGAGGAAATAGGAGTAGAGAAGGGGTTTTTTAACTGAAATGGTGACTCAGCTTCTGAAACAAGCTGGCATTTATTTTTAGACAAGTAAGACTTTTCATTCAGATTATCTCCAACATTCAAAAGTCTATTTCCAGCATTATGATGTTTGTCAGATGAGTCAAGGTGCACTAAGTAAAAAAACCATCAGAATGCTATACGAAAGAAATTAAAACTGGAGAGTATAAAACCCCCACAAATGTTGCTTGAAATGTCTCATATATTGAAGAAAAAATAGAATGAAACACAGTTTAGAGACAAAGTAGAGGTAAATGAACCTAATATTCACAGCAAAGACACTTAAAAATACCTTGGAAATTAGGAAATTATCAACTGCAAGACTTGGCCAACCACACCTTAATGCTGTAAATGAGCATGGACCCCAAAATTGCCACCAGTTTGAAAAACTGAACAATTTTTCCCCAACTCTCTACAGCTACCCTCTTGTACAATGAATGCTTCTTGTCATTTCAACTATCTAGTTCTCAGATGCAGTAGAATAGTTTATTTCATAAATAAATTTAGTGAGAATTTCATTGGTTGTCAAAATTACATTACACCACCACTACACCATTTCTTTTCTTCTTCTGTCTTAAAAAAAGGCTCAAACCCATTATGCACCAATAACACTTATAATTAGCGACATTTGCTTTACTTCACAATTCCTTACTGATCTGTAAGTTAATAATTCAGTTAACTTCCCATGAGCTCTGAAAACACAGCTCTTAGGAAAGATGAAAAAACCCACGTAAAATACAAAATTAACTAAAATTTACTATTATCTGAGAAAAAATGATTAATTCATTCTATCCAGCTAAGCAGACATTTCTCATCATCTGGGCTGAAAAACAGTGCTGGCGTGTATGATGCCCATTAAGGTACTTCTCAATGTGGAAATTTCCTTATTTTTCAGCTCAGAATCTTTTAAAGAAGTAAACAGTACAACTTCAATTAACACTGTTACATGAGACAATTAATATTTAAAAAAAAATTAAGAATTCCTCAAACTCATAGTAATCTAATTCTTTCTTAGGAGTTTATTCCACTAGGAAATTTATTTCAAAACAATGACCATTAATTATGAATTATAACTCATATTTACCTAGACGTTAAATGTCAGTCAGCTTATTGTAACATGCTGGAATCTCACAATTTACAGCTAAAACTAGTATGTTTTATCTACTCTGGCAGTTTTGGGTAAGCAGTATTGCCTGCTCTGGAGTTCAAAAGAAAAGGGAGGGAACAGGAAAGATTAAAAATGTGACTTACTGGAGCTACAAGTATTCATGATGGATCATCCTAAAATGAACCTTCCAAAGACTCTTCAGATTTTATTTCCTTTTGAAGTTTCAAGTCTATTTACATTTGCAAAAGTACCAGCAAACTGGCACAGATCTAAGGAAATCAACTCTTACACAGATCTTTTCTGACTTAAAGAAATGGAATGCTTGTGTTAAATTTCAATGCATTGATGATATATTCAGCTACTTTTACTGAATAGTTGAAGGTAACTATACATTCATGAAATGAGACCAGATTTATTTTCACATTTTATAGTCTTGGACAGTAAACTCTGTTTAGACCATACTACCATTCATAAAAGTATTCCTCCACGTCTGAAGACAAGCTAAAGAAGTAAGTGCCATGCTACTAATCAAATATTAAATATGGCTTCACATGCCTGCAACCACATCTGTAGGCTTGGATCTCCCAGGGACCGCACTGCAGGGGCTCAGCAGACAAACTAATAAGGTATTTTCACCAATATCTGCACCACGATGGAGATTTAACAGCTCCTTTTTTACTGCTGTAGTCATTGTAACCAATGAAATGCAGAAAAATAGAACTGAAGATCTTCCTGTAGAAGCCTTCCCCTTTGTGTAACTGGTTCTGTATTTCTTGATTTTGGCAGTGAAATGTTTTGCTTTCCAGCATTTTGAGAAAGGTAACTCTGGAGATACCACAATCGACAAAATGATTAGAAAAAATCCGAATTTTCACTTGAATGTTAAAACCTCAAGAATACTTAAGTGAAATTAAGTGACTAATTAAAGAGTTTTAATTAAGAGAATTTTGGAAATGCACTGCTGTTAATATGTTTGCTTACAAGAAGATATGAAATTATACCTGCTTTGTTTACAATTTCTTAAAATATTAGCCCACTACCTCTGAAACAGAGGTAGTTAAAGTTCTTTATACATCTCAAGTAAACTGTTCTTGATCAAAGCAGTTCTTACCTGGCTATGTTCCTTCCTAGCCCCAGGGCTAAACCAGTGACTGTGGGAGAAAAAGAAAAGACAGGTTTAACAATATAACTAACAAAGCACATGCTGTCATATGACCAGTCTGTGCGTGCTTTTGGGTATTTTATTGCCTGCCAGGAAAATACAGCCTTTGGCGATGGTTTATTTTAATGGGGTATTTTTATTGAACTCTTTAAGTTTGTAACAGTTCTGAAAGAATGCATCGCAGATTTCACTTCTGCGTAGCTGCTGGCTTTACAGGTAATTATATTTTGTCAAACAAGCTAAAATAATACGTAAATGACGGTATTTTAATATACTACAATGCACATGCCATAAATCACAGTAATTCCATATTTAGTACTGAAGTGGTACTTATTAATGATTATAGCTGAAAAGACTTTAAAGTAGTTTGGACTACCTGATAGCTGTTAATGTATTATTGCACAAACTGAGGTCTGAATTTGAATCTAAAGTGAAATGCCAAGTCTGAAAACCCAGTGGCTTTCTGTCTCCATACAACTGCAAAACTGTGACTATTGGCAGCCTTATTTCACAGAGATGGAAATTCAGAGTAAGATTTTGACACACAGGGATGTCACAATGTGCCTCTTCCCTCAACAGCAGTAAAAGCATGATAATACTAGTTCACATACACACTGTGGTCACAAAGAACTGAATTGCCATCTGAATGGAGCTGTAGCAAGCATCATACAAACCTGCACACTTGCAAAAGGGAAAGAAGAAAGAAAAAAAAAACCCTACAACAAGGGTGATTTCAAGTTACATGCAGTATCTACACACTATTTGTGTAAGCAAGCAAAAGGTTTTGGTCAAAGGATAAAATAATTCCATTCATGGCAATATTTCACAAAAAAGAGCATCCCACTGTCTGCTATTATGCTTGCATGTTCCTCTAGAAGTATAACCAAAGACTACAGCTTAACCTAGCCATGCTTTTTCTGAAACAGTTCCATTCAATATAATTTAGTCCCATTTTTCCCCCAAGCAGCCATATAATGACACTTAATTTTTTACTTCAAATAGTATACTGAAAAGATTCAAATTCCATGGAATTGTCTGGTTTAAATCCCTTTTATTTTCAAGTCACAAAACTCAAAGTTCTGTGGCTTTTTGCCACTCAGCTTTTCTGAGTTTGAGAATGAACAGTCAACCCTCTCATTCTTGCATAAAAGACCAGCTGTCACCAAAACATCCATACAGCTTTTTCTGCTCTTAAGGTGATTAAGGAAAAGGAGTTGGAAATAAAAAAGGAATGACAGCAATAAAGTCAAAAGTATACCTTGAGACAAGGTAGACAAGGTGGACACAAAACATTCATCAGCTGCATTCAATAGTTCAAAAACTGGGAGATTTTATGTACAGACAACTTCGATGCTGGCAGTGGATGAAAAGTAAAAACATCACATTTTCAAGTGATTCAACAAATAAGGTCACAAACATCCCAGGGCTGATGAAAATCAGAAATGTAATGAGTTAGATTTAAATTCTACATAGATGAGTGTCTTGTATCTGACCAGTGTGAACAGCAAACGCTCAAGGCGGAGCAGCAAATTGGGATATCCTTCACATAAACTCTTGTGGATTGTGGCAAACCAGTTGATTACAGACTAAATGATCAGTAAAGCATATTTCTAGTGAAAAAGTACATCAAAGTAATTTGAATGCATCTCATATTTAGATATTAAAAATCCTTCAAAAAGAGTTAAGACCTTTTTTAATGGGAAAGTGATACATCACACTGATTTTTAACTTTTTTCCATTCCCTTAATTACAGTATCATTTGTTTGCTGGTTTCTTTTAAAATAAGCAAAAGTAAAGCCCTGAAAGTAACAGCTGGATTACTTAATGGTAGAAATAACTTATGATACCAAAACCTCTTGAATTTACACACACATTATCAAGTTATGAGATGAAACAGAGGTGGATTAGTGGAGTAAAATGGTACTGAGGAGCTGATGTCTATAGTATCTCTGCTTTGGCAAGTTTTGTTTTAAACTGTGGATGATGTATCGAGTAGCAGTTAGAACACATAAATATATCTCCAAATATACTATTTCCTCATCATGTATGTTTGTGTTTTAGAGTTTTGATTTGAAAAAGAAAGGAAAATGTAATCTTCTAAGTATTCAATAGATGTAACCAATAGATAATGCTGTTAAGTGTTGCCAGCTGAAGAAAATAAGTTTACAGTAATGACTCACAAGAGTAACTAAACAAAGTGAAATACACTCCGTGTTTACAGGTGTTTAAACAATGAATTCAATATCTTTTTATGAAAATTATGATAAACTTCTTCCTCACATGATACATCACATGAAAGGCTAGAACATGCGACGGTTATGTATTTTCATACACCCCATTTTTGCTATCCAGCCTTAAACAAGTTTGTACTTTAGGAAAAGATACTTGGAAAGTTAATAAAAACACATTTACAAAGCACTGAATTTCATGTTTCCTTAAGAAAAAAAAAATGAACTAAAAAGGATTGTAAGTACTCTTATTAAATAAAGACCATCATGTAACTGAGCTGAGGCTCTCATCACATGTTTGTGCAGTTGTAAAATGTGGCTTTGGGGCAGAGGTACCATTGTAAAGCAAACAATAACAAAAAAGTTTTAACTCCCATCACTGATACTCACTCATGGTGAAGAGAATCCTGGGACAAGTGGACTGTTTTCCTGCTACCGCCTGGTCCTGGAGTTATCTAATGGAAACATGAAGGAAAAAAGAAGTCTTTGAATAATGGGGCAGCATATGCACAAAATGATTGTTTATTAAGAAAATACATCACAAACATTAAATACAAAATAAAGATAGTATACTAGATACAGTAAATGCAATTAGCAGTGACTGCAATTTTTCAGTCAAGTCTGAGTGCAGAAAGTGCTATATGAAATTAAGGAAAATCCTTTATGTGCAATTCTGATTGGATGTCAGACATACATTTACAGACATTTACAGATTTCAAGGACCTAAGGCACTTTTCTGTAAAGTCCATGAAGTACTTTACCTCCAAAAACGGAATGCTGGATGTTTTGAAAATCATAGGCAATATAGTGTCCTTATTTATGGCTCATACAGCAATACATTTATTTAAAAAAAAAAAAAAAAGCCTCCCAGCATAAAGCTTTTGAAATTCAAGTTGACATGGGATAGAAAGCAAAGGTAAAATAATTTTTACCCAACTGTACCGTACTCCTTGTCTAGTGCTTTATATATACTGTAACCTAAAATATGTGAAATCCTCAATTGAATAATGATCTTCAGAATGCACAAGAGCACACGCAGATTTTGAATGGATTAAACACCTTTGCTTTGATTTTTGCAAAATGCTTAATTCATGTGCATTTGTAGAAAGGTAAAAGCAGAAGAGTAAGAGACAACTCATGATACAAATGCTCAAGGAACCAGAGCAGCCTGCAAACTATTCCTGATGGAAAGAATGAAGGAGCAAACTTTCCATTCCTTGGAGATAATTTTATAGTCAGGAGATAACCAGAGGAGGGAATGAAGTCAGATTTTCTTGCAGTTTTGACAGGAGACCACAAAAATTCAATGGTAATACATTTATATGGCTCAGGCTTGTCAAAAGTCCATAAGCTGCAGATTCATGGATAAAAGCAGCTCACTCATTATTAGAAGAACAATGAGCTCTACTCTTAAAGTAAAGAATATTAATTTGGTGTCGTAATGGAGAAAAGGCAGAGCAGTCAGAGCCCCAAGTTTGGAAGACTTTCAAAGAATGCTCACTGAATAATTTGAGAGCTCCACATGGTTGAAGTATTTGACCAAAATCTGCTTCTTTGACCTGAAGAATGATGTCACTCCTTGCTGAACTGAGAAACAATAAAGTGCTGTCACTTTTCTGGCTGATGGGGATTAAAAAGCATTGGTAATATCTTACCTCTGAAAAATCTATGCAAACACACAAATCATAGTAGAGGAAATCAGGACTGCTACATGGGAGAACAGCACCTACTGCTTTATTCCCATTTGGAATTTACTGTTTTACTAGACTGATCAAGGCCTTACACAGACACGGGATGATAACACAACAGTGACCAAATGCTACTGCTTCAATGTCATAGTTCATCTAATAATAAAACTGAGAAATGGCCACTCACAAAGACAAGACCTGGAAATATAAGCCAGTATTTTAATATGTAATTTCCAAATGTTAAGATTAATAACTAAACTGTTACTTTAAAACTACAGGTAAGCATGCAGCTCAGCTCTTGAGAGTTATATCCTGCATTAATCTCAAAATGAGGTTTTCATGCTATTCCAGTGGGTATCCCTGGAATATAGTAATCCATTTTCTACACTGTGGCTATAAGAAAAGCGGACTGTGCCTATGTCATGCTTTGTTAGAGGTTCATGATCACATTATCTCATGGTGGACCTGACACTTTTATTCAGTTTACAGTATGTTCTGTGTACAGGCAACTTATTTCCTTTGCCAGGGCTGCTGACAACCTTTTCCACACTATATTAATCTTGTTTACAGACTTTATCTTGGTACAAATATCAGAAAACTGAACTTTTTATCTCAGGGAGAAAATAAACAACATGTTGACAGAAGCAAAAGCTATTTTCTGGACTAAAATTGGTTGTTTACCTGCCGCCATACTTATGGAAACAAGTTTAAGTTTCCAGCTTACTCAAAATACATAATCTGAAATTTAATAAGCATGGAAATTTCAAGAAAATTCACTTGATAAATTGCCAGTTTTAAAATAATATAGAAACCACAGAAGGAGGTTTTTCCACCAATTTATTTGAGAATATGAACTTGCTTGGAATACAGTTACAACTGATCACAAAGTACAATGTTCAGGTTTCTCCTGCACACCCCAGATGGCTTCAGCTACCACACAGCCACAGAATGTTTATAAAACTAAACTCACAAGGTACACACATACAGACCTTTGCATAAAACTCACTGCTGATTACTGTAACGTTCCCAAAATGTTAATGCAAATTAATTCCTATTTGCAAAACTTACCTAGGGTGTAAAAAGCTAAACCAAACCTCACTGCCCACCTTCACCTGCTACCTCACAGTTACAAAAATCTCCAATATTAATAAAGTTTAGGGTCATTTTTGAAACTTTTAGTGTCTTCTGGCTACACGTCCTTTCATCACTGCTTGAATAAGATGACAAGGTGATGGCTGCATCCTGTTCCTAGAATCTCTGAGACAGAGGTACTCCAACTCAGAGACAAAGTACTCCTGATTTGCAAAGACTGCTTTGCCTAAGAAATTATGACCTAAACTAATGGACACAGAAAAACAGAAAGGTATTCACTACTAAGGGGTTTTGCCTCAGAACACACATCATACACTGCCGCCCAAAACCACAGCTGGAAAAGGCCCCCAGGATCATCGAGTCCAACCTTCAACTGAGTACCACCACGCCCACTAAGCCCTATCAAAAAGTGACACATATGTTCATTCTCTGAACACCTCCTGGGATGGCAATTCCACCATTTTCCTGGGCAGCCTGTTCTAATTCTTAACCACTCTCAGTGAGGAAATTTTTCCTAATATCCAACCTGATCCTCCCCTGCAAGATACTACACGTGACAAACCTCAGAAGTGACATAAGGAAAGATGGTGGGATTAAACAGAAAAAGGACAAGAAAGTCAGAGGATTTCACTCTGCAAAAATAATACTGAGCACTTCAACGGCCATTTTAAAATGCCTGTAAGAGAGAATAGAGCATTTTGGCTGGATGGATCCTACAGTGATCATCTTGACCAACTGCCTGACCAGTTCAAGGCTGACTAATTTAGAGTGCGTTGTTAATGACATTGCCCAAAAACACCAACTGGTTTGGGGCATCAGCTACGTCTCTCAGAATCCTGCTTTAGTGTTTAAACATGCCCTTGGTAAAGAAATGCTTCCTGCTGTGCAGTCTGAACCTCCCTTTGTGCAGCTTTGCAACATTCCCACGTGTTGCATCACTGATAAGAGGGATAAGAGATCAGGCCACCACTATTTCCCCTCCTCAGGAAGCTGAGGTCACCCCCCAGTCTCCTCTCCTCCAAACCAGACAAGCCTGGAGCCCTCAGCCACAGCTCACAGGACATGCCTCCCAGTGCTGTCAACAGCCTTGTCCTCTCCTCTGGACACGTGCAAGGACCTTCACATCCTTCTTCAACTGTGGAGCCCAGAACTGCACACAGCACTGGAGGGGAGGCTGCACCAGCGCTGGATACTGCGAGATCATCACCCCTCCTGAGTGGCTCACGCCACTGAGGGACAGGGAGCAAAGTGTCCACAGCTCCGTCACAGGGTGCTTGAACACCACCACTTACTTTATATGAACAGGCTAAGGGGTGTCCAAGACTGGAGAAATAAAAAAAAGAATAAATTTAGAGGATCAAGTTGTGCATCTTCTAATTAAATATGATAGCGCTATTTTAATTTACATGTGCTGCAGTTTAAAGAAAAGCTACTTCCATGTGCCAAGAAAAGCCCACAACACATTAATGCAAAACAAAAATGCTACACTGTTACTTAACAATTCTGCTTACTTTTCATTTGAAGTATATTTTAATGTTCAGTTACTGAATAGCCCATGAAAAACCATGAATTATTTTTTAAAGACACCTACGATACAAAGCTCCTAAGTATGAATGTGTTCAAGACTCAATATTATCTTAATATTTTAAATAATATAAACAACCCTAATATGCACACTTGTCCATATTTCTTGTCCCTTATTTTTTCCCAAGTTATCACACAATCAAGTGAGCAAATACATTCCCTGATCATAATTTCTGTTTATCTTAGGGCATAGTATTTTTGAAAAAACACAGACTATGTCCTATTCATAATTGTTCCTCGGATATATTTTCCATTACTGAAAAAGTAAGTTTCTTACAGATTAAGTAGCTTTTAAACACTGAAAGATGTTTTGCCTTTTGAATTAGATTTTATGCCAAGCACTCCATAGCATGTGCCATAAAAAGACACTACTGAGCTCATTTTTTACAGGATGTTATTTCCTTGCTATGATTTGGTGAACTTGGCAGCGCTGGGTTTATAGCTGGACTCGATCTTTCTTACAGGTCCTTTCTAATCTAAATGAGTCTATGATGTGCTTTAAAAAGCCACATAAATAATTATGAAAGTATTTGACTTGTAAGCTTAGCTTAGTCACCACATTCATAGCAGGCAAAACCAGTAAAATTTCAGTAAAATTTTGCTGGATGCTAATTATACAAATAAGCTAGCTGCTTTCCGAAATGAAAGAACAGGTTCCTTTTTCTGCTCTATAAATTAACTGCTATGATCAACTACAGCTTAAAAAGTTCCATAGCAAATCCAATTTTCTCAGGCAGGGTTTTCTGCAAAGAAGTTGTTTTCCAAAATGAAACACAACTAAAATCAAATCCCGGAGAACAAGATTTTGCAGGAAATTACAGCATGACAATGTGAAATTCATAATTCACAGATCTGCAATTGTCAATTTATAGGAAATTAAATCAAACTATATCAAGGGAAGAAATAGAGAAAAATCTATTCTCAGCATTTTATTGTACTATCAAAAGCAATACCTTATTATTTTCAGCACCTATTCAGTCTTACTCATTTTATACCCCTTCTCCACTAGGAACCTTGGAAAGTACATGCACTAAACAAAGTTCTGCATTTAAAATACATCTTTAAAAAAAATAGAAGCACATTTGACTTGGAGCAATATAAAAAACTATGAAAACAAAAATAGCTTTCACAGTATACATTACTGGAACATTGCTATAATCCTTGCTTGACATTACCATTACATTGTTATTCCCTCTGAAAGCACACTCTTGCTGAAGGGCCCAAACTGACCATTCCAGAGAAGCATCTCTTTCATGTACAGATTACCTTTAAGTGATGCTCAGTCAAATTCTACAAAGTCTCCATGAAGACATGGCTCACTGGCAGAATAGTTCTATACCAGTTTCTTGCTACTCTAGTCATATTTCTTTAAAATTAACCTCTTACTTACACAGTGTTGCAAAAATCAATAGATCATTGCCATTCTGCTTGCAAAATACATGCAAGTCATAAGAAAAGAAAAAAAAAAGAAAGAGAAGAAAAATAGGTCAAAAGTAATGGATTTTAATCTTAAAGCAAATAGGCACCTCCCTGTACATGTTTTACCATTTTATCTTAAGGCATTTAAAAAAAAAAAGAGAAAATAAGAATTAGTAAGTTTCTTGGTGTGACAGAATATGCCCCAGCTCCCCAATCTCTCCAGTGATTTCACACACTGTTAAGAGTTTTCTCTACATTTCTTTTCACACAACTGATCAAACTGCCTCTATCTCTTGATATACAGCTTTCAACTGAATGATTAACAGATGGAAAAGGAATGCCATGAGAATATCAGAGACTACTGAACCTAGCTACCTCAGAGAAAAATGGAAAATTTAAATCCCATGTAGAAAAAGCAAAGAAGGGAATTTCTTTGTAAACTTTTGCTATTTCACAGTTTTTCTCAGCTACTTTTAAGAAAAAACCTGAATTTGAAGTTAAATAAAGGTAAGTCTAAAACAAAAATGTACTCTTTTGAAAATAGACTGGCCTGGCTGTAATGTTTTCTGTTTGTTTTAAATTGTGACATTAACAGAAAATATCACACACCATGTTTTGTCCTAAATCTTTGTCAAAGAGACCAGTTTTTACATACTAAAGAATAGGCAGAGTAAGTTTAATGAGGCACTGTAATAATATATATTAGTGCATTTCTGCTGTCTTTAGTTGTGTAATACAGTAACTGGAGGAGCTATTAGAGGAAATAATACCAATATATAATGTAACAAAAAAACCTGGTCTATGGGGAAAGCATCAAGTAAACTGAGAATTATAAGCCTCCCATCTGCAAGGAAGTCAGTAGGAGAGTTTCTTCTGAGATTCCTAATATTTAATATGAAATAGTACTGTGTGCCACTATGCCTCCAACAACAGCTCACAGCACTGCAAGAAATGGACTGACTTAAAAGTCTCAAGAAGAAAATATACACCAGAAATTCATAGTTTTTACATTTAAATTAAATCAACTCCTTGTAAAAAGCAAATATAAGATTCTCCTGACCACAAAAACACACCAGACAGCACCACTATTTCAATATTTTGTATCAGGAAAAGGGAAATATTCAGGGCAGCTGTGAAACAAAACAATGGCCAAAAGTTTGTTACTTCAGTACTCTGTAAATAGCTAGAATTTAACAAAATTAATTTTAGTTAAACCAGATTTACCATAGTGGGGAAATGGAGCTACTAATTAAATGCTGCAATAATATGCTGCATAAATAGATATATAAATATATATATATATAATCTTTATCATTATATTCTAGCTCTCTGTTTGGATGTAAAACTTATTCTTAGGTGAAATCTTCACTAAATCAATGGGATTTTGATTTCAGTAGTGTTGGGACTGTACCCTTACTAGTTAAGAATAATCTAAAATGTTGAAATAATGTTTTCCCATGTAAAATTATCATCAATAAGTAAGTTACCCACACAGTAATATAGGGAGGAGGAAGTAGCAGAGCAGTGATTAGGCTACTAGCCTTGATCTGGGAGATGCTAGTTCCATTTGGGAAAAACAGGAAAAACTTTTAAACAAGACCCTCCTTTCCCTTCCCCCCAAAAGCAATCTGTAACAGTATTTCCTTACTTTGTTAAAATAATAAAATATAATGACAGTAAAGATTGTACCAGCAACAAAGCATGTCATCAAAGCATTTGCTTTGAGTCTGCTTGAAGTACAGAAGGTGATTTTTATTCCTGCTGCTGTGGGACTTATTAGAGGAAAGAGAAATACATCAATATTGAATGCATTTACGTATCTGAGCAGAATTCCTCCTAGCAGAGCCCTTTGCAGGTACCAGTTGTACAATGCCAGTCCGTGGCAGCCTGAGCTGGCTCGGTGTGGATTCAAACCCCAAGCACACAACAAAACCCCCGGTTCCAAGTTGCCGCCCAGCTTCAGCCGCAAGCTGTGAGTGGCCTCTACTGGCTGACCAAAGGCTACAGGAGTCACCAAGCTTTTGCTCTGAGTTACAGCTGAGGTTACCCAGTGTGGGTAGAAACGGAACAGAAAGAATATGCTAGTCAGTGCTACATCATTCACTCAGGCTGGGGCTAAAAACGACCGGCAAACACAAGGGGAGTGACACAGCAGCCAGCGGGAAAAATGCCTTGAATGCCAGTGCTCCCGACATCTGTCCAAAGGCATGCTGCAAACAGACACATGCAGCAGTCCAGTTCCCAAAATGACAATGGAATAGGATGTACTCTGCTAGCTCTAAAGGTGGACACAAACCTGAAAATCAAGCCGTGTATAATCTCTTCATGTAAGTTACATATTTTGTATGAAGAGCGAATTACTTCAATTGCAGTACCAACAGTTTGATTTAGATGCACAAATAGAAAGCTTGCTGCATCATCTGAAATGTATGAAACCAGAGACCACATAACTACTCTCTTCATAAATGTGAAACTGATTTGGCCTTTTCCTTATATATAAAATTAAAATCAGTAAAATACAAAGTAATAAAATTAAAAACCTGAAGGATGAAAGTGTGTCTATTGCCACAAAGATGACCTACAATCTCCTCCAAGCACATAAAAATTATATTTTGTGAAGAAAAAAAGGAGAGCAAACTATTTTTTTTTTAAACCACAATAATTGTGGACAACATAGCTTTGAGAAAAGCTGTCCAAAACATGGTAAAGAATACTTACTAGATTATTGTGCAATGTCTGTATTAAAATTTTTAAAAAAATATATTAGGCTAATAAAAATAGGGCCAGTAGCGAGGAGGTGTTTTCTTTTTAACTTAACTTTCCTTTTTCCTAGGAATATGTGAAAACAGGTGATTTGCCATTCTCGCCCATTTTAATTGCAGGTTATCAAGAAGGGTTGTTGTCAAACACAAGTGACGACTGATGCCCAAAGGTGACTGCCTTCACTAGCAGCCACACGGTGCTCACATGCAGCCCTGCATTTCCTGATATTTCCAGCTCCTGTTCTCATTTCTGCCCCATCACAGAGTTCCACCTCATTTCAGAATTCAGTCCCATTATCTCCACTGCTCCAAATTGTTCACAGGGTTATCTAGCTGACATAGAAGATAACCCTCCATCTCACTAGACACCACTGGGATATGACATGCTGACCCACAGTAAGCCCTGATTATTAGCTTGAAACATACACCATATAAATGGAGCTTTGAGCCAAATAATTTACTTTAAAGTCTTTCCATTTAACTTACACATTAAAACTCACTTTAAACATGCTGACATGAGTTCCATTAATCTATACACTCATGAACATATTTAGATATAGAAGCATTAATGTTAGATTCTATCATCAGAAAACAGGTGAAAAATACTGACAAGAATGCAGCCTGCAAGTAATGCCTTTTTATTTACAAAAAAGACAAAGGATTTTAGTTTATGAATGAAATGAAAATCAAGTGGCCAACCACTGCAATTAAAACAGAATGCCCCACTGCCTGTTTTGCACTGAAGCCCAGAGTCTTTCAGAAAAAGGATTTATAGCAAACAGAAGAACAGGGAGATCCCATCTTTTCCATACCACTATACTTCAGTGACTGGGAAAGACGTGAGGATTAGTAACCCCTGACAGATCTGCTAGGATAATTCTCCTCTTCTCCTCAGCCACCAAATTCTTTACTATCGTAATATCCACAGACCTGCATGGGTTTAAAGCCTTGAACTGTTAAAGTTTCATTTGCCTGAAAAACTTAATACCTTTTGTTTTTTTCCAAGGGGTACCCAATGAGCTTTATTACAGCCTGGACAACAAAAACCAGGTAGTACCTGAACTATCATCAGGAGAAGGAGATGATAAGAAGACTGAGCACATGAGAATGCTGAAAGCAGTGTAGCTAAAAATTTCCCATGTGAAGAAAAAAGTTCAGTTATCAGAAGATTGTGGATTAAAAGCTTACACTTTGCTAAGATTTGGAATAAAACATGTTTTAAAATCCATACAGTCTGATCAGTAACAGATGTTGTGAAATTTACACATTTGAACTGCTAAAATAAAAGCATAACCTTTTGCCCTTTAGGTTAGATGACATTTAAATAATTAGTGCCCACAAAACAATTTTTCTTCATTTCAAGTGAAATTCTCACCAGAAGGGCTCACAACTGTGGTGAAACAACAGGAAAAAGGCTGTAGGGGAGCCTCAGTCACAAACTTGGACAGTTTCACTGTTGCCAGTATGTATGTGGATGACATTTCTCATTATTTTGAACTGATCTGTACATAAATGTTTCACACTACAAGCTTACACTACTAATATATTTTAGAAATCCTTCTGTATTTGCCACTTTTTCTGCCATCTGAACTTCTAATATACAACTATAACCATCACTTCAGATTGTAAATGCCAGTAGAGATGAACAGGAGAAGCATGCAGAAGCACAGAAATCAACTTTTCATTGGGCATTTTTAAGGTCAAGCTAAATTCAGGCTTAAGACATATTTTCAAATTTTCTCCCCAAGCAAAATGACATAGAAATAAAATGTGTTTTAAAACATGTTACAATAAATATAATTCTTCTTAGCAAGACATTCTTTAGCTTTTCCATCACCTTGTCTTCAAATATAAATAATTCATTACTTCTACTACAGAAGAAATGGAAACAAGGAGGTTCTAATAAGAAAAAAAAAAATCAAAAGTGTGAATTTCACTCATACATTTTAAAATAAACTCTCAAGCTTTTTAGGTTTAATAGCAGTGCCACACTGGGATATCAACACTTGAATAAGGTTGCACTGCATTTCTTAATTTCTAACATAATGCAGATCCCAAAGATGTATCCTACTGATTGCTAAGCCCACGAATGGATTGTGCAAAGTCATCATCAACTTTGATTTGAAGACTAAATTGTATTTATCTTATTCTCAAATCCCTCCTTATCAGAAAGAGTGCTCTGAAGTTCTCTTTGTACAGTACCAAGCCCTATATGATGGAAAACATCACAGTATGATCTTAAGAGAGCCTAGAGTTCCTTAAAGTAATTTAAACTTGTAATGCATTACAGTGATAACTATCCCAAAACATTAATTCACAAAGGAAGGGAAGCCTGTGTTCCAGGAGCAGAATGCTGCTTCTATTTGCTATCCTCTTCTCCAGCAAGATAAAGTAGCATTGCTGGTTTTGTGCTGTCACGTAAATGGAGTTTTACAGTGTTTCTGTCAGGAAGTTGTGTTCAGTATGTGAAAAACTTTTGCTCTCCTAGAAAATGTAAAACAATGTACAGAAAACAGAGTTTAAGTACTCCCTAGATGTGTGTCTGTGTGAGTGAGGACAGTGGCTGCCTCTGTTGCAGGACAGAAATCAGGGCACTGTTCTCATTTACAGGCTCTCCTGTTCCTGGAAATTACATGGGGGAAGGACAATTCTCTCTCCTCAATGACTCTGGCAGCATCAATTTTACTTTTCTGGCCAGATCCATGAAAATAGGTTTTGGTGACTCTACAACACATTAGTTGCCTAAGGCTTCCAAAATTCCTGATATAAACATGTACAGGAATTATTTTCCTACCAAAACCATATCTTCTACTTACAAAGCACCACTGTGGAAACAAGAACAAAAGGAGTACCTGGTTTGTTGAGTCCTGATCCTATAGAGGATCAAGTAAAGAACATTCTTCTCTCTGTTGCAGGGCACAGAGAACAGTTCCATTCTTCAGACACAAAGCTGTAAAGCACATTTCGCCAGGTCCTGGAGAGGACTGACTTTCTACCCACCTCAGGGCAGACATGATATATCACAGAATTCTGGCCTTTGGTTATCAGCAACTCCTAGCAAAACTTCAAGGAAAACCTAAGTGTCTCTTGAGGAGTTAGAAGACTATTTTCTCTATTATTAAGGGATGAAAAAAATCAGAGAAGCCAAAGAGAAAGTCTTTACACAGAGAAGATCCTGAACCAAACCCCAACATTTTACATTTTTATGGGCATGCTATTACAGAAACGTCTAGAGCTAACTTAGTCCCTAATAAAGACAAATTGTCCTTAAAACTTACACCTCGTGTAACAGTATGACATGACAACATCCAAGACAGAGAAATGGAAGTACATTGTGTTCAGCAGCTGTTTATGAGTGACAGCCCTGCTGCTTAAAATTTATACATGTCCAGAGGCTTTCACAGACTATTCATGGTATAATCTGATGATCTGCATGATGCAAACTTCACTTTCAGTCAAGGGAAGTATTTTTACTATCAGTACAAAAAAATAAGCATTCTCCTTTGGGATGCTGGAATACATATTTGATTTTAGTTTGGGAGGGAAGGGATAGGAAAATTAGCCAGAATGAAATTCATGTGCAAATATTACTACAAAAAAAGTCAGTATTTGAAAAGAACACCTTCACAGGAATCTTCAGTAAGATAAAAAACTAATAGACTGTTGAAAGATAACAATAACTATCTCTTTATAAATGGTGCTTGAGGAATTCTTTCAATCTCTCTGCTTTGTTCAAGGGTCAAAGACATCAGGTCAATATAATCAGATTCATGTTCTCTACCATCTGCAAGATGGCTGAGTAAATACCACCAACACAAAGCCTTGCTGAACCCACTCCTTGCCATTCAAGTTGGTTGTGGTACAAAATTTGTGAAATGCATTATCAAGTTTTCATTTCATCTGCTGCCAAAGCACACCTGTGATGTTTGCTTACTAAATGCAACTTTCAGCATCAGTACCTTTAATTTAGCTACTGAAGAAATACCATGTTGATAGCCTATTCCATTTCCTACCAAACACCTAAAAGTTTAAACAGCAGAATAGAGGCTGAATTCAGGTAACTTGGCACATTATTAAGCCTGGCTTAGTTTGCAGGCAGGCTTAACACCAGCAAATATGGTATGCTCCAAACTATTGATACGATGCTCAGATTTCTTTAAAAAAAAAAAAAAAAAAAGTCAAGATAAAACTCATCTATTCACTTAGTAACTGGACACCAACAGCATAAATACTGCATTCCACAAAGTTAACTGGAAACTGTAACATTTACGAAGAGTTAGAACAATTGTGAGTTTAAGAAGAATTTATAAACAGCTCAATTCATGGGAAAAAAAACCCAGGCACATCCACAACTTTGGCTGAATCTCTTATGAAAATACATTTTATGGCAGCATTCAATAAATCGTATATATTGGCAGAAAACTCTGTTGTATGTATCATATGCCCAATAGCATTAAATTGTGTAGGGTGCCAAGAAGAAAAATTTAGGGAAACAGTCATTTGAATTTGGCATTATGACCCACAAATATTTAACTAGCACAAAACAAAATAAGCTTTGACATTTTATAAACTATTTTAAAAGTAATAAAAATACAGTGATATATTAATTAAGCAGAATGCTGTTGGCAAGAAATAGATGTTCACTGAAAAGGTGCCATAAGTGCCATGAAATATTTGGGAACATTTTCAAGTTCTTCCGGCATATAGCCATGTACTGAGGAAAATACTGAATGGAATAAAGAAAACTTACAGAAAATTCTGGAAAGATATCGAAGTCATTCATATTCATAAGTAATGAAACATCTTACTACTAAATTAGAGGTCATCTGCCCATCAAAAGATGGTGCATACTGAGGGAGGGCCTGTTCTGTGGGGTGGGGGAAGACATGGCATTAGTTACATGGCTCAAGGCACCCTCCTGGAAAAGCAACATTCACACAAAATAATCTTTAGGAAAAAAAAAAATTAAATAATCTTTCCAATTCTGAAATTGAGGGATGCAGATATACATCCTTTGCCTAGCTTATCATCCCTAACATCAACTAAACGAGGTTCAGACATGATGAAGTGTCCTGAACCTTGAAAATTTCATATTCATCTAACTTGATACACAAAGAAATCCTCTATTTTCTTTTTATAGACATCATTAAAAATATTTGCCTCATCTCTTTACACAGCTAAATAGTTTATTTCTGGTACAGGGTAAATTACTATTCCCATGAAACCTTTCCAGAAATGTATTTGTCTTCAGCCTACTACAGGAATTCAGAGTTATTTCCTGCCTTTACTTGCAGATCTGAGAGATCACCTCTGGAAGCTTCTGCTCTAACCAAATACATACTTACTTCTATCATAAGATATGGGGATTGTACTACTGCTTTCATTGATTCAAAGTGAAAACCTATCAGCTACAGAAGCTTTAATATAAAACTATTCAAGAGATATTTTGTGGCTAAATTAGCAAGTAAATTTTCCATTTGTATCTTACCTTAAAATCTCTGACGTTATTTCCTATAATTTTGTATGATCCACTATTATAGCACCATTTTACTGTGATGAAAAATCCCTCTTCTTTTTTGTGGGATTCTTCCATGCCCCTAGAATTCTTTGAATAGGCTTCATTCATCTTTAGGTAAGATTGTAGTTTACTATGTGAAAAACATATCTACTGAAAGGCATAACAAATAAACAACACAATGCAGTGCTCTGGACTAATTCAAGAATTCTGCAACACTGTGGTTTGTTAAACCTGAATATTTGTGCTATTTCTGCCATTTAAAAAAAATTAGAAAGAATTCTATCTTCAAGGTTTAGTGTTTGAAGTCAAATGGTAAACATAGAAACAGAGAATAGCAGGGGGAAAAACCCTTGATTACATGAACATTGACACATGACATCCTTCCAGAACATCCTCGGGCAATTGGAGTATGTTTTCTTTCTCATGCCAACAGGCTTACCATTTTACTATTTAAAAGACCAAGGGTTGGGAGGACCCAGGGATTCTGTTTTGACTCTGCAGGTATATTTGTAGTAACACAGTTTTTCAAACTATGCTTGGAAATTACTGCAGTTTAAATGAAGGAGCCACTTTTAAAACCCAAATATTTTAGTGTTCTCCTTCATCTGACAGAGTCAACCAATGAATGCCTTCATGCCAAAAGAATACTCTTCTCTGTATGAACAACATTTTTTCCCAGAAGTGCTTTAGGATTCTGATCAACACAGAAGTAAACACCCTTTTTTGCATCCTCCCAAAAGGCTTTGGTTTCTATTAAAAGATACTTATTTTTTTAAACCAGGTAAAATACTGTGAGAGATCTATGGCAGAGTTAAAAAATTCCTACTGATGAAATTAAGTAAAACATTACAAACATGGGACGTCAGTTAAGAAAGTGGACACTTGGGATAACCTAGTTTCCCATTGCCTCCCAGTTTAATAATTCTGGAAAAGAAGTTCCTAAAAGTTCAAGTTTGCACAGTTCCTCAGGAATCCTCATTAAATAAATGTCTATCAACTTTTGAGCAGAACAAAATCTTACCCCTAATACAATGGAGCTCTTTCCTTTCAACATTGGAATACATTTCCTCACATAGCAAAAACATAAACCTACAGAGCATGGTGCAGATAACCCTCAGTGCAGTAAATTAAAAAGTCCTAGCAAACCCCAAACAAATACCCCACTAATTTCCCCAAGGCTGCAGCCATTTATTTTAATAGAGCACTTAGCTTTTCACTAGGTGTCTAAAAGAGAATAAACACCGGAGATGAGACAATATCCCTCACAATTGTTTTTAAAGTTTGCTGACTTCAGAACCCATAAAACTCGAGGCTGGTTAGGACAGGATGTACTTACAACCCTTTGCATGCATTAAAGCAATCCTCATGTATTATTGCATCATCACTCAAATTCGGCTCTTAGAAGTGAAAATCTGAAGTTCAAAACATGAAGTTTTAAAGATGCCATGCAGCAACAGAATTATAGGGTGGGTAATCTTTAAAGTACTTGAAAATGGAAAGCCCTACGAACCCTAAGCAGCAGTGTCACTTTTAGTTAACGTATGATATATGTATCTTAAAAGCTGGATTGTTCCTAATAGATAAAAAATGCAATTCCACTAAGAGTATTTAATTTCTCAGCCATATGACTCAGATCTATAAATAAAAATGCCTCCATTGAACAGTAATTTCCTAAAGTAGACTTTGTTAGGCATTTTAAACAGATCTGGATGTATCATTTTAGGAGTGGAACAAATATTAACTTTATTTTCTCAAACCTACCCTTCCTGCTGGCTGTCTGGAGTGACTTTAGTCTGAAGTGTTGCAACTCACATCAAGACAAGCCTCTTTCCATAGCAGAAATGGTATTTCATCTCCACTTGTCTCTTCTTTTAACTGAATAGTTTGAGGAGAGAGGTGGGACATCAACACATTCCCGACATACCAAAGTTTCAACCAAAGCATTTTCTGATTAAATAATTGATTATAATACAGATTTTCCTAAAGATTAAACTAAAAAAACCCCAAGTAAAACAGTAATAAACGTACTGGTATTACCACTGTGGCATCAGGGCATTTATCAGCGTTAGAGTCAAAATGCAAGCATGCAAACAACAAAGGCCTTGTTTTACAACCAACCTTGTGCATCATGGCACCCTGTTTGTACACCTGCTGTCACTACCTGATGAACAAATAAGGACTTGCATTTTATTAGAATTTAATTACTTTAAGTTTACATTAAATATAACAAGTTTAATCCAAACCAGAGGGGAGATATCTTTGGGAGATGTCTTTAAGTAGTAAATTACATTTCTCACACACTAATACCTCAGACTAAGCCCACAAAACTGCCAACTCCAACGTTTTAATGTGTAAGTTGCCATTTTTTGACAAAATCCCCACATTTAGCAGTTCACTTCAGAAAGTGAACACTACTACAGAGAGTCTGCGTGGATACATGATTTACAGCTTTGTTAGTTTCAATTTCTTTCACTTATTTACTTTTCTGAAGGGACTGGCCTTTCAGCTGATATAGATATGCACATTAAATGAGCTACAATTAATTAATTGATAAAGCTACCATCATTCTACTAGCTGAGGAGTCAATTCTAAAATGTACACTCATAAATATTTATATTTCCAGGACAGCAAACTTCAAAAGGACTTGAAAAAGGAAACGCCAAGATCTAGAATGCCACATCTCCTTCCACAATGCTAGACTGTAATATTTGTATTTAACAGTTAATTATTTCACGAGGAGAAAAGGCTTATTGGCTTCCTTTTTTGAAGTAGCTAAATGTATTTCAACTATAAATATCTGTTTGCTCTTCAGCAAAAACAAACTGCTAGATATTTGAAAAGGGCAGCTGCCACATTGTTCCCCGGGTGCAACACAATGGCAGGTCAAACTTTCGTTCCTCTTGTCCTACAAACAATTTTCAAGCCCATGCTCAATAAATAAATTTGGTCTCAGCACTCCCAATCAGGGCTGCACAATCCCCTCAGTAGCAGACCTATGATAAATGGACTTATTTTCCCAAATCAAACACTTGAATTTAAATTCAGATGAGTTAATGCAAAGGTCAACATTGTAATCAGTTCTTTTGATCTTTATAGAATTTCTAGAGTAATACATAATAAATCTGAAACAAGGCAATTTGCAGCTCTGTATGTGTGGCTGGTAATAAAAATCTTAACGATTAGAGCCTTTATGTACTTAGGGAACGTTTTATAGTAATAGCTATAGTGAGAGCCTCAATGCATGGGGAATGATGGCAATAGATAACACTGAAAGACATGATTGCTTGATTCTTTATATAGTTTGTACAGTATGTATAGATTATACATTATAAATTAAAGCACAATGTATCTGAAGAGTCTCCCAATGTTTTTCTAACATTCTATTTCAGATTTGTATCCTCCACAAAATTGGCCTTGATAAAAATTTGTGAATTTAACAACAATCTCATATATTGAGATTTTTATTGTTTCATATATTAGGATGTTACCTCAGTTAACAGAAAAAAAAAAATAAAATGTTTGTGCACAAAGTGTATATATATATGTCTTTGTATCTTTTCTCTAAAAAGGAAGATTCCTTTTTCTGAAAGTATGTATTTAGATGTAAAGTATGTCATATTTCTTATAAACAAAAGATTATTATTAGACAAAAAATATTTCAGTTGAAAACTGGAACATGCAATCATAGACTAAAATGCCAGCAGTCATAAGAAGAAATACTTAAGAACAAAAGGGTATTTTTTTTTCAAGTCCCTTGAAGTTTTCTTGATAATAATCAGATAATGACCTAACCACTCAGAGCTGTAAAAACATCTTCCTTTACCACAAACTGAGACATTTAAGAATTAGTGTCAGAGAACACCTTCCATAAACATATAATCATGTAGCAGAGAGAAAATAGGCTTTAGTATAGGAACTGAAAGAAGAATACTTTTTCAGGGAAACTAAGACTAAGCAGCTCTCAGAAATGACTGTACAGGAAGGACCAAGAATTCATCCATGTAAACTGTGACCAAGTATCTCACTATCAGGACATATGACTTGTCTACATCCATTCAGTGAAGCTGAGAGATAAATAAAACTGACCATTTGTTCACTTCACCTACTCAGAAGTCTCCTATTCTCACAGAACACATACACATCTCTCTTGAAAAAGTAAAACTCTTCTTTATTCGACTCCAAATTCTCTTACATGTTAATTAAACAAATTAAGCAAACACACCATCAGACACAGCATTACTCATACTAAATGGTGTTTGTGGAAAAAAAAAAGTGAGGCTCATTGTTTGGTTTTGGTGTGAGACATCATCTCTTATGTAACAGGGCTGTGACAGTGATCCTCCTGACATGCTTGGAAGAATGTCTTAAGTCTCATCAACGGAGATAACGCAACTGTTTTAAGGTGACTACACTTGCTGCATCATATAGAGGTTATGAAGTACAGCTAAGCCTAAAGAATTCTCTAAAGAATCTGACTTGATACTCCATGACAGGTCTATTAAAATTTATCATTAGTCAAAAATCAATACACCACACAGTATATATAATGGATTAAAATCACAGCTGATCATCTTCAGAAATAATTACAGATGGGGAATCTTTTTCCAATAGGCATATTCCTAGCAGAACTCCACAAAGAGCCAGATTAAGATACTGAAACAGCAAAAAGCTAAGAATGCAAAGCTTAAAAAAACCCCAGTAAGTTACAGCAACCAGCACACAGGCAATCTAACTGTGGTAAGTGCAGACAAATCAAGCTTTCATAGCTCTAAAGCTGTCCTTTTGAAAGAGGCTGTTGGGTTTTGGTGACTCTGAATTATTTTGTTAAACTCCCATCTCCCCTCCTGAGAGAATACTGGTTTATCAAAATCCTGTCCAAGGATATGGACAGACATTTGTAAAACTACACCCATGAGACATTTGTAAAACTACACCACCTACTCCAGCCTTTCACCATTGTTGCTTATAAAAAGCAGTGGAAGCTGTGTGCTATGGAAACAACTGATATATTCATGAAGAGGGCATCATTCTAGATTGACCCTCCTTGAACAGGGAGGTTGGACCAGATGATCCATTGTGGTCCTTTCCAACCTGACCCATTCTGTGCTCTGGGAACACACCGACTGAACGGTGTGAAAGGACTTTGGTTCCCCATATCACAACTTCCTCACACACCATATTGGTGGCTCAGTGTGAAGAAAACAGAAGGAAAGAATAACATACAGGCCTTCAAAGACAGTAAGAAACCATGTAAATTTTAATCTCTGACTATTAATATAATAAATTCAGGATTGCAAGAAGGTAGATTTAGATACACGAAAAACAACTTTCCAAGGATAAGATCATGGACCATGTGGCAAAATGCATAGGGACACTGCAATGATGAAGGTTTTTTAGCTTTACAGAAAAAGACACAAGAATTGACTGTTTTATTTTGAAACTGAAGGTAAAGTCACTAGGTAAAGTACTAGGAAGTATGACTGATATATCATCATATTGGAGGAACTGGTTTCACTTTTGCTTTAAGGTGTCAGTTTGACTACATTCATTATTAGGAGTAACTGATGAAATAAAAGGCAGGAAAATAAAATTATAATCTTAGTACCTTGTTCATCGAGCTACACCACACAATTGATAAGAGAACAATACATGAAACAAACCCCATACAAAAGGCCTAAAAGCAAGGTATGAATCTTAAGCTACATTTTAAACTCAGAAACCTTTTCGTACTGGAGTGTTGCCTGCAATAAACAAACCTGAAAGGTTCTTATGAAAAAATTTGGAAAAAAAATTGGGAAAGGGAAGGCAGTGGAAAGATAATACTGGAAAGACATTCAGCTATGAAAACCATCTTTGTCATCACATTCTAAATGGATAGAAACAGGCAAAAGTGATTTTGTCAAGGCTAGACAAGAAACTAACAGAAAATATCGAAAGACGGGAGCCTGACCAAAAGATTAAAATTGTGTAGAAAGACAGGAAAAGAAAGGTAGTTTCTTTAGCAAGATAGCCAAATAACACGATTTAGAAAGAAAACTAACTCAAAGCTGACACTCACTACTGACTGATATGACAAAGGCTGAGAGCATTCTCCACAGTGATTAAATAAGCGAGTGCCATATATATTAAGAAAAAATAAAATAAAATAATGAGATTCCAGATGGGATACTGAAATACTAGAGGTGAGAGTGAAGGACTGTGTGATGTGGGTATCAACAGTAGTTATAAACAATGACTTGTTGTAAAAACTGGTTTTCTTTGTTCTTTGTTATAGTAATTAAACACCAATTCAGCATACTAAATTCCTTCTATTATTCCATCTGCTGGTATATCCCTATTCTATCTTCTGCTATAGCATTAGCAATACTTCTCTCAGACAACCATTTGTTATTTCTGTTCAACCTGAGAACACCACAATAGTATACAATCTTTATATTTTGTAAGATATATTTATTTTTAACAAAACTTTGCCTGCAGAATATAAGCTATAAACTTGCTTGCAGCTGGCAGATTAGAGTCTCCCCCACATGCAACTATAATTTAGTAATTAAATATTTTTGTAGCATAATTAGTTCAAATATATATAACTTGTTAAGTAAGAAATATAATAATTAAGATGTGCAATTATACAATTATCTTGTAATTGCAGAGGCTTTCTAAAAATTTTCCATGAAATGATGAATGACCATTTTAAGAGATTCCAGTGTCTTTCAAAATTTATCTTGTGGATTACATCCAAATAATCAACTCATATCAGATTTAAATGATAGAATGTTTTTTCTCTGGAATAAACTGTCTGCAAATGCAAAGAGTAGAAATGGCAGAGCCGTTATGAAATTAAAAATATCAGCAATGATATCTAAGTAAGGAGTCTGAGCTTTATAATAAAGCTAGCTTAGATTTTCAAGACAGTTCCCAGTGTAGAGATACTGCTCTACCATATTAAATAAAAACTAAGGTGAGCTGCAATACATCTGTAAAAACTGGGCCAAACGAGGTACTATCATACTCTTTCTATATATTCTTTGGTTAGAATTATTAGCTTTCTAAAGACAAACACTACTGGAACAAAGTAAACAAACAAAGCAAGAGTACATCTGTTTGAAATTTCTTGGATTGGTACGATGGTTATCACATTTCAAAACCCTGAGTAATTTTTTTTTTTTACAGTATGATGATCAAGCAGGGAACAGTTGAAAAAGCTGAGGCAATTGCTACAAGCTGGACAGTATTTAAGCAGGTATCTTGTACCACCAAGAACAGACTAAAAGGACTTTTGCTTCCACCGCAACTTTTGCTACACAGTAGGTTTCTATGAAGAAAATTATAAATTCATAAGGTTTTCTTGTACTAATTCTTTACACAATAAAAGACCTACTGTGTAAAAAGCCAGGTAACTGCAGCTGCAGAAGAGAGAAAAACATAATTCTAGTACAACAGGCGATAAACACATAACTATAACCAGCAGTATTGGGCTGATCCTGAGAATACTGACACTTTACACAGCTTTTCAAATCCATCACTGCAGTATCTCAACTCCACTGTGTTAACAAGACAACTTCACCACAAACTAAATACACTCACTGGTTCAATTAACAAACAGTACTACATTTCAGTGCCCTGATGACAAATTAATTACAGTATTTTAGAGGTGCTTTTCTCTTTTTGTAGGCTTTTGGGGCTTTTTGTTTCATTTTTTTAAAAGAGCAAACCTAGCCAGATAACAAAAAGGTGCAGGGTTATCAGAGCACTAGCTATAGGAAAGCTTGCAACTCTTTTAAGGGTATTAATCCAGACTACATTTATTTCTCAAATTTGATATGAAGTGTGCTCAAAGTTTAGTTGGACAAGAACTTGGGAATTTCTTCCTATCACAAATTTTCTCATGTCCATGATCATAAGCCAAATCTTCTGCAGCTACACAGACCCTTTCCAATTCTTGAATTAGTGTGCAAAACTGCAATATATATAAAAACATATCTCTTTTACCAAGGGATAAATTCAGTACAAATTTATGTATATAATTGTACAAACGGTTGGTGCACATTACAACAGAGGGTGATTGGAAATAAACCCTGAAGTATTCCAAGAAAGGAAATCTCAGAGTTTAAAGTTTACATCCTCACTTGCTTTGGTTCTTGCCCACAGGTCCTACTTTCCATTCTGCTCGGTGACACACCAACAGCAAGAGAGAGAACTTGCCTACAATCCTGACTCAATTGCCTAAGCTCAGTAGAAAAAACTGGGTTTCAGTCACACCTGTACATTTGCTGATTCTGTACATTTCTGTGTGTGATTTCTTTTTGACCTGGCATTGAAATGCCCAGTGATCAACATATGCACTGAATATGACACTAGAGAACAGAACAAATTATTTAAAAAGAAAAAAAATCTGTTTTCCTGTAGCAAGCAGAAGCCAGCTAAGTTTTTACTGAAGTGTAGTTCGTAGGTGTTGACATCTTTGGCTTGATATCCTCTTGGTAAATGAGTCTGTCTTTAGTTAAAAGAAAAATAAATTCATCTTTCTGAGAGACACTATTGATAAAAACCCCCCATACTTCACCCTCAAATTAGCACAATTGAGATTTATTAGATACGGAAACCAAAGAAGACAATAAGAAAAGAAAAACAAAATTAAGAGAACTATCCTTCTGCAAATATAAGTTATTTTTAATCTCAGTTCTTTTGTTTGGTTGGACATAGACTTTAAGTAGCACAGGCATATAGAGAAAGATTTTTAAACCATTTTAAAAGGCAACTATTAGACAACAATAATAAGTATTACTTTATTATTAGTATTTATATCACTTCACAGTTCCCAGTTACTGTCAAGTATTAGGATCAGCTGTATCAGTTCCTACATGCAAGAATAACAAAAGCACTTAAGAGCTTCCCTTCTGTCTTTCAATTTATTTATATTCTGTGACCTGTGTCCAAATTCTTGCCATTCTCTTTTACTGTTCTTCCTTTGTTTTCCCCACACCAGTCCCTTACTGTCTTTTCCCCTCCTTTATTTTTTGCTCTCCCATCCAAATAGCAATAGAAAAACCCCACACCCATTACAAACACAATACTGTTTCAGTCACAAGGTATCAGTATTTGGCATTAACATTTTTTTTTCCTGCTTCTACTGTTCTGGGTATTTAAAACAGCAAAGCTCCCTGGGTCTAGGACTGTTTTTGCTTTCTATTTGTGTAATGCCCAGCCCAATAAGAACCTGAAGTTTTGAGGTCTCGTGATGCTCATCAGGAATTAGCTTATTTGCTAAAAATTCCAAATTTAATTGACAATTTGTAGATAAAATACACACAAGAAGTATTCTTACTACTGTTGAAAAGAAAGAGCACAATACAACTGTGACAGCATGCTAGACACACTGATGAATTCAGCTTACACAAAACTAAATAGTACTCTAAAATACCCGCCTTGGGAGCCTGTGTATGGGGTTGCATCCATGTCCAACAGAGGATTTCAGCTGGACAATGATGAAAAGTCCATATGTTACAGTGCCACCATAAATTATGTTAGAACGTATGGTCAGGCCACAGAGGGGCTCCAAAAATAGGTTAGAAACAGCTCTCTGACTGAAAACAAATTGCCTAAATTCCAATATGAGAAAACAGTGTTCTTGACATATATTTTCTTGTGGCTACCGCTGTTTTGAGCTAAGTCTATAGAGATGGAATACAATATGCTGCTACTTCAAATTTGGAAGTTTTTATTCTGTCAAGACACTAAAATGCAGAGAAATCTGCATGGGTCTAATGCCTTCAGGCTTCAAGATTTATTATGAAATAAAGAAAAAATGAATGATGGTATGTCAGTCGGCCTGGACATCAGTTACTGAACCTGCATTATAGACTTTTAATCATCACAGACATTAAAATGTTTGTAAAATAACCACTATCATGCAGCTGAGGCTGTATAAAATTTAGCACTTATGAAATATAAACAAAAAACATACAAGCTTGAAAAACACTTTCCCATCACACTTAATACTTTTAAAATTAAAAGAACACCTGATCTACATATCTATAATGCATCACTTCGCAACTCTGAATCTTTTAAAGCCAGGATTAAGCTTTGTAAGAACTACCCTGAATGCAAAATAAGACAGCTTTACAGAACAAACTGATGTTAAGCAGCTTGCAATCTAGATACTATAAAATTCTAACCTCTAGTAAAATCACCTTCATTTTAAAATTATGACATCTGATGGTTTTTTTCTTGCAACTAAGTATCTTAAAACAAAAGTACTAAACTAATTTACAAAGTGCAATTATATCGACTTAATAAATTAATATTCAATAAACTAAATTGTCTTCTGTTGAAGATGTGTTATACCTCTAAGGCAAGGCAAATCAATCTGGGATTTGCTGATTAACATGTTATGTTGATTAATCCTATGATCTGATTGAAAGTCTAAAGATCAAACGAATATTAGATAAGCTGCCATGTTAAACTAAGCAGTATTCAGTTTTCACATTTTATTTCTTGTGTACGACATTTTTGGGAATAATCCTTCATGCTTGTCTGATAAATTCATTTGAAAGCTACTCATGTGATGTAAACCCAGCAGAGTTGTACTTAGCACAGAAAAGTATCAAGTTAAGATGCATTAAGACAATTAGGATTTATAGTAATTACAAGAAACTTGCCAGGGGCTAAGCAACCCTGCTACTTCTGTACAAGCATTTAAGATGATTTTGCATTTCTGCCAGTTTCTGTGTTCTATTTTGATATTTTCAGGTACTCTAAAGCATGTGACTGGGAAAACACAGACAAAGAAGTCCATTGTGCATGTATTTATAAATCTTTTGCATTACCACCCCTAAAGTTTTCAGTAACTTGGCATTGGCTGGTTTCACTTGACTTCCTGAATAAAAGAAATAAAAAGTTCTTCTCATGTAAAGATCCTTTCTTAGGATCACCTTCAGCTAACACATAAAACAAAAGCTTGAAATAAAAGAAAAATTTAGTTATTTTAATTGCCATTGCTGTACCAAACAGCACAAAGCCATATTGTCCCACAGCATGAAGTGATCAGATATCTGCCCAAAATGATGGACAGCTCTGGCCCAGTGAACAGGCAAAAAAAATCCCATTTACTCTCAGCCAGATGGGACCTACTGGACGCTTCAGCGCAAACAACTCATCCTTCTTCAGACCTTCTTGTCCGACTCTTGAGCTAGCTCCAGCTGATAATGATGGATATCAAGGCTACAGTAAACTGGGTGACAACAGCAGCCTTGTTATAACTGCCAGTCTTTCAGTCTTGTCATTATTACACATTGAAGATTTATTTGAGTTTATTGTTGTGCACCGGGTCTAGCCATTTACAATTCATCACCTACTACAGAAGGTTCAAGATAGTGGCCATAGCTATAATTGCCACCTCCACCTGCTTCTGGAAATTATGAGGTCACCAGGGAGGGCAGTCTCACATCCTCAGAGCTCTGCAAGTCCCCACGAGCACCTGCAGAGAATACCACTGATGTTATGCCTGGTATATTAGGAACTATCATGAATGTTTTGGAACGTCAGACTTAGTTTGTGGTTATGGAATACTTGTGCCTCAGAGCATCCTTGAAGTTCTAATTCTTTCACAGCATGGCAAAACTTTACACCTGCTTTAGAATCCAGTGAGTCAGCACTGGAACTCTTCTGTATTTGTAAACTAATATTTACTTTATGTATCTGTAAAGAAATATTTTTATCGTAAGTACACTGGGAATGTACCTCTCAGACAGGCTACAAAAGAACACAATGAGCTGTGTGCTAATGTTAAGCAAATAAAAAATAAGTGGCTTAAGAAAAAAAAGCCATGCAAAGAATAATGTACTTTTACCACAGGTTCCTTATTACATAAATATTTTAGAAGGGGAAACTGGTTACTCACTGCTGATGTCTTCTTCAGTATTGGTAAATATTCAAGTAGACAAATGCTGTCTAAATATTTCCTGGTTTTATTATAATACTCTCAATACTCCTTTTCCATTATTAAAACAATTACCTTTATCTAAAGTGAAAATCTTGTGAAGCATGGATGTATTTTCTATTAGCAATCATGAATATATTATTAAGAAAATCTGACAATTTGTCTGATGTCCACAGTATTTTAAAACCCCTAGAATTCAATATATGGAAACCAAGAGTAATGCTTCTGCTGTTCATTATAGGCAGTCATTTAAGCCAGGAGGGAAAAATTCAAGCTTCTAGTCAGGTGGCTTGATGAAGGAAAAAACCAAAAAATCGTTTCAGGCTTAAACTGGGCTGAAGGTCATCAGTAAAGAGAGTTAACCATAACCTCCCAGGAAGTACTATACAAACACAGCAGAAATATTTCTACCTAGAAGTCATTCAAAAAGCGCAACTTTCAAAAAAATAAAATATCACTTTGTCTTGTTAAATGGTTATATATGTTGCCTACACCCAATAAAAACCTAACTTTTCTGGTCTTGTCAGACCAGCAGTATCCTTCAGTTCCTATGATAGCTATACTGCATGAGGGAGAACTGGGCTATATTTATGAAGAATTTAATAAGTATAAATTTACTATACACTCAGATTTATAAAACTATCACATGAACATTGAGGTTATTAAAAAAATAGTTCAGGATTCAAGTCAGTCATTAAAAAGGTATTTTCTGACAAAGTCTCATACAGAAGTGCAAACATACACCAAATGATTAAATTATTCAGAACTCAACATGACCCAGCATTATTAAAATATCACTGATGGATTTGCACATTTCACGTTCAAGTAACTCCTTTCATCCACGAGAAGCTCTCTGATTTCTTTTTCCCCCCTTCCCCTGATGTCAGACAAGCAAGAGACAGAATTGTCTTGGAGTAAATTCTTTTTTTAAAGCAGCATCATTTAATTTCCAAGTGCAGAATGAGCTAATAAAGTAAAATGATTTAAGGTCTCAGTCATGACGTTTCCAATAGAAGGGTATCTTTCCTATCCTACAAGATACAGATAATCAAGAAAAGAGTGTCAGTATAAGAAAATATTTTTTTCATCTCAAAGAAAAGTTTTATTCTCTTACTGTCTAGTATACAGTGAAATAAAAGACTTTCTATTTAGATAGCTTTGCATAATTATGTCATTTGTTTAAAAGCCAAGTCATGGCTGAACTTCATGTCCAATGAAGTATATCTACTTAATATTTAAACCCATATATTTAAGTTTAAAAAAAGATCTGAGAATCCTGAGTAAATACAGGGCCTTAGCAAATAAGAGAGTCCCATATTATTAAGCTTCAACCAGTTAGAAGTTATGATGCTTTATTTTTGAGATGTATTTAATTCAAAACAAACCGAGCCTATTTTTGTATTTTACAAATGAAAATATTATCCTGTTTTAAATTTTTTCTTAATTACTATTTAGACTACAACCAACTTCCTGGTAGGAGTCTGATTACTCTGAAACACAAGACAGTCATTACAAGGATATCAAATTTTCCAGGTCCCACTTCAATACAAGCTGTGGGTACAAGGCAAAAGTGAGCAAATATAGTAAGATGATTTCAGACTCGCCTATTTTTCAGCTCTGTCATAAATACTTTATGAACAGTATTTCCAAAAAATGCAAGGAGTTTGTGAAGGGTTGCAAAAATTGTTTATTTTTCAGCATTAGTGCCAGATTTTGAAAGTTCTCTTTTTCCAAGCACGTTCTTAAGGCTCGTTTCACATATTGCTTCTGTAGCTCAGCACTGTTGGGCAAGAACAAGGAAATCCAGGCTGGCTCATTTATATTTGGGGAGTGCAAAATTAACTGTTTCTATTTTAGTTCTTGTGAATGTAGCTAGAGTCAAAAAACTTCAAGGTCTTGGAAAGAGACTGCACTGCACCTACAGGTAAAACAGAGACTAAACAGACCATGAAAAAACAGCAGGGAAAATGATGTTAGGCTTTAGTTCTGCACTGACAAAGTGAAGAGGCCCCTTGATCATCATGAAGCTTGACCAATCTGATTGCCTTCTATAATGAAAACTACCTGGACGGATGAGGGGAGAGCAATGGATATTGACTACCTTGACCTCATGGCTTTTGACACTGTCTCTCATATCATCCTTAGAGTCCTGCACCTGAGGAGGAATAGCCCAGGAATAACTGGAGGCACCCGCACAGGCTGGGTGGCTGACCTGCTTGGAAGCAGCTCTGCAGAGAGCGACCTGGGAGTCCTGGTGGACAACAAGCTGTCCCTGAGCCAGCAGCGCCGTCTCCAAGAAGGCCAGTGGTGTCCTGGGGTGCATAATGAAGAGCATTGCCAGCAGGTCGAGGGAGGTGATCCTGCCCCTCAGCTCAGCCCTGGTGAGGCCTGGAATGCTGTGTCCAGTTCTGGGCTCCTTGGTACATGATGAACATGGCATGAGTCCAGTGGAGGGCTATAAAGATGATCAAGGGACTGGAGCATATCTCTTACAAGGAAAGGCTGAGGGAGCTGGGCCTGTTCAGCCTTAGGAAGAGACGACTGAGAGACCTCATCAATGTCTGTCAGTATCTGAAGTGAGGGTGCCAAGAGGACAGAGCCAGGCTCTTGTTGATGGTTCCAAGAAATAGGACAAGAGGTAATGGGCAGAAACTGATGCACAGGAAATTCCACCTGAATATGAAAAATAACTTATTTACAGTGGGTGACTGAGCACTGGAACAGATAGCCCAGAGAGGCTGTGGAGTCTCTCTCACTGGAGATTTTCAAGAACTAGCTGGACACAATCCTGTGCCATGTGCTCTGGGATGATCCTGCTTAAGCAGGGAGGTTGAACCAGATGACCCAGTGTGGTCCCTTCCAACCTGATGCACTCTGATTTTGTGTCAAGGCAGGTAATGGTGCTGCTATTTGACACAGTATCGCTGGGCTTCTTCGGGCATAAGGAAAACATAGATATTCGTTAAGTCTGAAATTTATTAACAAAAATTATTCAGCAGTATTTCCAATCAACAAGAAAACACAACAGAAAAGTTTAAGAAAACTTAATCTGTTTGAGATTGTGAAGTGCCCTTTCATTCATGATGATCAACAGGAATGAAAAAGTGATTAGCACATGTCTCTCTGCTTTAAATAAAGGGATGGTAAGTAAATGGATGTCAAGAATCTCGGAAGAAGAATTAATTAATACTGAAAAAAATAAATAAAATGGTGACAGAAATGCAATGCTACAGATTACTTAAATAGCTTTAAAAAGTTTTTTTAATGCCTTAATTTGACATGTGATAAAAATCATCACTTAAAAAAGATAACATTATTTGCAAATTGAGCAAGAGGACCTGATGATAGCTATATATAATCAGTTGTCACCTTGCAGCTCAATTAGCCCTCATGTAAAAATGAGGCATGTAAGGAGAAATGAGGTTTTGACATTATCTCTGCCAGCAAGATAATTACACAGCCTTCATTTAACAGTAGGGCAACACTACTGTAGCAACAAATTAACTCAGCTCCATTTGCAATTCATGGTGTGTTTTCTCATTTAATACCATTTGTCTTACCCCAAGTGAATGTTTCCATTAGTTTTCTCCAGCATAGCAAAACACTCTTTGACTTCATACATTACATCACCAACTACTTTAGTTCTAGTAACTTTCTGAGAGCTGTATAAATTTGATTAAGTGATTTCCCCCCTCCCCTCAGCTTTAACTAAACCATTCTTTTTTTGGTTTACGGCCAAATAATAATATAGCAGGTCCTTTTGAATTTAATGAGCAAGGACCTGATTCCTTTACATGTTCATTTCATTACTGCAGTTAAGACCAGTAGCTCTAATTTCCTTTGTTTTATGAAAAATATGTGAATTCACATGTATTTGTTAGGTCCAAATGAAACTTCAGCAGCACTGGTAGCTAAAATGTTACATATTGCTAAATGGAAATATTATTAAATTTAACAAGTTTGTGTACAAAACTGAGACCCAAACACTTCAACCCAGATTGCCATGTCTGTCTTTGGTTATTGTTCAGAAAACATGTCCACACGATATTTTTAATTTTTTTAATGCATGCAACTTCTTAAATGGCATTTAAGAAGGGACTGTGGGCCAGAAATAACTTCCCACAAACTTGGATATGCACTAACTTAATTTCTAGACTTACTTTAATTATTGCCAACCTATAGAAAAAGATAACATTTGAATAAAGCTCTGAAGAGTTCCTTAGTGCACATACTAAACATTCATGTACAAAACCTAAAACACCCTTCCTGGCAGCAATCAGCTAGCTCTACATGTGGTTTCTCTACATCTGGAGAATAATCAACAATCACCTGCTGGTGGCTTCACTGCCAACTAAGCAGAAGGCAGCATAAACGTCTGAAAATTGCCATACTTCATGGCCTAGGAAGGTGTTTACATACTATTACACGCCATTTTGTAAATACTTCAATTGCTAATCATCTTCATAAGGGACACAATTGCTAAACCCTTTTCTGAAAGCAACGTGAATAGTTTGAAGTATTTCCTAAATCTCCTTAAAAAAGGGTCCAATCTGCATCAGAATGTCAATTACACTGGAACTAGAAAATGCACAAAGGACTGTCTGTCCTTTTATTCAGAAGGAAATGAAGAAATTAATTACACATTTGCAAGGCCGATTTCTCAGCATCTTCCTCTTCTTCCTCATAACCATGCCTTCATTGTAATAAAATAAGTTTTTTCATTAGTTACACGAAATTCTAAGATGATTTATAATTTCTTGATCTTTCCAAGAATTCTTACTATAAAAGCCTAAAACCTACTACTACTACAATTGTACTGACAAATACATAGAGGAGGTAGTAGAGGATCGTCCATCACAGTGACAATCCATCACAAAAATAACCCACCCAGAACAGATAGGCCTAAAAACTTGAAATGGTCACTGCAGCCAGTACAAATTGTGGCAGCTTGGAACGGCCAGGTTTCTCAAAAGTAAGGTCCTTCTTTGTCTACTATTCCCCTCTGCATCAATAAACAAATTTTGAGAAGATATGCACTGGTTTTAATCACATACTGTAAAAGATTAGCTGTTTTGCACCAGTTGTAGGTCTGTTATCATTCTCATCATATTGAAAGCTTATCCAACAGATGCCCTCCTCTTATCCTCCAGTGGTTCTTTGTGTGCTCAAGATTAACACACTAACACAATGTTTTTCTGTATTAACCAGCATGAGATATTTGGAGGAGTCTTTGTTGCCATAAAATAAGGGAAGTTGCATTAAAGGCATCCAGATTGTATTCACTTGCAGGGAACAAGAGTAAAAGATGATGCCAGCACTTCGGGCAACATATTCCATGCAAAAAACTAATTAAAAGAGTTGAAAAACAGTATTATAGGTAGTCTTTTGAAACTTCATTTAAAATTGGCTACCAATGATATGCTGAATGTCACCCTTTTCTAGTAAGAATGAGCAACCTCTCTGATAATAATCTAAACCTCTACAAAAAGCATATCCATTTTTTTAAAGTATTTAACAAACATGAACTCTCTGCTTGTCAAAGGAAAGCAACAACTATTTTCCAAATTAATTAAATAGAATAACAAATAGAACTGACACACAGATGATTTATCTAACTAAAGTTCACAAGATATATTTAGCCTATAGTAAAAGAAAGGGTGTCACTTTTTGTTACATGATTCCAAGGTGACTGCTTATATTTTGAACTGCTAGGCTAATGCTAGCCTGAGCACAAATCTGTCTTTTATTTCATAATTAATTCTCAGTGTCAAAACCAGTAGATGTCTTTTTTTGTATCAACATACTCTGTCTGTTAATTATAACACCATAAAATTCAGGCTTGAAATCAGAATAATGTTGTGACAGTATGAAAGCCCATAAAGAGATTTCTGAAGGAAATACCAAATTCAGGCTCAAGGAAGCAAGTAAGTGAGCTCCTAAACTCACTTGATTTTAAGACTCGGCTTCACAGAAACTTAAATTTCTTTTAACAGAATAACCAAAAAATATATGCTAAGTGAAACTGGTCATGCTGGTATCTTAATATTGTAAACCAAATAGCATTGCTTCAAAAACACAAGGGCTGTATTTTATATCATTACTATCTACTTGTAGAGAGAATGTAGAGCCCCTACCAACAGAGGCAAGTTTGTTTGGGGTTGAATGGTGACACAGAAAGGAAATTGCTGAAACATACAGTGCTATGGGTCACTCTGAGAATCCCACTGCCTGCCAAGTACTTAATGGTTGAGGTCCCAGAGCTGAATCCTTAAGAGTTAGACCCTATGAAACAACTTCCCCAGAACCAGCTGGAACCTCCACTACTGTTGGACACCATCTCCAATGCAGTTAATAAAGCATGGCTGTGCATGTCATACAACATTCTGGACTTCTCTGTGACAGAGAGCTCCAAACACCCACAGTCCTTGAACCTCCTTGAAGGCAGAAAGTCTTGGAGAAACACTGTCTTCCCATGACTGGTCCTGTGCTCTGCCTGATTGAAATGGGAGATAATTTCAATGACACACTCAAAATTCTCTCTGAACAGTGTTCAGCTACTTTCTGTTGCAGTGTAATAAAATGGAGAAGTACTCCAAGTATCTGCTGGGTTTACATCAAGCTAGCCTGCATGCTGGAGGATGTTTAGCTCTGCAAGCTGAAAAACAGAGGAAGCTGAGGTTCTGCAGCACAGAGCATCCAGGTTGATAGTTCTCAAGTGTGCTCATCTTCCAGCTGTCAGCTTCCATCTAATGCAGATCCCAAGTCCTTTCCTGAAGCCTCATGCTGATGTCTCAGTGTCAGTTTAACACTAACACAGGTCTAAAAGAACAACCCAAACCCCACCTGTTTCTTGTTCCTGTTTCAGAAAGCTTTTAATAGCCCTACAGAACTGTGACTAGCAGCAGTACCGATGGCCCAGTCTTGCTTCCTTGCCTGCTATTCTCATCTTAGACAGAAGTGCAGCTTTCAGATGCAAAGGTTGCAATATTAGTTGAATTCTACCACCAGTATCAAGAAATCTAATTCAAGCCTTCCATCATTTTTCATGCCCCTCAGACATTTTTATCCATTTATTTCATGCCATCTCCTCCTCCCTTGTTAGAGAAACCAGATTCCACTTTTTTTTTTTTTTACAATTTTTAAAATGTTTCTAGCATTAGCAGTTCTCTGACTTCTTCCTGTCTCTTGTGCACAGAACATTTTTCACAAACTCATCTGTACAGCTTTCACCCTTCCTCCAGTTAATTCCCTTTGGAAGACCCTCATCTGCTGTGCTGCCCATGGGAAATCCAGCTGATTTATACTGACAAGTTAATTAAAAACCCCAACAGAACAGCTTATTCTTATTTACCAGTCACATATCCTGCCATACTATTTCCCTCAATCTCCTTTGCATGTATGTTTTTATCTCCTTGTGGCAGGAACAGTGTTTTTTACATTTGGAAAGTACCTATTACTTTGTGAGAATAACAGAAAACAAGTATAAGTATGTGAGACTTAAGTCCACAAGGAACAAAAATCCCAAGTTGTTTATCATGACTTATAAACTCCAATTAAAATAGTAAAAATTAAATCTGCCAATGTCTTTGCTGTCTTTTATAGACTGTGCTAGGTCTAGCTTTGCTTTATAATTTTCTTTTTTTTTTAGTGAAATGATTCAACCCACCCAAATGCTGAGAAGTGGGATGAGATGGTGCAAGCAAATGGACACATTCAAGTTAAGAAATTTCAGTGAAATGCTCAACTACTTCATTAGGTGGGAAAGAACAGGATCAGCCAAGGAGGATGTGCATCCTCTTACCCTCCCATCTTTTAGGGACTGCACACTGTTTTAAGCCAGTTTGGCTGTTCAATTTAACTTCTTAGGATACTGAAAAAATTGTTAACCTTCAGGGTGCTTCAGGGGGAAATTACAATAGAAGAATGTGTCAAATTCTTTAATGAAGCAAATTCTATGCTGCTAACTTTACCTGTTCTACCTTGAACAAAAAAGATGGAAATAAAATCTAAAAGCCAACAAGCTTAACCACAAGAAAACCTAATATGTATTAGGGAAAAGAATTAAAGAAAACATTTCCCTTAAGAATGACATTATAAATCAGTTGAGATAAATTATTATAGTGAAAGTTTTCAATTCTTTTATACCATTGACATTATTAATTTGAAACTATATTTCAAAATAAATTTTTAAAGAACCTAATGCATATTAAATAGTTTTATAAAATATACTGACAGATGCTAATCTTAAAGGAAGACATAGCTAAACTTTAAAAAATATTAATTTCTGACTTGCAATGAGGAAATACAAATAAATGATATGCATTAAAGACATGTTTGGTCACTTTATTGAAGCCCCAGTTACATTCTCTTCTCCATCTGATAACTGGCTGGATGAAATTCATTTAACAAGGGAGCTGAATGTATATTAAAAAGAGAACAGAACAAGAATGTGGCACTTGCCAGTACTTCCAAAAAATTTTGATGTTCCACTTGCTCATACATTAAGAATATATGTTATTACACATACAACATTATGAAATGAAAATATTTCAGTACAAGAATTTAGAACAACACAGTACCACTGTTACTATAAGTTTAGATATTGAAGCAACTAGTTTCTAGAACTACAGATTAACATCCTAAACTACTGGGTTTTGCTTCAGTTACAGATCAGGGAAAAAGTTAATAAAACATGTAGTTAAGTGTAGATTATTACTTTTATGCTTTCTGGGCTTTTTTTTTTTTTTTTTTCCAGAAGCAGAAAATTAATATAATCAAGAATTCAAAAAATGACATGCATTTTTATCTACAGCAAAGCAGTCTGTTGTTTTTTTTTAGACTACAGCAATATTTCCATAAGCACATTTCATATATTAGACCAGGTTCTTAAGAAGTGTTATCATTTTGGGACCTTCCCTTACTTTAAAGTGGAAGTCAAACACCTGCATAGCTTGGCAACAAGAAGCCTTATACTGAAGATAACTTCCCTGCTAAACAGGAAATGCTCTGTTTGGGGGTTTTTCTTCTCATCTCTGTTCCTTGCTGCTTTCTACCTAGCACTCATACAGAAACATTAAGAGGCCAAGTTAATACACTAGACAGAGACACTTAATGGATGAGCTCCCTATAATTGGTCAACAGCTTTAGATAATAAAGGTTTTGGACAGAGCATAAAAAGAGCAGCTTTGATAATGCAGTCAAGCCAGGCTGTAGACTGTGGTTAATATTCCTTGCTGATTTAATAGTGGTAATTCCCAAGATAGGCATTGCTTCTGATGTAGGACTACCAAAGCACTTGAATTTAAATGTTTCCCTGTAAAATTTAAGCACTTGGTCAAGTGCATAAATCTCTATCAAGAGACTGCATGCACCCTTTCAATATTGAGTACTACTGAGTTAGCCAAAAGACTAAGTGAGATTAAGTCTCTGCCAAAACTGGTTTTTAACCACTCAATTAAGTCTGACATGCTTTAAGAGACAAAAGGTGTTTAATCAGTTGTTACAGATTTTTCTGACAGCTTGAGTATATGCACTCTACTCCATTCTTACTCAAGTCAATCCACAAAACTTCTGCAATTACTCCATTCTTACTCAAGTCAATCCGCAAAACTTCTGCGATATTACTTCAAGTCCAAGAAAGACAACACAGCATACTTCCCATTTTCAGACTAGATACGCACTAGTGCCAAAAATAAATATGAAGGTTCAGATAAATAGGAAAGACAAAGTAAAGTTGGATGGTGATGTGAAAGATGGTCATTAGTCCATCAAACCTAGACAGGTTTCCAAACAACTTGATAGTCCTATCTCTCAATTTTAATTTAATCAAAAACTAGAGGTAAAATCCCACCAGGAAACAGTTTGTCCTACATAATCATTACTGTTAAAATGGGCTGTCCTGCATACCCGCTTCCACATTCGTGTGTCAAAGGTGATATTTCTCCCCTTCTCCAGATCACTTCCAGCTCACTAAGATGATGGCAAAAATTAACCTCAAAAGAAAATTCTGGGGTATTTTACCTTTTGTGGTAATAGTGGATTGAGGCAACTCAGAAGTCAGTTGTAATTCAGAGCTCTAGAAAATGTAGGACAGGAAGCACATAGCCTAGAGCATGTAGGTTAAGAGAACAGATAGAATAGATAGAATTAAAGAAAGCATGAAACAAAGCAAGCCTTTGCCTTCCAGTGGCAGGAATCCACTAGATCAACTCAGCTACCCCAGTGACCTGGCATTTCAAATTTTCAGACATGTTTTCCTTAAATATTAGAAAGCCACAGTATCAATTTCAATTCTCACTACCTGAAAGACTAAAAGAACTTTGAAAACAAACAAGCAATACTTTGTTTCCATTAAGCTTCCCACATAATTCAGATAATGCATCACACCTGGAAGAGACTTACTGAGCTTGTGTGACCCACTACCATTCAGTAAACAATTCACATGCAGAACTGCCTCCCTTTGCATCAAACGAATTGTGTTATAATGGAATGAGTGTGATACTTGAAAGAATTGCTTACAATTGCACATACAAGAGAAAAAGATAGCTAAGTCTAAATTAAGATGTTGGCTATGAAGTTTCCAATAGGACCTTGACATGACTGTTGACCTACTCATGACATGATCACACCAGTAAGGATTTGGAATTCTATTAGTATTACCAGAGGAAAAAAGTCAAGGAGTCATCAGGAAAATAAATCTATATCTGCTACTCCATCAGCCAATTACTGTTGTTAAAGTGGAATTAGATGAGTATTGACAATGTGAAGGGGATAAGGATTAAGCAGATGACAGAGCATACAGCTAGCATTGCTGTTCTGGCTTTCCCCCCCCGCAAAAGCCTTAAAAACCCCTCAGATGGGAAAGGAATATACTATACGGAATCCAGTGTTGTAACTCTGATCATGTCCTGAAGTAGCAGTTATATACATTAGCCTTCCAGCCAATCACAAAAACAGGCCAAACCCCAAATCCAGTATTGGAGTCCACTAAAGCAAGAGTTTGACATGACATTAACTTGACAACTCACTTCAACCTCAATTATCTGAATGCCATGCAGTAACGCAATTAAATTATGTTAGAGGTATTTTTCTTAGTTCTTAAGAACTGTTCCAGTGTAATAAATGAAACCATAAAAATTTCTCAGTTAAATGAAGCAGTCTTCATGAAGTCAGTGGACTTCTGACATTTAAGAAGCTAACTTCACAGCTATTTTGTAAATCTTTTTAAATACTCCAGTTAATGGGAGAAAGGGCAGACCTGAAATTCTTACTGATTATTTATTTTGGCTGATACACTTATCAGGCTGCAGTTTGGCTTCAGAATTGGCTACAGTCCCCATTAATTTCTTTTTAAACACAGACACACATGTAAAGAGTGTATTTCTACATGGAACAAATACTACACAAAAATTTGGCAAACAATTTCCTCCTGTGGTATAGATTGCCCAAACACTCAACTTTTTTACTGTAATATAAAGGATGTAAGTCACTCAGTGTGAATGAACGAAGCTGTGTGAAGGTAATATAAATTTTAAGTTTGCCATTCTTACTGAGGATGCTAATAACACTGAAAAATATAGGGAAAATACCTCAGATTGTGTCATATTTTCTTTTGAGCAAAACCCTTATTATCTCTGAATGTCATTATTTTTAAATAATGAAAAGCATTTATTTCCAGCAAAAGTGTTAAACTCCTGCAGAATTACACTGCTATAACATAGTTTTCCTTCACGATCAGAAGTACTGAACCATGAACTCTGTCTCTATGCAAACCAAAGGAAGAAACTTACCATATTCAAGCAACTTTTTAGCATTGTAATAATCAGTTTGCTTATTTGGTCCAAATAAACATCAAGATTGGCAGACGACATAGTAGAAGGGAAGAAGAATTGAAAGGAATGAAATCACTGAACTTCTAAAGATTAAAATTCCAAGTGACACATAAACATAAGGAGCATGGAGATGCATGCACAGTAGTTATTTATTTTATTAGTTACCAGTCCTCTTGGATGTAAATGTGTTTTATATACAGTCCAAATTCAAAGAATCAGTTTGCTGTCATTTCTGTTCTTGCTTCACTTGACTAAACCTAGCAAAGACTCAATTCTTATTCTGGGCTACCAGAAAGCAAATGTCTGCTTCCACCTTGACCCATCATTCTTGGGACTCAAGGGACCTGCCCTTCTTGAAAATTTGCCAAGAATTTTCTTGGCATTATCTTTTATCAGTATCTCAGGGAAATTTAACCTTAGACACTATTAAAACAAGAAAACACATTATTTTTAGAATATTCAGACAAAAGTTAAAGTAAGTCTTGGAGGTCACTACAGCTATACACACTATACACACTATAGATCTAGACATTTAAAAAAAATCATCATGGTTTCTGTTCAGAAAAAAGCTTTGAGTATAATTAACTGAAATATAAATAACATTGTCTAAGATAATTAAGGATAACAGAGGATACTAATTACTAAACATAAATGACCTGGCCAACAAATCAATAAAATCAGTGCTTTTAAGTTTCTATTCTAACTATCTCTACCTGTTCATGATGCATTCTGAAGAGAGAGAAAACAAACTGGGAAAAAAAAAAAAAAAAAAAATCAAGCAACTCTACCTGGTTTCTTATAGCTTTACACCTGACATTTAAGTGACTTTGAGGGCTAACAAAGGCACAAACACTGATCAAATGTTGAAGCATTTATAAGGTTACTCCCACATGGGTTTCTCTCATGCTAATAACTAAGTTTATGCCAAAAGCCTTTCTTAAGGGAGTTAATAAATTTAGGTTTGTCACTTAAGCTGGCTACATCTTTTCACAAAACTTGAGGTATTTAATAATAATTTACATCTGAACGACTGTCACATTTAAGTGGATTGTCAAATTAACTTCGAATTTCCTGAAGGTATTGGAATGAGGCAAGAAGGAAGAAAGAAGTGATGACAGCTCACATCACTTCCACAGAAAACCCAGGTAAAAAAAGGCAATAAAAAATTGGCTTTCCACTAGAGAATGACAATGGATAACACACCTCTCTCCCTCTTCTTGACAAAACAGATTTATTACACTGGAAAAAATAGAGGTACCCACTCCACAGAACGTATCATCAACAACAGAGGTTATACAAATCTAGATGTACATTTCAATTATTAGAGAAAATCTAGGATAAGATGCCTAGAAGTTCAAAGTAATGTCGTTTAGAGAGACAAAGAAAGTTGTTGGGATTTTTTTTTCTAAGTTATATTAACTCTACTGATATACTGCAGCTCTGGACAATTTTTTTTTTTGCCTGTGTACAGAGCAAACACCGCAGACCTCACAGCATGGATCTCACTTGTTCCACTGCTATGAGGCTCTGGCAATCACTCTCAATTTATCCCTAAACACAAAAATTATATACCCAATTTTCTTAAGTGTCTCTACAACGTGGCTGCCCAATGTCACTCGATTTTCTTAACAGTACATGAAAATGTTTCTACAACTTTCCTTTTCTTCTTTAATCTACTACTTCCACTTAAACTATCTGCTATCGTAATCCATTCTTTCAACTTGCTGCAAGTGTTCAGATTAAAAATTAGTACTATATTTAAATAGGTATTTACTTTCTGAATTACATGCATGTTTAATACCAATAGATATACACCAGTCAGACCACACAGAGAGAATTCTGACCTTTTATAAGTGAGAAGAAAATGACTTCTGATTTCTTTTTTAGCACCAATCACTCCCAAAAAGAATCTCTTAGTGACTTTCTAGATGTCAAGCAACTGGAATGACAGTACTTAAAACCAAAAAACATCACAACCCTTTTTAGGAAACTGGTCAGTCCCCAGGTGGATCTACCTGGCATTGGGAAAGATTTTTATGAACTTAAGTGTGACCTCAGTCTACAGACAAACAACCACTCAAATTTATAATGTTTCCTTGATCTGCACCAGACTGATCTTCCACCAGCAAGCTTATGCCCACTAGATGTTATTGCCCAGCTTTACATCTCAGTGGCTTTTCAGATCAGCCATCAGCAGAATAGGCTGAGCAGGCAGAGAAATGGACAAAAGTTTTAACAAAGTCAGTCAGAGGATGCTCCTATAGCCTATTGAGTTACTACACACTCGTTGATTTGCTTACTTAGGACAAATTAATAGTTTCACATTCAGGTGCAAAAGAACTGAGATGAGAGAGCAGCAGCAACATTGTGTGCATTGGTAACTCATACACATACTCTAAAAACAAACGACTACTGCACAAGCAGCTGGCTGATGACTAGAAGTGGACAAAAAAGGTGATTACATAGCCTTCTCAAAAAAGATACAACTGAAACATTGCACTGAAGAGCACTTACAGTAAAAACAGTTATTCTGACAATTCCCTACTATTACACCACTATTAAGCTTAAGAGCTTTGATCCCGTGCTAGGATCTTCCAGGCATTAAAAAAATCCAACCTCAGGCAGAACCTTTGTATTTAAGCACTTGTTGGGAGTTGAAAGCTTAAGAAGGGTCACATTTAAATGACTGCAACTTGGTATGAATTCAGAGTGCAACTGGCAGCATCTCTTCTCAGTTAAGGGCCATTACAAATACCTGCAACAGTGATTGAGAATAAAGGGCAAAAGAGCAAGAACACACAAACAAGTAAAATGCAGAAATATAAACTTCAACCAATCCACTAAATGTAACCTGTCTTGCCAGATCTTTTTTAACTTATTGGAAAAGTTGCTCTACTTAATATTGACAAAGAGATGTGTAAATCAATACATTTGGAAGAAGCAATATATTTTAATTTAAAAATGTTCAAACTGCAGCAGTAAATCTATGCACTTAGCACATACAAATCAGAGGGGTTTGCTTGTTGGGTACTTTTGACAAGATAAAACAAGATGGTTTGCAAAGCTCAGATACAAGTAATATCACAAACACTTTGAAAAATTTACTAGCTAAAAGTAGGAACATGTTGAAATGAACTCTATTACCATTGGTTTGAATTTATCTAATGAAGTCAAGGAAAAGACACCATGGAAAAACTCAGTTTTCTGTTTTACAATATATTCCAACTACTTGCTACTGTCATAAAGTTCAGACTCAGGCAGCTCTCAGCAAAATGAATGTCAGAATGAGAAAAGAAAAATAGTTATAAAAAAATCAAAAAGTCTCAAGTGTAAATAAAGACGCCTTATTTCTTTCCTATGGTATAATACTGCCCCCACACATTCTCCTCACGCTACTTCAAAACTGCCTCTCCACCTTTCCTAATCATTGTCTCTTAGATGTACTAAAAGACTTTCAATAAAAATATACAAATCTAAACCCCATTACTCATTTCACATTTTAACATGGACCTAAGTATGCCATACTGTGAAAAAAAAACCCAGGTATTATTATTACTACTATTATCATCATTATTATTAATAAAAAACATACTACAGTAAAATAGGAGTTTCTTTTCAAGTCTGCAAAATATATTTTTAGCAAACTTCAAAATAAAAGTTTGGTAGGAAATCCTTACTAAAAGGGGATGAGGTAGGATTCTATTAAGTATGTATTGACAGAGTAATTGTTTGAAAAGAAGCAGGCAAGCTGGGACAGTCTCAAGTTTCTCAAGTTAAAGAAGTGTTAATTAATGTCTTCCATAAAACTTATGATTCTCATTTTATGTTTATCATGATGGAAAGGTAATAGTGATAAAGGCAGACAAACCAGTCTCAAAAAAACCCCGAAGCTGTAGAGATTATTTCAGAATAGCCTTAAATTTATAAATTTATAATAGTGTATATTAGAAACAATGATGTCACCTTCACTGCATACACTTGGATAGACCAAAAATTTTCTTGGCAGTGCTACCGCTCTTCTTTGTGTTTGCCCTACTTGCCATAGCCTAGAACATAATCAAAGTTTCAGCTGTTTCTGCAAATGAATTCATCAAGTTTGGAGTAATTTGAAATTGGACTACAACTTTGATCATAACAAATTAGTGCTAATAAGGCCAACTGTTCATTCACCATGGTGCTATGCTAGATTTGTGATGAATGGTAAAAGACTGATTATTATTTTACTTGTAACTACAGTCAGAGAACATTAGAAGCAAGAGCCAGCACAAATCATTCAAAGTGGATTTCAACAATTAGGATCTTAAAAAGAATGAGAAAATATTTCTCATTTCTCTTCTTCCCCATTTCCTATAAACACCAACCAGCAATACATTAATGTCTAATAGCTCACCCCTATCCAAAGGTAAAGTCTGAATTCATAAATAGCTTCTGGGAAATGATTGTGGATAACAAAATGAAGAAGTGTTTTTAGAATACCTCTTAATTGCACTGGAATATGAGAACCCCCAAATATACTTGTCAAGTAATAGAATTTCAGATTGTTATAAATCCCCAGCAAGCCAGTTTGATATCCCTGAGCAAGACAGTGAGAAGTGTATTTAATATATCATGATTGTTCTTTAAAAAGGTTTCTCATGACATTTTGGGTTGAATAGAGGATTAAATAATTTAGAAAGAACATTTATTTCATTCTTACCACTTGATGTGAAATATGCAAAATATCAAAAGTATACTGAAAACAACTGCATTGTTTTCCTGATTATTTGGGTTCTATCTTCAAAACCACATTCCTCTCACAGCCTACACACCCATCCCATAACAAAGTTTTTGAAGTAATTTGAGTAGTGGAAAAAAATCTGCCTTTTCCTGGTAAACTGCCAAGGATTTTTATCAAAGTATTAAGAATTTTCTCCTTTGAATGAAAGAGGGTTTCTGGTTACAATACTCCATCCCTTGCAATCCAAGTAAATTCCTGATGAGATGACTGCCTTGAATCAGTCTCTGGAAGGCCAGAGTTCAAAATGCTCCTAAGCAGCTGTGGTGTTGTTTTCAGCACTGATGCACTGCCAAGCAAGGCCTGTTACTGCTTTTCAGTCTCTGCTGTCACCACACTTCAATGGCAATGCAGAAGTAAGCATTAGGCTTACTGTGACAAATAAATTTATTTAAAATGACTACCAAACCAGTAAAACAATGGGGTAAGGAAAGAAATGATGAATAGAGAATACTGTCAAAAAGACCCAAAGAGAAAATGCCATGAAAATGCCAAAGGAAAAAACACAAAGAGAAACTGCCATGAAACATTTCTGGGAAATGAGAGTCCAGGAAACAATATATATGACAATACAGCAGGTGGTTTTCCCTGTATCCTCTTCCAGAGCTACCCTTGCAGTGACACTAAGAGGCAGTCCCAGGCAGGACTGATGCAAGAGAGAAGGGAGATTCTGGTTTATTTTTTGCCTTAAATAAGACAATTATGCAAGACATTTTTAGCTTATATTTGGACAACACAGAACTCTTAACAGTCTCACTAAATATATGAAGCTTAATGGTCTGGGGTGATCAATGCATGCAGTGGGTTACAGGATAGGAACCAGACAGAGCACTATGGAGCAAGCTGCCACTTCATGCAGTGCCTCTCCCAACACTTGCTTCTACTCATGCCTGTGTCCCCCGAGTCCTAAGGAATACTACACAGATTTCCTGTGGTGTCTGGAATTCACACATCTAAGTCAGACAGATAGAGGCCTAACTGGCCAAGTCTGGCAATTCAGACAGAATGCCAAGGATGGCAAGAAAGCACAGCACCTTGCTAGAAACGCAGGTGATACTGACAGCACAGCGCAAAGAACCTGACTCCAAGAAATGAGAGTCTCAGGCACTAAGATTTGAAAAGGCTCTTTCTCTTTGTTTTACAAAATAAATCTTTTACAATTTAATTTTTTTTAGTAAACCTACATAATACTTATTTAATAAATACTTAAGCACAGAGAAACACTGCATTTATTTTTGGCAATGAATACTATAATCTGACTAACACATCGGCAAGAACAACCTTTTCTTTTACCATACCCCCATTTAAAAATTCCTTTATTTAATAAATATGCATCTTTCTGCTAATGCTCTACATCAAAGATCCTTTTCTGTTCTTCTTAAAGACCATGCACTATAAACCCTATTCTGCGCCACCGATTTTAAATTTCATCTATAAAAGTCATTTTACATATACTACAAATAACAATACATGCCCCAGTTTGAATATTAAAGCTGTAATTCAATTTCAAGGTTCTTCTGACAGTGTTCCAGTATCATACTTTTTTTTTCCAAGACGCTACTTGAATCCTTTTTAGTAAATTCACAGACTACAGCAAATCAAAGCTTAAAAACAGATACATTTAATCAAGAACTTCAGCAGAGCTTGTTGCTATCCATGCAACCAGTACTAACAAGTTGGTCCTATAGTATATTATTAGAAATTAACAGAAATAGCTGAAATTAATAAAAGAAGTTACATGATTTCATGTTTATAATCTATACCCTAATACACATTCATTTCAACTTGCTATGTATTTTCTTCTTGCATTTCTATCAAACAGAAGGAAGGCCGTTATTTGCTATTAAGACAGATATATGAAAAATCCACATAGAGATAAATCTAGACTTACAGAGTGTAAACCCACCCAAGTCTCTGTTCCTTAGACTTTTTTAGCTTTAATTACTCAGAGATACTTAACTATTAGACGATACTAGGCTCTGACTGGATGAACAAACTTAGATTACTAAGCTTCTATGAATCTGGTTAACAGTCTCAATATTGAATGTAGGTGATGAGTCCGGGACTGGCCTGTACCAGTCACATTTGGTACCAGTTGGCTCTGTGATGGACAAAATCAACTCACTGTACACCAGAATGCAACCAGGAGTCCCTGCTGCCTCTGTGAAAAAAATATTTGGGAATGGGAGGCAAAAGCTAAAAGGAGACACACACAAGGGGATGCAGAAAGGAGATGCCAGAAGGGGACAAACCCTAAACAGAGGAGACGCGAGAGTGAGACCCATTGGTCTGTAGTTCCCCAGATCCTCCTTTCTCCCCTTTTTAAAACAGGAGCGATGTTTCCCTTTTCCCAGTCATTGGGGATTTTGCCTGAAAGCCATGACTTTTCAAATATGATGGAGAGTGGCTTGGCAGCAATATTAGTCAGTTCCCCATCCCTGGGATGCGTGTCAGCAGGTCACATAGACTTGTGGCTGTTCAGCTTCATCATGTGAACCTCAATCTACTCTTTGCTTATAGTGGGAGGGACTTCACTCCCTGCACATCCACACAGAACAGGCATTTGAGGCTTTGTTGTGGGAGACAAAAACATCAGCACAAACTCAGTCAACTCACATGTGGAGCCTGGAACAATTCATGTTGTACACTGCCCCTCTTCAAATAGGCAGTTCAGCTACGATGTTGTATGCATGTATGCAGGTTTAAATAGCTATGAAAAGGCAACTGTGGGTATCATCAGGAACAGAAAAAAGACTGAATTACGTAAAAAAGGGAAGGGGAAGTAAAAATTTTGTCAAAAGGCAGCAGAAAAAAAAATCCTTAAACTAAATTTCTTTGGGATGGTCAAGAATAGTTGTATTTGCTAACTGCATTTTGTATATTGCCAACAAGCAAACATGGCGTTCAATTCAATCTTTGGCCTCTTGAAAATGTATGTTTAAAGTCTGCCATGTGAAATTTAACACAGTAGAAACTCCAACCCACAAAAACAAGCCAGTGCTTCCCAATAGAAACAAAAATACATATGGAATTCAGAGATATCCACAGCCAGGAGAACACACAAATTACCAATATCTAGCCAGAACATCTCTTGGAAGACAAAGAAACACAAACATAGCAAGCCAAGGATTGGTATAATCCATAGCTCTTAGGTCAACTTGCTCCACTTGAAAAAGGCTAAACAAATTATAAAGAAAGCACATGGCAAGACGTGGGAAAATCTCAAAGGGGTTCTCCCCAGTCTCAACCTACCATCCTGCTGCACATGACAAAAACTCATGGCAATGCCTGCCAAAAACCCCTCCTTATCTCATGTCTTTTGTTTGACACCTTTCAGATTAGCCATTGCTGCACAGTAGCTGAGACCCAGCCAAACATCAGGAGACCCTTGATCAGGAATAATCGGAACTGGCAGAATTGATGACGATTCCTGTTTTGGGTTAATTGATGACGATTGCTGGTTTGGGTTATCACTTTTGTGAGAGAAAACTCAGAGTGCCTGGGGTTAGCCAGCCGTCTCCAAATTGCTCATCAGACAAGTTTGGAAGTGTATAGGTGCCGCTGCTCAAACAACAACAAGCAATACAGTTACCCAGGCCACACAACATAACACTGGACACATGGATCAAGAAGACTGATCTCTATAAAGCATACAATCATAAAAACTTTAGTAAGATTGATGTACAAACCTGGACAAGTACCACCAGCTTCCTCAGAATGCTCAGTTAGAAGATGTACGCTAAGGAAAGCGCACAAAGCTTTAAAAAGTCTACTCTGAAAGAATTTGTGCCAGGCATTTTGCCAAAGGATAGATCATTAATGGTTTTGATGATCTCCCCTTGGAGAGGGGGCTGCCAAGACAAATCCTCTTAGTTATACTAGAGAGGTTAAGTGAGGTCAAAAAGTCCCACCTCTCCCCAGCTGTGGGCACTTCACCAGTTTGATAATTTTGATAATGAAATAAATGAATGCTTTAGGTGTTTACATTTAATTAGTCTGATGCCAGCAGAGTTTCTAATAACCAGTATTATACTTGGGTTTGTGTCTGCTTTGATTAGCTCTCTTAACAGCCGACCAGCTCTGTCACCCCACTGGAATAATCTATTTTGCGCAAGTCAAGGCCATTTGAGACCTCTGGGCTACATGGAGGCTGACAGCACGGCTGGCCACTTCCAGCTCCTCCAGCAAGACAGCAAGAATAAAGGGGACACCAGATGTACCTGAATCTCCAGGCACTTTTCTGTCTCCCTTTAGGTTAAGGCAGACACAAGAGCTTGTTTATTTTCTTCTGAAGGCGAAAGAAATAGTTGCGCTTGGTAACGCACTTTGAAAGCCACGGTGTACAATACCTCGAGGATATTATTTACCTTCCAAAGCAAGAGTGTCTAAACATTCACCTGTTCCCTAAACATTTCTACTCACAGGAGGCAAGAATTAATCTCCTTTCAAGAATAATACTTGTACAGTTGATCTCCAAAGCAACAAAGGCAAAACTTAGAAGTGATTGGTGCAACTACATTCAGTATCCCATCCAAACAGTTAGCTACCACAAATACTATTTGTAGCTATTCATTCAAGCACATTCTCCACATTGCTACGTTCCCATTTCAATTATTTTGAGATTAAGTTTCTTTGCTTTACTAATTTAATGGAAAAACTGTAGAAGAAACACATCCAAAAGAAATCCAACGTTTTTGAACAGAAAAAACACACAATAACACTAACTGAAAGGTCACCGATTTCTCTCAAAGAACCAGCAACGAGTGTATCAATTGTCAGCAACAATACTGGATAATTTTACTGAATGCTTTTTTGGAAAATATTTTCTACTCTCTCATCACTATATGGTAAACTAGCAGACTACAGATACAATGGATGCAATCTACCAAAACACAGCAGTTTCACATCTATTAACCAGGAATTAAAAGATCACTAAATAATTAAGGAGCTACGTCTCCAAGGTCCCACAACCACTCAATACATCACCACAACTAGACGCAGGTAGTCATAATGAAGTTTTCCATGCTCATGACAGATTTTGGGCCTGCTGCCCTCTAAGACTGCTGAAGAGCTCTGATCATACCACCTGCAGTAGTAACTCCCCTGAAATATGCAAATGAGGCACAAACCTCCCTCCGCAGAAAAAGAATAAAAAACTCCAAAAGTAATCCCCCTGACCAAAATCTGGAAAGAAGACCCAAGCAGACTGCTTTTTAGAAAGTACTTTTCCCCACCCCATAACATCTAAAAGGAAGATTGTCATGGAACATCTGGACAACGACTGAAGTTTGCTACTAATGGGTTATTATTAACTCTCCTTATGTTTTGTTATCTTGTGTTACTTTACAGTACACACATCTCAAGACTTCTTTTTTTTTTAGAAGTTGAGCTCAGTGTTCTAATTCGGAAGAAAACACATTTCTTCTGAAAAGACATGAGAATTTCCTTCCACTTTCTGAAACAACTAAAGCATCCTGGCAACTATAAACCCTGAGAAATGACACTATGAATGTAGTTCTAAGAAAATTACGTTCTGAAGTTTCAAAGAGTTTACATAAAGTTAAAATGATCACATTATTCTAATTTGACAATTGTTACATATCCGAGTTAATTTACAGCCTTGCATCAGTTTACCATTAAATATTCATTCTACCAGTTACACTTACTGATGCTTGTTTGCTCATGTGCTTCTTCCAACAACAGAAAAATGTGGCAAAAAAAGAATTATTCTTGTAATATACATCTTCAGTTGCATATGTTCCCTTCAAAGACCATGTCTTTCTGGATCTTGCCAATTATTAGCACTAGTTAAGTAATTTCCACTTCCCCAAGGCAGTGACAAATACATATTTAAAGCAATTAAAACAGACAACATTTATAGTGATTGGCTAAAGCACAAAACAAGCATACACAAACCCTCTGTTGTTTCTCTAATTCCATGGCAGCTTTCTCTGCCTTTCTCTTGTAGGCTGTAGTCCTACCCACTGCACACCTCAGAATAGGAAGTCCTAAGGAGAGGTCACACAGATTTATATCACTGCTGGAAACTCAGTTTTGTTGCAAATGTTTTTGACTCCTTTTGTAACTCATTATTACAATTAGAAATAGACTAACATTGGGTGGTTCTGATTTTGACAATTTAAAGAGGCATTTTTCACCCAACTTACTCTTGAAGAATGTTAATACATAATTATGACACATGTATCAATAAGTACTCTGAGTATTAGATTTGTATTTGTACATAATTGGAGTAAGGCTTAAAATGTGCAAAAAAGTCATACTTCCACATAAAAATAAAAAATTGAGAGACATGAACATATTGACACTATTTTTAGATAAGCAGGTAAGACCTGTAATTAAAGCCTGATCTTTGCCTAAGAAAACATCTGTTTTCTTCACTGTGTAATTAGTAAAATTAATGAATTCCAATCCATCCACACAAATGATTTTTTTAACTTTGAAATCAATCACTTTAAAGCCCAGGATGCTTTCAGCTACACAAATCTGCCAAAAAGTGATACTGTAGATCAAGTTCAAATTTAGACTGTAATTTTCTTATAGTTATGTTTCAAACATTTTCCAGCCTTCTTCCTCTATTCTGCCAAAGTTCACATTTCTATTACAAACAAAACATATTTGTGCCTTTAAGAAACTGGAGATGGCTACATACTAGATTAACCTTCTTATACATAATTCTTGTATCAGAAATCTGATTAAGATCACATTTTTAACTGGATCATAACAGGAAATATGTTTATTGAGAGATTTTTAAAAAATAAGACTATCCCCCATGACACGTTTTATTATATACAGAGCAGGAAACTGCTGAACAGTGAACACAATTTCACAACACAGATTAGAATATCAATCATTAGAGAAATTTATTTTAAAATACTTTCTTCTTAAAAAAAGTGTTACTTCTAAGAACATTACACGGCAGGTGACCACACTTGAAGAGGTTAGCACTGGATAATTACAGACACCCCAAATAATAGGGCACGAAGTACGCTTTAGCAATCGCCACTGCTGCCATTGTATTGCTGTGATAAAGGGACAAGAAAAGGAGGCTTCTATCACACCATCTTTGGGTTCTCCCTCACAAGGGCAATTCTGATTGCTCATATTAAAACTCTTTGACCAAAACCTATGTATCTGTTCATCTGCTATAATTGTTTCAATCATCCTCTTTGACTCAGGGAGATGGGCAGGAAAAACCCAGCTAACAATCTCATAAGTACTTGCTTTACGAATCTGGCCCTCAGTCAAGAAGTTGCAGTGAAAAGTCTTTTAATCACCTTCTGATCAGAATTTACTGGATTGGATCTAAGTTCAAGGGTATTAAAATGTGCAAAGGAGACTATGAAAAAATGGCTGGGTTATAGATTTTAACTTCTTAACTAGAAAATTGACTCAAAATAGATTTTCTAATTTACAATGAATCAAAAGAAAAAACATTAGACCATAGCAAAAGTGGCACAAATGTATCAAAAAGCAAATGAATAAACATTTGAAAAGATTTATTATTAGAAATTGTAATAAATTTTGGAAAGATGAATCGATTTTAGTTAAAAGGTATAACTGACAATTTATTGGGCGGGAAGATGCATTATTTTCCAATTGTTATCCACCTACAGTAAAACTGATTTGTGTCCTATTGTATTTTATGGAAAAGGAGAGAGCAACTTTCAGTGATTTAGATTAAATGTATTAATCATAACCAGACACTGTGAACTATATATCTACTATTAAAGAAGATTTTTGACATTTAATTCTGTAGCAATATTTTGGCTCTGTACCACTCTTCCTAAATCCAATTCCTGCTACAGTTGGCAGATTTCTCCCTTTTAATTTTATGGGGCTTAAAGTAGCATTTAACCACCCATGCGGTAAATAATGCAGGATTAGAAATATTTAGTGTTTTGTTTCCCTTTGAAGAGTACCAATCCATCAACCCCCAAATATTTTAAAAATACTTTCCACATTCTAGTAATATTTAATAGAAGATTCAGCAAAACATCCTATATAAATGAAGTTGTTTTCTTGAAGTAAAAAATACCCCACATTAAATACTAGAGAAAATATGCATCTGCATCATTCATATAGGGGAATTAATTTTATAATGATACTGCTTTGCCTACAAAGAAAACTTTAATAAAATCTTCAGAGTTTTTAGACTTGATAGTCACATAATATCTTATACTTACTCTCAATCAGAAAAAATACAGTTAAATGTTCTCCTGAACAAGGCATAACAATGTATTTTATAATATTTATGCCCAACTTAACACTGAAATGGTAGCTTCTATTTACGCAAACCCTCCCCCTCCTCTTTTTATGCAGTCATTTCCTATGTTTTGCTTAAATGCTACATTTTGCTGCATGCAAAAGTGAGCTTAGTATAACTTTTAAGAGGCAATGTTCTTAGAGTTCTTTTAGGTACTGCAAATAGTCTTAAATTGCCTTATACCTACAACGAATTGTAGATTCCAGATTTTTAAAAAACACAAACAAGAGTTGCAGTATGGCAACAAAATCTCAACTGCCACACGTACAATGCTTTCTTTTCCATAGCATAATAGAAAACAGGAAAAAGGGTTTTATCCAGTTTGACCACATTCTACAGGGAATAAAAATGCAACCTAGTGTGAACATACAGTATGTATCTGTTTAGGTCTTTGTAAAATAAGGCTTTTAGAAGCCTGTCCAAAGCAAACGGGTCAGGATAAAGGGAAAATGGGGCACAATTTCTCTAAAAAGCTCTTTAAATTGAACTACACAAGTGTTTAAAGAAATACACATCTAAAGCAAGACAGTTGCAAGAGTTGACCCTTTAGCAAACAGTAAAGAAAGATGACTCCCTAAATAAACAACTTTCAGTTCTCTGAACTGAGAAGTTTCTTCCTTGACCTTTAAAACCAAAATCTCCAGGAACGCTAAGTCAAAGCTGAGAAACAACAGAATGAGAAAGTTAGTCTCCTACTTGTGAATGCATTTGTTTAAAACCACCTGTCAAACCACCTATCTAAAGTTAGTAGTGAGAAAAAGAAAAACTATCTACAACAAAAATCAGATCAGAAGCAAGTAGAAGAGTCTGCTGAGTCTAACCGCAAGGGGCTGAATGGAACAGATTTTGAGCTGTTATCAAAACTGTTGGACTGGAAGTGTTCACTTGATCAGTTACAAGCATTTACACTTCACTTCAAAAAAAGAAGCTAAAAAAGCACCTGCTATGTTGCAGCTGAAGGGACAGTAATTAACAGGCAAGGACCAATACACTCTTGAACCACTCCAGCTGCATGTGCTAATGTTAATAAACCTTTTCTTCTTGTCCTCTTTATTCCTAGATAGTCTATGTAAATTGGCAACCGGAGAAATGGCTTAAGTACACAAAAAACAATAATTATAATGCTTTTGAAAACATCTTCTCAATGTTTTATGTAGGACTTTCCCACAACATCAAGAGCCCATGAAACTTACGAGCTTTGAGTTTTTCTGTGACTCACCTCACAACTCACAGCTATTTTAAAGTACTGATTATCTTTGGGGAATGACCTTTCCATTCTAGGATTCTTACCACCATTTTATTTAAAGTTAGCACTGCTGTCTCTGATGCTAGACAAACATGTTTTATAGTGTTCACTTCCAACAGATCTTCAAATTGAATGTGTTGCAGAAACATAAACAAAGCCTACATTTCTGTAAAGAAAAGGTTCTGCAATCAGTTACGTGCTTACTTGCTGTAAATACTTTGTGGTAACTGTCAGAAGCAGCAATCCCTGAGAAGTTTTGAGTAATTTTGCCTCCTCAAAACTACGCTCTCAATATGCACATTTGATTTTCTTATTTCAAGAAACCGAACGGTAGCAAGCATGTGACTTTACCAGCTGAGTCAGAAGTAAGATAGGTACAACAACTGTGGTTTGCTCCACTCCTTTCTGGTTGTGTTTAACACATCATAGAACACTGTCTTTACATCTAACTGAAGTCAGAGCAATCTAAGAGAATGGCAGAGAAGGACCTCTCCATTCCAGTATAATATCTCACATCAGAAAAGAAGCAGAGTAATTTTCTTGGTCGATGCAACTTCAACACAATACATCATGTATGTTTCCTACTTTATTTTCTGTCCTGCATTTTGAAGTAATTTGATACATGCACTGCCATGATGAATTGCTGGAGAGAATACTACAGATCCAGTTTAGTTCACTATTTTTGCAGTACTTCTTACTCTGAGTACAAGCCATATGAACTCAAACTGAATATACAGCTGCCACCCCCTCCCCACACCCCTCAATTTAAATTGGGGTTTGTATTTTTGCTTTTGTTAAAAGTCTAACAAGATTAAAATATTCTCATCATTGCCTTATAGTAATGATTAGAAAGATAAGCTGCTAATGCTATCCATCACTTCACACAAGATTTTTGGAATATGTATTACTTAAACTAATTCTAACAGAACCAGTGAACAAAACAAATGAATGCACCTGAATATAAACTGCTTATCTCAAAACAAATGAATGCACCTGAATATAAACTGCTTCTCTTCGACCAAATCTAGGTGATTTAATAGGCTTAATCTAGATATCTAATGGAAATACTCTGTTTATCTCTAGACATCTAAAGTGGCTTTATTCATTACAGATGACCATCATATGAAAGGCAACATAAAAAAGATATAGGACTATTTTCAAGTTGTTCCACCTATCAGCAGCCCTAATGGATTTTTTTCCAATAGAATTGCACTAAAACATAAAACATCAAAGAACCCATAGGCATTTGGGAAGTCAAAATAAGCAAATTCCAAATGTCTACAGAAGAAACATTTCATGCAGCCACACACCAGAAAGTGGGATTTCTTTTAAAGCTGCAGAAGACAAAAGGAATAATCACGTTGCTTTGTATTTTGAGGTCAGAGGTTTTAAAAATCATTATTATCTGTAAAGACTGCTGTAAAACTGTATTAAGTGTGTTTTCAAGACCGACACTAACTGAAGAATGAAAGGGTATCATAATGTTATTTGTCCTCCTTAAAAATAAACAAGTGAAATTGTAGATGACAATCATTGGAGCAGTTGGGTTGAGGTGAATTACAAGAAATACTGCTTAGCCTAACAGTTCATAGCACTTGTCACCATGAATAAAGCACAAAATGCATCTAAAAAACTAAGCAGCACATGTGGCATTTCTGAGACTAATGCTGGAGGGCAACTATTTTGCTGAAGTGGGATGCTAGTTTTGACACTATACTTGAAAGCCCAAGAAGAGACTAAGTCACCACATCCACTTCTGCTAGACAGAAGTTAATGTTTGATAGTTTAAGGGTATGCTTTTATTGTCACCACAGGTCAACTATACCAAGCAAAAACCATTGTAAGCTTTGTGACACAGAGTATCTCTTTAAGCAGTTACACCTAAAAGATACTTACATTTTGTTGATAAAGTATAATTGTTATCTCCACAAGCTATTAATTGGCTGATGCATCTATTTTTTTTCTTGATAGTTATAGATTTTGTAAGAATCAAGGTAGGACACAACTCAAGATTCTATACTCTAATTTACAAGGTAAGTGGTACAGAAGAACGAATAAAAAACACATGTGGCTCACCTTCACCAGTAACTCTTTTCTGGCTAATGAACTGCAGCTTCAAGTGAGACAAATGCTGTGGTATTATTTGAGCCTCTTTACTGATATGATGACACCATGATAATTGAAGATTTTCATTAGACAATTTCAGATGACACAAAAATCACTGTCACTTGAAGCAAACCGTTTGTGAGGCAGACTTCATTTAACCGTAAATCTCATAAGTGATAGGCAGAAATCACAACCCTTCATAACAGTGACATCAACACTGACAAACCTGACCTATTAATTGCAGTGCTCTGCCTTGAACAATCAAAATACAAACCAGCTGTGCCTTACCTATGGATACCACTGCTGGTGCTATTAGTGATGAGAACCACTTTGAGAACTGACCTACCATGAAAAATGATACAGGTGTAATTAGGATCCTTTCAATGAGGGAGTATGCTAAGCTATTATGAAAGTCACTAAGCAGCTTTAGTCCTCCATTAGGTGCTTCCCATGGCAGATGGAAGTTACATTAAGCTTGCATCGGTGTAAGTGAAAGCTTTAGCAAAAATGCACTGCAAAATTAATTTGTGGAAAAAAGAAGCTCTTGCTATGTGGAATACATAGTGAGGATTAAAAGGTGTAAGAACAGTGAGTAGCTCCTCCAAAAACGTATAGATACATGAAGTTAAAAACATCACAGATACCTCAACATTATCCACAATAGTTACATTTCATTTTGAAACCTACATTGTTTATAATGAGGTTTTGAAATCTGACTGAAGCTTTTTTCCCCTTTAGTTTACAGATTTGGGTTGGAAGGGACCTTAAAGATCATCTAGTCCAGCCCCCCTGCATGGGAAGGGACACCTTCTGCTAGATGTGAAACTATTGTTTTCTCATAAAATAAAGCTATTTCAACGTGACTAAGTTTTCAAGTCTAGCAGTGTGCCACTTGACTCATTCCTCAGGAAAATGGTAGTATTTTTGCCAATAGTTACTGAAGACTGGAAGAATCAAAGGTGGGGCTTACACTGACATCACAGCAGCATCTCCTCTTCTAACAACCTGACTTTTTCTGTCTGAAAACAACATATCTGCAGGAAGCACATAGGTACAGGAAACCACCCACTCCTTAAGGAAGTTTTATACCTCTACTTTGTAAAACTAAGGTATTGAGTTAAAGAGACGATTTAAAGAGCACATTCACTACATTTTGCATACGTAGATATCCATTTAAGGTAATTACAAACAAAAAAAAAGGAAAAGCATATTGAAAAATGCTTTCAGTAGTTGAGAGTATTTTTGATGACCGGAAATCTTAATAAAACCATTACAAAACCAAAAAATCCCTACCCTCCTACTCATTTAAAGGTAAATTAATTGCAGTTTTAGCAGCATAATGTTTCAAAATGTTACCCTCAGACAGAGGCCTAATATTCCTCACCATGAATGAATCAAAGTGTGAAATCCAACAAGACTTTAGTTTTGTTATAATCTAATACCATCACATTTCCACAGGATTTGACATAGAGACTATTACTCCAAATGACAGAAAATCATTAACTGAAGAAAATAATTAATACACCACAGATAAATTCTTTCATGCACCTCACTGATACTGTATTGTTTTATCTGACTGTATACCACTCATCCAACGAAAACAAATTCTCCACAGCACCAAATACACTTTAACTTGAGAAGAAGTGCTTTTCCAAAAGTTGCAGAGTATCCACAAAGAGGCTCCTGACCAATATTGTAAAAACAGTGCCCAAATTATTCTTTAAGGAAATATTCCTTGGATCTATAGAAAGGTTTCTTATCCAGTAATATTTTACTTTATTTCCAAAATATTTTGACAAGAAAAAAAAAGCTCCTGAAAACACCTGGCTGTTCCTCCAGTTACAAAGAACTTAGAAGCAGAAATGTTTGATTTGATTTTACATTTTGAAAGCTGTTTAAAACAGCACGAGTACTCAATACATCTTTTCTCCTAATGTCAATAGACTGTTAATCTGTTAACAATTTTTTTCAGAAAAGCTTTTATCTTTGAACTTTAAAAAAAAGGTCACAGGATTTGACAGAAACACCCAGACACCTTCAGATAACGGGTCCGGGAAATGTAGCTTTCATCCTTTAAGCACATTTTGAATAATTATAACTGTGTATAGTCAAGCTCAGTAGCACAGCTGGGCAAAAAAATAAATCAATCTAGGAGTGCAAGACCTAATACAAGCTGTCTTTAATATAATGAAACCAAACCCCACGACACAGAGGTGATGGATGGAAAAATTGGCAGAGTCAAAAGAAAGCATCTTTTTTATTGGTCATGTTTTTTGCACTTTAGCTCAGTGAAATCACTTACCAGCTTCCAGCCCAGACAGGGAATACAGGCAGGAAGAGACAACACAGAAGAGGTCTTAAACAAAACCCTGCAATGTTTCTCTCTGTCTCAGAGAAGAAACAGTGTCTAGAACCACACAAGGAATAGCTAAACCAGCAGCACTCATTTTTAAAACTTATTAAAACTATCTTCACTCACTTGTATGGAGGAGTTGTGAACGAAAGTCAAAATTTTCAGTCGATTACTAAGTTGGGCAAAACATTTTGAAGAAAATGAGAAAATAGTCATGTTATATTTTCACTATCTATAATAAACTCTTATTTTCTTTAATAAGGGTTTTATGCCTCCCCAGGAATCCATCTGAGAAAAAAAATGTCAACTTAATTTAGTATTCTACATCATACAAATAAACCTTTACAGTTCCAACACATATATAATGCCACATTTGCAATTTGATTCTATGAAATAGCAAAGCTTCATATGTAATTTGCTAGAAAGAACACAGATACGGTCCTAGAAAAGTGACATATATATAAACTATATGTAGCTAGGTAAGTGCCAAGTATATAAACACACAAAGACCAGAAGAAAAAAGCATTCCTTCTCAGAAATCAGTGTTTCATTCATAGAACACTACCTCTAAATTGTAGGACTTCTGCCTTTTCCTAACATAAAGCAAAGTGAGGCTTGGAGCTACTTGATCAGGTCATATGTAACTTCAGAATTCAACCAATTCAACTCAATCACAATAAGATTTGATGCAATATACACCTTATTAAAAGCGTACATTAAATATGAAAGCAAATGTATAATTTTCCTCATTTTAACTACAAAGCTACTACTATCAACCTGGCATGGTATTAGAGAAACCACATGCTTTTCTATTTCTTTTCAAATACAGTTGAAGTTGATGATGCCACAAAACAAAGCAATGAAGACATGAAAACCCACCATTACAGCTGCAACCCAAAATATATACGTGACACACTACTTAATTACAGATTCCATTAAAAATGTGCCTATCTTAAATGAACTGGACAATTGAAAGGCTATAAGCCAGTTGTATTGAATATTTTCTTTTTTTTTTCTTTTTCATTTTCCTGCTCAGCCTTCTCAGTTGTCATCTGCTGTATGATAACTCATTCAACCTGCACATTGGATTAAGTAAGGATTTTAAAAGTATGTGCATGCTAGGTTTTTACTCCTCTCTTTCTTGTCCAGTGTTGTGTGATTATTAAAAAAGTGTTTCGACTCAAAGGCAGTACACCTGATAAAAGAAAGACCCATGAGTTTCCTCAAATTAAGCAACTCATCCATGAAACACAGGAAGAGCTTCTGAAGAGACTAAGTGCCAGCTGTGGCTACCTCAAATTCAAGTTTACTGCCTGGTCCAAAAAGAGCAGCATTCTTCCTCTGATCCTCAGCTCCCACTGTGCTATTACTATGATGTGAGCAGGCAGTTTCCTTGGTCTGCAGTGAGCAATAGTCACACTCTCAGCCTGCTATTTCTCTTACAAGTAAACACCAAACAGTTGGGCATTAAACACTTTCTGAGAGAATGGGGGTATATCAAAGCATTATCATAGCTCTTCTTTCTGCCTTCCCCAAACTTGTGATCTCTCCCAGGCTTTGCTGGCTGCTCTAACTGTGTTACACACTAACCTTCAACCAAGCATTTCAAAAAAGCTTAAGTCTTGACTGTATGCAAAAGGCCAACTGTATGCTCACATTCCTTAGACACAAATTATACATCCTTAGACTGAGCACAAGATACAATGTGTGTCCTTTAGGTAGTGTATCTCTTTTTTTTTTAACATTGTCTCCCTTTCAGGTCTGTATAAAAGCAGTGATACAGACATCAGACTCCTTGCTGTTGAAAAAGAATTCATTCACACCACAATTCTGTTCAATAACTTGAGTCTGCAGTGTTCTTTCCTCAGGATATTAATCTTTCTAAAAGCATTCTTGCTCTTCTTCACTGTTACCATCCAATAGCAGTAATTACTTCTTGTTCTGTGTTATCAGATGTCACAGGTATTAAATGACTTTTTTTTGTCATTGGATTGAAGTATCTAAAGAAGATTTTCTTTAAGAAGCAATCACTGACAAAAGGAAGCACATGGGCTCTGGTTTATATTTGCAAAGACAGATGCAGCAGATGTGCCCACAAACATAAATAGTCATTAAGGAGGTCAGAAAACTGCACCTGCAGAACTAAGAGCACATCCCTTCTATTTGTGACTCCTGCCTAAACATAGTGACTCAGAAGCTACATTCACATGCCAACCTTCTTCCACAACATCATGCAAATGATATATTTAATAACTGGAGGTAACTGAATTATCAGTCTTTAGTAGATTGGCCAGGATTTTTTTTATAATGGGAACTACAATACCATCATTATATATGGGATATCATGACTGGAAGACAAAATGGGCTCCTAAGGACAATCCAGAAAGCATAGCAGAAAATAAACATTAGGATTTTTTTTTATATATATGCATTCACAGTATATCTTCATCAATTGAAATTTAATCATATTTTTACGATTTAGAGGAAAAGGCAGGTTTTAGGGTAGTTAAGCCATGTATCATCAGTACCATGAAGCTAACCTATCAGTTATAATAGCTCCTATAAAATACCAGAGTGAAATTGCAATAAGCCTAGAAAATGGGCTACAAATCCCAGATATGCTCAAGCAAGCACTGAACCAAAAATAAAAATAGGTAGATAGGAAACCAAGAACTAGATAGCATTCATCTAATTCACGACCACTAACAGCAGAGATCACAGGGCAGGGTTTTAAAGCATCTTATTCAGCTCCAAATTGCAATTATTGGACAGGAACTTCAATTACAAAAACCTTCCCTCTTCAAAACGAGTTAAATTTCTAACAGTTCCCTTCTATTCTCTCCACATATAATAACTCTTACATTTCTCAGAAGCAACTTACGTTGCTAAGGCAACTTAAATCTGAAAACATTTAATGTTGTCAAATAATAAAGAATATCCATGTTGCAGTATTTATTGTCCTGGCCTATGTTTATTACACCTGATAGAGGACGTCCCACATTCTCGTCCTCTTCCAAACATTTTTTTTTATAAGAAAGGAATAGACTGGGCTATAATTAATATATTTTAGCATTTAAATTTCAAAAGTCAAATTTTTCTCTCATCATGCCCTTCTCAAAAAAAAAAATTCCAAAAAATTCATTAGAAACTTATTTTAGACAAAAGTTGTGGGAAAATCCAAGTATTAGATTGCACAGAAATGCAAAGACAGGTGAATTTTTTCCCCCACTTATAAACATTGCTCCTAGGGCTGTAGGTACTAAAAAACCCCAAACATCCCATTTGTAGTTCCAGCCTTAGAACAGGCTCAGTCCAAATAAATGCATGATCTCTATGGCAGGTGCATGGATACCCTGCTTTAATTTTTTTTGTATATACCTTTTTCTCCTGACCACACAGGTGTAAACACAAAGAGAGCGGGGACAGTTTTCAAAGCAGATTTTTGGGATAAAAAATGAACTGAATTGTACCACAATGCATCCTGGATTTTTTTTTTATTATCAGAAAAGAAACTGATTTGATTTTCATCATAAAAGTGATACATGTTTGAATATAGACATAAAATATATACTGAAAATGCTAACTTATACACACACACATCTTCACTGAAAACTTTTTCCTTTGCTTAGATCAAATAAGTACTGAGAAACAGTATCAGACTCTTTCTTCTGCAGTGGGAAGTCAGAATATTTAAAAAGAGCAAACATACACTGAGGGAGCAGTGGCACCAAGTCTTCCAGTTCCATTACCCATCCATAACATCAGGAAGCAAGCATAAGAGGAATATACTTCTTTTAAAAACCTCTCAGAACAGTGCACATGAGCTTACAAAAATGAAAACACCTACCAGTGCATTCTGGTTTCCTGAAGCCTTTTTTATGTTTCTTGCTGGCATTCCATGAAGATGACTACATCTACTCTGGAAACCTACAAAAAAAGTAAAAGTTTATTTAAGAATATTTTCTCTACCATAGAACCAATATATCAATATGAACTCTGTTAAACAAAACCATCTTATTGGCAAACATTTTACTGGCGGAAACAGAGTACAGAATGGGAAAAATAAGAGAAAGAATAAATTGTCATGAAAATTGACATTTCTGCAGCTATTCTTACTGCCATCCTGGATCTATGCACGTTGACAGCACAAGCAGAACATACTGAGCTACAGTAGAAAAGTGATTTTCACATCACTTACAACTTCCTTATTACTAGGAAACATTAAATCTGGCCAATCTGCAGAGACCAAGTCCTCCAAAGCAATCCAAGCGTCTAGAGAATAATCCTCACAGAAGGATTCAATACATTCAGCATGCAAAGTAGTTTAAAAGTGATTTGGCCACTGCCCAGATTTATATTTGAATGGGAAAGAAGATCCTTGTGGCAGAGGAAGGTACAACAAAATTCTTTGGCAGCAAGCTGGCAAAGAGATCTGACAACTTCAATCTCTGGACAAGAGTGGGTTCCTAGCTGTAAATGCAATCCAACACTGGTAGAGCTTACCATTGGTTACACTGGATCCACAATGGTTGGAAGTATTTTAGAAATAAAGAAAAAGGGTATTTTCTAAGTTACAATGTCAATCCATGCTCTACAGGAACCCTTTCCTCTCCTATACAAACAACATGGCCGGACCATACAGCAAAGCAGACGGTCACATTAGTCTTTCCAGCCTTTAAATTAATGAACTTCTATAGAATTCTATACATTACAGCAGAAGCCAGGGACAAAATGGAACATCAAGTTTCATTTTAAATAATGTTGAAAAATCCTCAATGCAAACATTGAGACAAATCAAAAAGAGAAGGCCATCAAAATGAGCCATTTTCCACCTTCTGACTTTTCTAATAATTGACTTTGAATTATTTCTCTCTAATGATATCTTAAAAATTAAACAGTTCAAGGAAATAAACAGGTAACTCCAAGACCTTGTCCACATTTTACATATTTCATATAATCCACAGATATCTTTCTACTGTACCCAAGTGATTCTACGGCTTGCATTTGCTTGATTGCTACTTACCTCTCCTCCCTGAGCGGGACATAAGAGGGAAAGTACCAGTTAAGATACTTTCAAAGACCGGGTCAGGCAATTCTCTCTCCAGTTCTGTGGAGTCTTCTTGTTCCCACCATGGAATGACTCCCGTAATTCCACATGCTCCACCTGATTCGTTTTCATGAAACCAATCACTCTGCTCATCATCACCTGTGTGAGGGCAGGGCCCCCAAATCCCCCAAAAAAGAGGGAGGAGCAGAGAAGATAAACATCAGTTGTTACCATCAATAAATACTCTGACAGGATTATTATTTCTTTTGCTTTATAGCTGTATAACAATTACTCCTATATAGTTTTATTTGGAAAATGTTTCTCAATAGCATGACAAGCATTGCCATCAATGAAACATCATAAAATGTAATGTTTTAAAACCAATTTACAATAGTGAAAACAATAATGAACTAGCTAATCCTTTTGGCAATAACTGTGGGGAAATCCATTTAAGTTACTGCACTTTACATATTAACAAAAAAACAAGCCTTAATCTCCTGCAGGGAATTAAAAGGTATAAAACTGAAACTGGTTCTTTGCAGCTGATAATGGTATATAATTAGCTTAATTTCATGATTTGTATGGCTAGTAAAAGGGGAAAACAATCATGAACAGATGTGACTAAATGAAGTTAATCTGATTAAGTTAATTTAGAAATAAGTTTTGAAAAAGTTGATTTTAAATGAAAACTGACAGTATCACATGATTGAGCATTATACTGCATTATAACACAAAGTTGGTCATTTTTACTGACAATATTTATCTATGTAGAATTAAAATACCTGGATTTAAATTAAAAAGTAAGACAAGACTGAAAATACAAGACTGAAAATCTGATCTTAAAATTAGCTCATGAACACACTGGCAACTAAAAATAAATTTTTATGTTTGTTTTAAAACATGTTCGTTCATACACACCATCTAGTTTCAAAAGAACAGAAAATATCTTCAAAAGACATGGGAAATTTCCTTTCCTCCACCCAAAACTTAGATTAGGTATGTGCTGTACATTTTATTCTACTTCAAATATCCAGATCATGTTTCTGCACATAAATTATTTGTTTGTCATTTCCATTTTTATTTGGAAATAAATTAAGCAAGATACAAATGTAAGATTTGTGAGACACAGATTTCAAGAATAAAAAAGCATTAGTGCAAAATTTCATTGTCACTCAATGCCATAGTGGGGAAACACAAATGATGAAAACTAAAGCCAAAATTTTGTGAAAAATAAAATTCAACACCCTTTCTCTTAATGAACTGTTGCACTGTAAAGAATATTTGAAATCAAGCACAAGTGACAATGTCCATAAGCATTCAATCAGGACAAGTACTTCTAGAAAATACAGAATAATTAAAGCCCTTCACTGGTCCCTTGCAGGTGAAATGGGATCCTTACACCTTCAATGATCACTACTACAAGCAAAATTAGCAGAGGCTACAGAACAGGAACTTTTAAATGGAGGAAGGGGAAAACAAAGGTGAAAAGATATACATAGGTCAAAATAAAGATTTAAATTTCTTTGCATTCCTGAAGCATTTCAGCCTGCTCTCCCTATTCACTCTAATCCTCATTTTTAGCTGTGACATTTCACAAAGGCATTCACCATTAATTCCATCCTCATTTTGTTACAGCCAGGTATGGGCTTTTTGGAGGAACTCTAAGAATATTTAATAGGGACACTGGTGGTGGTGCAAGGAGAATCACGCCTTTTAATTAGATTGGTCTGTGGTTCAGAGCTAAGGTTGAAATCCTTTGTTTTGATTTGACAAACCTTTATGTTTGGAAACACTTTCCAAACTATTCTGTTAGTTGAACTTTGTCTCTGTATGTTGTCATAGAGCTCCAGAGACCGTCACCAACAAGAAATACTATCAGGAGCTCAAAAGTAGTCTTCTTACACATAATTCATCCATGGAGGTAAGCACAGAATTCTGAAATGGGGTTCTATGAGTTCAGGGACAGAAGCTGTAAGAGGTAGGCAGTGCAGTCTTGGAAGAAAGCTACCATTTAAGACTGGGTTGGTGGAATGTGCAATAAGGCAAAGAGCAGCTATGGATGGAAACTGATATCTTTGCTGTATAACCAAAGCATTTCTTTGGGATAAAAAAATGAAATTACTTTTCCTTTTTTTGCAACAGGAATATTAGTATGTTAAGCAATTTTCTGTTAGGATACCTTAATTTTTATGCTATTATACACTTCCCTAAGCACTTATGTTGCTTACAGCCAAAGGCAGACTTCAGATCTGAACCTCTTAGTCTTTCTGCACATGACAGCAGGATCCAGATATACTCAGTTTTTAGCTTCCTTGTCTGTGAAATTAAACAACTCTGAATCCTCTGAATATTTTAAATCATATTATCACCCTGAGGCAAGCATAAGCCCATTACTACTATTCTTATCCAGGTGAGACCACTCACAGGTATTTTGCTTAGCAGCTGCTCCACCTTGAAGGGATGCCACTTTCAGAGCCAGGGAAGACCACTGCATTTAATTTATTCCCTACCTCATTCATATAGGCAATAAAACACAGAGGCCTCCCCACTCAAGAGTTTGCTAACCAAGCACTCAGATTTTATCCTACTTAATTTGCAGCTCTCAAAAGGCAGAACAGTATTCATAGCAAATGTGATCTTAGGAATACTAAAGGCTCAAAGCAACATTTTTGACTTCCAAAGATTCACTACACTGCCCTTTCCTCCCAGGATGCTGATTCAGCACAGGACTACAGCGAATGATGATATTTTTCTAAGGTACGGGAAAGGTAGAAAACCCTCCAGATCTCCAAAAATAGAGCCCATGCATCCTCCTAAACACATTTTTAAAATACATCAAACTTGTTTATGTGTAAGGTTAATGCTTCAAGGAATTACTTCAAAGTAATTTGCATTGAATTATAACTGCACTGATCAGTACAATAGAGTCAATCTAAGGCTCAGAAATGTCAACTTCAATCCTAAAATTTCCAGACCAGTTTCTGGCATATTTTTTTTTTTTTAGTTATTTTTAGGCCATCCCCTCCCTCCAATTATGGTTTCCCTAAATTTCATGCTATATTATTATGTCTACATATTTATCTAATGTTAAATTCCTTGGCTTCTTCTTTAAGAAGTTTAGAAAGTTATTTTATGTGAGCTTCTGGTGGTTTTTCTATGGACACAAGATACCTTCTGCATCACCATCAGTTTCATGTTCAGAAAAGCTTCACCTGAACCTTACTTTAGCTAAGGCAGTGCAGTTTTACAACAAACTTTCCATTGCACACTAAGAGAGAGTTTTACCCCTCTTCCTGTTTTATTACAAAATGGCCAGATCAGGCTCAACAGCAGCCAGTACATGTGCTTTGCCTATAACAGTCACAACATACTTTGAGAGGTTACTGTGAAAAGCTTGGCATCAGTGTCCTACAAACAGCACGTGATGCCGTGCTGCTCCGTTATCCGCCAACCCGCGCACAGAGAGCAAGAGCACAGGGTCTGTGAATACCCCAGGATTTTAGTATCGTTTTCAGGACCAGTGGATCTCTTGCTAGGTAAAAAAACCCCCGACTGTTAACAGCTGTAATAATCATTTGGAGATATCAGGATAGTCACTGTAACACACCCCAGGAATTTCAGAAAAGCAGAAGCTGAAGATACCCATTCACAGAGGAACACTGCATCTTGCTCTTTGTGCTTTACAGACCTACCTTGACAAAAGATATACATATAAAAGATATATTATATAAATATTTAGGATTTCAGCTACTTAGGTCATATGTGACAACTTCATATTATTTCTTTTTCATTTGCAATGACTATAAAAATTTGCCACAATAGTTCGAACCTGGTGTGATTTCACTTTGCATTGCACACTCCATTTCTTTTCTATATGGAGAAACACACCCTGTCACCTGCAGCTACTGACATGCTGTGCAAAGTCCAAATTAGTTCCTCACTACAGTTCTTCCACTGAATCAGTACTGGGTCATCTTCATAAAGGACACAGTAATGAATATATGTTTAATCGTAAAATAATGAACAGCTATCTTTAAACGCTTAGCCACATCCACAGTGGAACTCTGACATTCTCTGACCTTCCCCAATTTTAAATGTTTAACACTTTATTAACATAATATTCCTTCCTGCTTGCTTAGATCTTAAAGGACATTTCAAGTGCTGTATGCCATGATTTAAGAAGTCTTAAGTCAGCTTTGAATTTCCCAAGTGTACAAGTATAGATGAACCAGGAACACACAGTATGTTTTATTTGCTATAAAGCTCATTAAAGAACATCCTTGCAATTTAACTATTTCTTCCTCCAAAACAGGTATCATACACTAGTGTCTGAATAACAATAGTTTTGTTAAAATTGTGTTGAAAGCTTAACTGGTAAAGTGCCTTTGACCTGTGAAGCGCCTTGTGAAGTGTGAAACTGCAGGAGATCCTACTAGTTAGGCCTATCACAGAGATATTTTATGCTGCAACACAAAACTAGACATTTTGGTTCAAAATTCTTGTAGAATTTTTCTACACCAGGCATAACACTGCTTATTGTTAAAGTTTTTAATAATTGCAAAACAGCCAAGAAAATACTACTTGGAACAAAAGGAAAAAAGAGGAAGAAAAAGGAAAGTCATGAGGATTTCTCATACATAAGCTTTAGCTCCTGTTCAGGTCTTTAAATTACTTTGTTGGCAGACTCTCCTATTTCCATACTTAAGAGCTTGATAGAATCACAGTATTTTGGGTTTTTTCCTAACTATTAAATCTTACCCCTAAAATGTCCAGTTTGAAAACCCCTGAAGAAAATACAACCAATAAGAAGTTATTGAGGTTTGTTAATAGTTCAGCAGCTACCTTCTTCCCTGACTGTACCGTCACGAAACATTTCCATGATCTTTAAACTTTTGCTGACTAACTCTTCAGGGTTTGCAATGTTTCACAGAATAAAAACATTTGTCACATTGGGCCTGCCAAAATCGAGCATCAATTACCTCTGCCAGAAGGAATTACCACAGTGGGACAGAGCACAGCAAGAGAGCTGCTTGTGCCCTCTCACATGACCTAATGTAAGCACTTGGATAACTTGGAAAAGGAGGGCAAACAAGGCTGGGCTCAGACAAGGACTTCAAGGGAACCAAACAAATCAAACAAAGCTGTAAGACTGGAACAGAGAAAGGAAAAGAGTACAGAAGTTTTAAAAAATGTTAGATGGTACAGCACATATCAGAAGTTGAACAGAGGATTTTCAAGTCTCAACAATTTTCTCTTACCATAGCAATAGATGGGAATTAAAATGTATCGAGAACTATCCCAATTAAAGCTACACCTGGTTTTCTGTAATCAAATTATAAAAGTTGAAACTCTTCTGAGTTTCTGTCCACAGAAGAGTAGGTACTGTAACTAAATTTATTTCCATATCCTTTCTGAAAAATTTTGGAAAATATTAAAGGTCACAAGATCAGGCACTCCAAAGTTCATAACTAAATACTCAACTATTTAATTAACTAGTCAAATGCTCCAAGAAATTGCTACTTTAGTCACTTTCCTGTCTAGAATGTGTGTCCCAAAGGATGAATATGCTTTGGGAATTGATTAAAGTTTTATATATACTATTTGTCTGCAGTAAATGAGATGTGGTTCTTGATCTCAGAAACACAAAATGAACAAACATTGCCCAGGAGAACAGGAACCTCTTGTCCTTTGCTACCCAGACTTCTCCATGATGCCAAGCACATCATTTAAACCAAGTATTTCACCAGGCAACATTAATCAATCTCTGGTTCTCCACTTGACTTAGCAGAAACCTGAAGTCAGAAGTGCAGAAAATTTGAACTACAAAGACGCTGATGCTCTGAACATAGATATAGATACATATGGAAGTTAAAGATATAGATATAGGTATAGCTATAGATATAGGTACCTGGAGGAGGGACACTGGTAAGACAGGAATTAGAATCTAGCTTTCAAACTACAAAACAAAACCAGCCATTTCTTCCCTTAATACATTTTCATCCTGTCCTCTTCCAGCTTTATCACACCTAGGCTTTTCCTTTGGTTCTATCAGATTGACTTTCTTCTGCCTTCATTCTTGTCAATTTTGTATGTGTCTCAGTTCAGCTACAAATTAACTCACAGAGATAAAATAACCTCACCTTTCTTAAGGAGACTACAAATCAGTAGCATTTGTTATTGGGGGAATAAGCATTATTAAAAAATCAACAATTTTGGTTTTGAAGTAGGATCTCTGATGGTATTTTCATGGAAAAATCCCACAAAACCAAAGCTGTAAGGCAGATTTAAAAGTGTCTAAGTTCCACTGTGAAGCTAACAGTCTTCTGATCATACCCACAAAATTATTAGTTCAAAGAAGAGATTGAAAATATAGTATTTTGTCATGACAATATCCTTTTCAGGTTTAATTAATGTTGTTCTTTTTATTTGTGTTTCAGAATACTTTTTCAGGTCTAATGCTTTCTATTTGATAATTGAAAACTGAAACAAGATTAAAATATCAGACAAAACTAGGAGCTACAACTTTACAGTAAAGAACCAACACTAAAAAAGTTAACACCACACCATTGAAAAAAAAAAAAAAAAAAAGTTGGTCACTGATCCGTCCTGTTTTCTCTTCCCACAAAATATATAAGAAAACCAGAAAGCAACTCAGATGTTTTCAGTCATATTATTCAAATATTTCAATAAAACATTTCAGGATTTAAGGATAGAAATATTGATAGAAATGTATCAGAAGGGTACTGGAAAAACATGCAATTAGGAAGTGTGATAGGTCATCTTACGTATAAATCTAGAGAACAAATGCTTTAAAAATTCTAAGTCAGAAGAGAAAAATTCAAATAGGAAAGTAAAAGCAAATCTTTTTGATTCATACTTAAAGACTTAATGTATTGTACATTGAAACTTAAATCAATCTAACTCAATCTAAATTTTCACAGAGAACCTAAACTCTTAAAAAAAACATGAGTTAGCACAACTGGAAACAGATACTCAGGATGGGAGGTACAGTTTGTGTAGCCTGAGCTACCACTGAACAATGAAGGTAACACTTCTGTTTTAAGTAGGAAAAATTCCTTCCCTACTGAAGATAACCCCACCCCCCACAAAACCAGACAATTAGAAATTAAAAAAAAATATAAAAAAACCTCCAAACATTCCTTTAACCTGGCTTTGTGGAATGGGTCAGGATTTGTTTTCTTGCACACACTCAAGTAGTCTTTGGCAGACTGTGTAAGAAAATACCCTCTGTTACCATTAACTTAAAATTTCCAAAAGAAAAGCAAGTCTTAAATACTTGAGAGACTATTCTTTGTCTCATTTTTGTATCCTGTCAGAGATAGCAAGTTCCTACTCCATCATAGCATAATATAGGTATATGTGTTGCAATAAAGACTAAAGCTGATAAAAACACCAACCTTTTACTTCCATCCTCAATAGTTTTATCACAGAAAAACACATGAGAAAATTATGCATACTAAAGGAAAAGTTTCATTCTTCACTGCATTTCAGATTAAAGAAATTTTTTCAGAGGGGAGATGTTAAACAGCTCTAATCTCAGTCTTAGACTGTAGAAAAAGTAGTTTGTTTGAAATTACTTTTCAAACAAACTAGTGAATGAAAAAGAACTATAAAATCCTGCCCTATCAGTGTGGAGGAAAAGAAAGAAAAAAGCCATCTCAAGAATAGCATGAGAAGCAGTACTACAGTCAGAGTCCTGGCAGAAAATTGGAGGAACTGAGCAATTAATATAAATTATTTTCAGGAGATGCTCAAGTTTTAAGTAACTTTATCATATTACAGAGGCTGTTACTCAATATAGCTTTTGACTAAGTCATGTATTCAAGATACCCTCTGATAATATTTAAAAAAACCCAAAAACCAGAAAGCAAGCTATACTTCCACTCAGTAAAACAGTAACAGAAACTGAAATACAATAATTAACCTATGAAATAACTTGTAACGCTTACAGAATTTCAACTGATGTGGTTTGAGGGGTGGAGAAGGGAAAGATTGTTTCAATACCTTGTCTTCCCTCATCATTGGTAAACAAACCAGCATCACTGCTGCTCAGACTGCTGGATTCACTGTAATAAGAGAAAGAAAGAAACAGATCAAAAGAACAATTGATCTTTCAGTCGTAAAATTTTAAGGAGACAAGGCTGTGTTCAGATTGAACTTAAGCCCAACAGAGATCGGAGAGAAAATAGGATGATTTTTTTTAATCAAACTGCAAATATCCCAGTTCCATTAACTACAAAGCATATTATTTTTGGCACATAAAACCATAGGAATCTAATGGTACCATGACAGTAAGCCAGATGTGACTGCAACGAGGTGCTGACACAATTGATGCATTTTATTATCTGCTTCCATCAAATGCTCACTGCTCCCCTCTTATGCTGTGCAATTCAGCTTGATCCTGGAACACCACTGCTCAATAAAATAGGAAAAGTCTCAATCAAAAGCAGCCTAAGCCTTCCTTCAGCACATGAAATGTAAGAGTCTGAAAATCGAATTACCTTTCCGAACATCATTTGCAAATATTCTGGAAAAGATACTGCTTAAGGTTCCATGACACTACTCGGGGAGAACAAAAAAAAGTTTATAACAAAGATAGCAAATTAAATCAAAATAAAGGTCACCCTGAAGAAAATAAGTATGATTCATGATCATAACATCAAAAACAACAATAAAAAAAAAACAGATAGAGTTTACTTTTCTATGACTTCCAGCATGGCCTTAAAATTACAATGTGTGTATACAACATGCACACATATCTCTAAATTCAAAGACATGAGTAGGTATTTAGTTCTTTGCTGTATATACATTGTTACATACAATAATCCACATGTCTCTAAATAGTAAATCAGACTAGTCTTTTAATAACATAGATAGCACTTGGTTGAGTTTCACATGAAAGGCCTTTTCTGTAAACACTTTTTTTCACTTTTTATCAAGAGAGTAGCTATGTTAAGGAGGTAATATTCTCACTGAAGTTTTTATCACATTTTACTTACTTTGAGATGTAGAACTATTTGAAAAAAAAACCCCAAACACTTCCATTCAGCACACAAATTCAAGTACACTTTATAAATACTATAGCTACTCTTGATGTGCCCATACAAGCCACTCACAAGAACTTTGTCTGTCTACCTTTGTACACTTATTCATATTACAATTTGCATGCTGTCCTGTACCTGAAATCAACTGTTGTTAATTATTTTTATTTTTTAATAATAAATTATTTTTATTTTTCTGTCAAGTAACTAGTACACTTGAGAAAATTATTTCCTTTTAAATTCTAATTTCTCACAAAAGTAAGTCTCGAGTTTTTAAATATATGAATATATGAATTATTCATGCACATATATTAACTATATAAAATTAATCTAATTCANAATATAATATAATATAATATAATATAATATAATATAATATAATATAATATAATATAATATAATATAATCAGAACAGACTTAAGCACTTGCACAGTCGCCCTAAGCAGAAGAAAGGTGACATGCATGCAGCGAGAATGGAGCCATCTTTCATGAGGGGCACCAAGACTTTAAACTTTCTGACACTGCAAGTCCTAGTAATTCCCTTTTAGCAAGCATCCCATCCTCAATTTAATTATAACATAGATGGCTTTACTGTCCCTAGATTTCATTGTGCAGAATTTCACATCATCCATTTTGAAGGAAAAAACATCCCTTTTTCATAGATTCTTCTTGTCCATTTAGTGTTTAATTGCATGCTTTAAAATAAAGTCAGGAAATCCTTTCAACACTGATATTTAAGCCACTTTCCCAACCAAAATTTCCAATTTTGAGAACACTCTCCTTCCCTTTTTTACATAAGATATTTCAATTGTGAAATAAATCTCAGTGAAGGACTAGTCAGCGCAAGAAAACATATCCACTTGAAATTTTTGAAAAAAAAAATTTAAAAATTTAAGAATTCAAACTAACACTGGCATATCCATGGCAGCCACAGCGTTCACTCTCCTCAGGCCACAGTGACACTGGGCAGGGATTACAGTTGAGAAAATTGCTACATGGCAGTCATTTCACTGAATAAGTTCAAAACCTCTGGAATAGAGGTTTTCAATAGAAGCTGCTATGATGGAATATATTTTCAGTTTTAATATAATTTTGCAGTGTATACTGCTAATTGCTTTGCTTTGTAATGAGAACTCCACTCCTAGCAAGACTTCCATGAAAAAGGAAAAACCCACAGACTCCTTTTAGTCCTACAAGATAGTGTGTGCAAGCAAAAATTTGGAAGGAACAGCTAAGCTATCCAAAAAGCTTTTGCATCTTTATTTCTCCCCTTACAGAAGCAAAGAAGAAACACTTGGCATTTGCAGTTCCTATGACTAACGAGCTGTCTGGTGCCTTGGTTTTATACGAGACACGGGAGCTTTGTGCTGTCCCCAGGACCTGACCAGCTCCTGTTCTCCCCCTGGCCACAGTGGGTGGTGCCTCCGAGCTCCACTGCTGCTTCTCTTCCAAAACAGGCAATTGAGATTTCACCTCTTTTTAGTCACTTCAAACACAAACAAGTGCCAAAGCTTGTGGGAATTAAATAGCACACAGAACATCACACACTGCTGAATTCGGTTGAAACTGACCAAAAGCTGTGCACTGAAGATAAGGATGGATAAACTCTGATCACAACAATCTCATTTCCAGTGCTTAAAACAATCCTCCCAGGAACTCATCTTTGGGATCATTTAGATACTGGCATATCAAGAGTTTGAAGACTCCTCCTCCATCTTCTGAATCATGAACTTAAAACCTGGTTATTGCTGTTGGTGTTTGAACATTCACATACAGAGACAAAAGACTGCAAAAGAAGTGTCACTTAACATTTTTAATGTGCACTTCAAAAACACGTTATTTTCAAATAATGCCATGCATACAACTGAAAACTTCTGACTGGTTTTAGAGCCAAGCAATTTAACTCCCATTAAAAACTATAAGCTTTGTTTTGTTTTTAAAAAACAAACTTCTAAAAAATTAGTCCCTTTTATAAGAACTACTGAACTATTGCACTGAATAGTACTACATACATTAATGCACACAAAACAAAAGCAACTTTGTACACTTTCTATTCTTCCTCTACCAGCAAGTGTTGCTGAAGTTCAAGTGTTATCAAGATGCTTTGTTAGCTCTTTGTACCTTGTACAATCCCATCTTCCCTTTTAAAATCTAAGTTTTCAGAACATACTTTTCTTAAGAGTTTGCTGGTTCTTTCAAATTCTTCTAGCTAAATGATCTCTAATAAAGGCACTATTGCATATAAGTAAAGTTAAATTAAAACAAGTTAAAATTATGCACATACAAAATATTCTGATACAGTATCACCTGAAGGCCTTAGATACGGCAGATTTCTAACCACACTATGAAATGCAAGTTTTCTAATTCAGTGGTTTCAAAGCTTTCTGGTACAGCTGACCATTGAAAGAAATTCAGTAGAATGACAGACCATCACTCTACTGTGTGCATGAGCAGAAAACCCTTTGAAGATGAGAACGGTTTTAAAGACTATTTACTGGGGCCACAGACAAGCATTTGGAGGATGACCTGAGCAAAAGCAGTATTTGGGGTAACAAAATATCAACCATTTTGAAGAGGAAGATCAAATTTTAAAACAATGAAGTTTCTTTTGAGAAAGAAGATTCAGACTGACCTGATTAGCTCAGTTCTGGGAGTCTGTGAGAGAATATCCTTATAGATCACTCTTCTCTCCACCCAAAAATCAGCTATAGAACTTTTGAGTTGAATAACTGTTACCCTTGTAGCATAACAGAAAGTCTTTTATAAAGAAAAAATGCAACAAGACTATGGAGATATGAAAAACGATGCAATGGTTGGTTCCTAGTGTGGAGGAAACTTTTGAACATCTGTCTTTAGGTCCCAGACTTGGAGGAACAGACTTCAAGTATTGTCAAAGAAAAGACAAGTTTTCTAAAGGCTTCCTGACAGCACAGACTCCTAACTTGCATGTCAAAGGGAGATGTCTATAAAGTTACACTGGCTGCCCTGAAGGATGAGTTCTGCTCTAGCAATTAACATGTCAGGAAAAATGTTTAAGGCTTGGGATTTATTCAGCTCTTCCAGCTGCTTCTTGTTAACAGGTGAGGGACAGAGCTAGTACATAACAGAAAGACTTAGGACTTTTCTGACTATAACTGTAGTTAGTCACTCACCAATGCTGCTGTAATCACAGTAAGCAATCTGACTGCTCTGGTCAAAACAACTCTCTGCATCTCGATTCTACCTGTCCAGTAAGGAAAAGGCTTAACAGTTTATAGATAAAATGCCTACAAAAAAAACAGGGACACCAGTGCTGTCAAGGAACTGATCAAAATTATGTCTTTCAAGATGTGTCTGTCTTGCTGACACTTCTGCATTCAGAACCTGGCATGTGGAATAAACAAAACCAGGCTTACCAGGCCCTGCAGTTAACATCCCCTGTGTATGGTGGAGAAATGACTTACACCTTACTGTGTTGTCAAAATAGTACTTTGGAAACAATTACCACTGTAGTATGACTGCTGTCTGGAATGGATGGATGAGGTGTACTGCCAAAGGGTCATCATTCCTCCATTTTTCTAATGGTAAGCTCAGGTGTTTCTGAACTGTAAATTGGTTTTTGCATTTCGTAAATGATGTATATCCTTGGCAACCTGCAGACTTTTTATGCCCATGACACACCAGAACATACTGTCTAAATGGTGACTCTAAACACTGACAACCTTTCTGACAAATAGATATAACAATCAAAGCACCAATGTCTAGAAATTGGAAAAACACTAAATTCTTATCTGACAACTGTTACCAGTTGACATATCCAGAAAAACCTGTGTTATTCATATCTGTATTTTGTCATTCTTAATCTTGAAACAATTAGAACATATTTTGAATTAGAACATCACAAAGCTGTTTTCTTGGTTATTCTTCTGCTCCATCATACTCTATTTTATGCTGAATTCCTTAACCTGAACAACTATACATAAAAAATAGTAGATGTAAAAAAAGTAAGAGTAATTTGTTAAAAAGGATACTACTGATGCTAGAATTTTAACTCTGGAATGAACAAAAAATCTGAAAATTCTCGATACAAGCAACACGAATAAATGCAAACAAATATTATCCAAAGTTTCTGTAAAAAGAAAAAGAAAGAACAACCTGTCACTCATGTTCTCATCTGAGCCTTTTTGCTCCTCATATTCCATTTTGTCCTTATTTGCTTGATTCACTTCTTCATTTTCTATAACTACTCCTTCATCCAAGATTTCTGGACCTTGTCGAGCTGCAGATACTTTTCTTTTTTTCACTTTGCTCTTGGAAAACTCTTGGTGCTGGTATGATTTATTGTTATTGTCCATTTCTTGATCTCTGCTGTTATCCTGCTGCTGAGTTATTGTCAGTGCATTAGAGACTTCTGATGGCAGATCTATTGCCATGCGTTTTACCTTTCTCCTCCTGCGCAAAGTTCTGTTTCCCAAACTGTCCACAGCCAAATCTGGTTCGTGCCACAGAGGTCTTTTGCCTCTAATGTTATTCAAGTTTGAGGAAGGCCTTCGTTTAGCAACCAACAGCTGGTCATCAGAATCACTGTGGTCTTTCTTGGTAGCATGATTCTCCCTGTAGTCTTTGTTTGATTCCTCTAAACTGGAATCGGAGCCTTCACTTAGGCAGTGACCAGTCTCCCAGGGATGATGGGTGGTAAATGAACGTCTTTTCCGTCCCCTCCTTTTCCTTGCCTGTCTCTTTAGAAGACAAGACACGCTTCGAGAATGATCTCCAGTATCAGCAAAACCTCCTCTGGCTTGCTCTGAACTTTCTTCCAGTGCCGAGACCAGATCATGAACCAGCTCCTCCATAGTCCTGCTGAAATGCCTACAGATTTCAAAGGAAAAAAAAACCACACAAGAAAACAACAAATGAATTAAAAGTGCTAAGCATAAACTACAACAACTTCATTTGGCAAAATCATTTTAGTCACTTTAGGCAAGGTAGAATAATCTTTTTAGGATGGCCATTGACTCTTTCTGCCAAGAGACAAAACCTTGCCAACCAGTCCTACAAAATTTGCAGCACACCAGCACAAGTTACTTTTAAAAGGTATCTTCCCAAACTTCTGTTTTGGAAAGAAACAGGGGGTTCCCCCATTTGTTTCTGGCCTCACTGTTATTGTTTGGTTTTAATTAATCTCATCACACTTATAGGACTGTCAGGGATTCCACACAGCAAGAGCATCAACAGAGAGCATTCACTCTAACTGCAGGTAAGGAGCACATTTTAAATTTAAGAATGGGAAATGGAATACCTAATATTCTTCTTGAAGTTAATGAGTTCTGTTTAAGACTTTCATTATGATAAAATATTTTTAAGGATGATTATCTCTTAATGCTGCCTAAATGCCAAAATGAAGTTAAGACTGCAATTCTTGGATAAGATGACTTTTTTCTTAATAGCAACTAATTCTGTCTTTCCAAATGCCTGGTATCTGTTCGATTTTCAAACAATATCGATTCAGTGAAGTTATACTAGGTTGGGAGAATACCCAACAACAGATAATTCTAGAGTATTAAATGCAAAGTTTCCTACCACGTGTAGGCACTTGCATCCACACAATCCCATGCTTGCATAAGGAAAAAAAATCCCTAAACACGCAGTGTCAAATAAAGGCCTTGCCCTTTTAAATGTTTTGCTCCTTCCTCTTCAAATTTCACTAGCATTTAGCATGTCTTTAACTCAGTATGCTTCAGTAAGTTCACCCATGCATTACATGAACGTAATTACAAAAACATTAAATGATTGCTGCTGAACTCTAGTCCTTCTCTGAAGGCTGTGAACCTTCTCCATAAACACAGCAATCAGACTCTCATATCAAAACATCAGAAGACCCCTTTCCTTGAGGTAAAGCAAATAATAATTTTCATGCTTGCTATTACATTGCACAAACTGATACATATGGAAGACGTTGTACATTCAGTAAATTACGTAGAGGACATTTAAAAGCAAGACTCTTCACTTTGTTTTACAATATAAATGGCTGGAGGAATCTATAATAACAAGTTTTCTACACATACTCAGTGGTGCTGTAGATGTGGAGAAAACCTAGACAGATCACAGACAGCTTCCCTCTGCCACTTAGCACAAACTCCAACATCAAAGGTACTTAATGGTGATGGCTGAATGGGCAGTCTTAAATATTAATGGAGGAACTGAAGAACATATTTAAGAAGACATCCAAATACTCATGAAATACCTTTCCTAAAGAAGTTATATATTGTCCTTTTAAACCCTTTTCAGAAATACTTACTGTGAACATTTCAATTGCAAGAGCAATAAAAGCACAGAAAGTGGTAGAAATATAAGCTTATTTTGAATTCTTGAAACTGCTGTGTCACTTGCATTTATTTCCCATATCTCTTTTTCTGTCCTGATGTAACCTCTAGTCATATTATTCCCTCTTAACGTTTTCTTTGGCTCTTAGTACAGCAGAATTCTATCGTCTTGTAAATGGTGCGACAGCTCTGGAAAAGTGCTACACTTTCTCCTTGACCCATCTGGTTCACAAGATGCTTAAACAGATGCATTAGCCCATGTTTCTCCATGGCTATAGTTGCACTGGCAGGGCACTCACCCCTTTAGCCTTCCTGTTAAACCCCCATGAGGACTGGCATCCCCAGAGGTGCACGTATCAGAAATGAGATGCCCTTGAGACGTAAGGGGCTTTTCTGCACTCATTTTACAGGAGTCATAACACTTGAACAGACAAACTGCAGCACATTTGGGTTGAGACACCAATTCCCTCAAACACCTGCCCAACCCTTCCTGCCACACACTTTTGCATCTATGGCAAACTGATGGAAATGGAGGTGCACCAAAATATGAACTTGTAGGCTTAAACCCAGATTTAGCTCTCCAAACTAACAGATTTCTGCTAACCTGCCAGAATATGAACTAGCTTATATATATCTCTTGCAGCCTCACTTATCTCTGAGTGATCCTGCAGCACAAAGCAAAAGGGAAAGAGAAGAGAGGGACACTAATGCCTTGCACCATAGTTTATGATTAATTCCTTCAATTTAGTATCCCTAATCTGTATGGGTAACTATATCACTAAAATCAAAGTAGCTCCTAGAGTGGGCATACCAATTTACTCCAGATAATGGCACGAGTATGGTGGTAAAATTGCCTTAGTTCCAAAATACTTCAAGATCAAACACAATATATCCAGCTCTGATTTTTATACCTGAATGAAACTTGCCCTGAATTCACCCCAAAATACTGCAGTACAGATGGTGCCAGATCAAAAGAGGAAACTCAAGAAAATGAACATCCTCAAGTGTTTTTGAAGTAAAGGGATAACAAGATTCTTAAATGACTCTGAGTAGTAAAAGGACTTAATTTCCAGCAGACAATGACTTTGAATATTATGCACTCCTGCAATTAATCTTTTCTACTGAATATCAAGTCTCTTCATTGCAACTCCTGAACTAAGATTTGTACAGGGCACTGACCTTATTTGCCCTAAAAATTGCAGCCATGGTCCAATGTATAATATAACTGTAACATAACTGCATCACCTCCTATGCAGATCAGACAAATTAATATTTTAATTATTTCAACATGCTTCCTTAGGATGATTATGAGGATTACTTCATCAATTTGGGAAAGTGCAAGCTCCTTTGCAATAGACTGAGAATGCAAACACAAACGACTTCAGCTTTCTATTCACATTGCACTTTCAACATGCCACTGGTCCACATTAAAACTCCTTCTTTTGCTTGATTTTATTGGTGCTCTCATTTCTCCTGCTATAATTGAAGAAAAAATAACCCCAAGGTAGCAGCAGCCAGACAGATTTCAGATTAACTACCTCTAAAATTCAGGAGCATATTTCTATTATAGCATTATTTATCAGATAAACTCAGTTTTGAAACTTCCTCTATTGTTCACAACCAGCTGTCAAGCCTGTATTCCAAACCTATGAAGCAATTTTAATCATTGCTGCAGATGGAACTGTAACAAAAATATTTGCATTTGAAACAAGTTGAAAAATAACTACAAGAAGTATTAAGGACATTACCAGAGAGTATCAGCAATGTTCAGTAAGATAAGAAATTCCAAAGGCTGTAAAACAATGAATGTAGAACAACATATTGAGGTACATAAAATATTAAGATGAGCCACAGTTTAGCACAACTCACATAAGGCTATAAAAATGCTGTTAGAGCAACAGCCCACAGCTAGCAATAAACTCCAATGTCCTCACTAGGAGAGTATCCTACTTTACTACAAGAAAATCTAGTTTGCCTACACTGACCTTTTCATTTCTCTGAAGCTATTTTAATGTAGTTCACCAAAGGCTGACCCATTTCCTCTCTAACCCTTACCAGAACAGACCATATAAGTCCTGTTTGCAGGAAACAGCATAACTGCTTTCACCTGCTCCAAAACAGATCACACAGCTTCTGTTCAGTATTAATATTCAAACTGAAAATCTTAATGGAAATAATGGGCACTCACTTTTTCAGTGAAAATTAAGTATCATCTGTGTTCACCTCACACCTAAAGCACATAACAATGTAGAGCTCTGACTGCTTACAAAATATTTAACAAACACACAAGGATGGAAAAGTTGATTTAGTTGCACAACTCTTAAGGAGAGGCATTGTCTCTTGCCAAATGAACAGCTGCATTTACATTTACTTTCTAGTTCTATACCTTTTCCTATTAAACAGGACTGGGGCTTCTTGCAGCTAAATTTATGCTGCATCTGTGCTTCATCAATTCCAAAAAGAACCATGAGTTTTGCTTCCTTCACAAACCACCTTGATCACAAGCTAAAAGAACAAGAAAAATCAAATAGTTCCTTCAACATCGGGATTATAAAACCTGACTTCCTATAATCTTTTCCCATAAGGATTCTCTGATGTCTCAGCTGTACCCACGGAGTACCTTTATCTTCAGATAGGTACTAATTTGAATCCCATTTCTCCACCTCAGAAGTTATTTTCACACAGCCTTAGAAGCACTCATTTTGAGAGCTCTGCTTTATTAATGGATGTGACTGAAATTTGGATTGAAGAGGTGCAAGTATTTGGGAGAGAGCAGCACATGATAAATCTCACTGCCTTACTTGAAGAATTTACAGATTCAAAAAAGAGAACTATCATGGTTCTTGGGACACACAAAGGGGGAAGCAAAACAAAGGAACACAATTAAGTAAAAATTATTAAAAAGCTGACAAGAGACTGTGGTAAATTAGGAAATCACTGATAAATCTCTGTTATACATAGAAGCTTATGTTTCCCTTCTTCCCAGGTAATAAGATGAGGAAATGGCCTCAAGGTGCACAAGGGGAGGCTTAGATAAAGTTCATATTAGGAAAAATTTCTTCATTAGGAAGAAAAAAATTAGGAAAGAATGGTCAGGTATTGAACCAAACTGCCCAGAGAAGTGGTGGAAGGACTGGTGAAAGTGTTCAAAAAATGTGCGGATGTGGCATCTGGGGACATGGTTTAGTGGTGAACGTGGCAGTGCTGGGGTAACAGTCAGACTCTACCTCAGAGGTCTTTCCAAACCTTATGATTCTATGAGCAGAAACTGAAGTTGTGCCTAGACTATTTAAACTCCCTGTCATTAAAAAGCCATCACTAAGAGATGGACAATGCATCCAGTTCCACATCCACACCTAGTTATGTCCTTTGGCACTATCTGCTGGACCACCAGGTATGCAAAGCTACACCACAAGCCACCACCTTCCATCCCATATCAATCATCACTGCAGGGCCTAAGAGCTACCTACCAAAAAAGCTCCATACTTTCCAGTTTCTGAGGATCCTCATTCCTGTAAAGACTAATAGCCAAAATATTGGCAACATATTTGAAGAAAATCTGACCTGCACACCAAAGAAAGCTAATAAAAATTTGATTTTCATATGACAGTATCAGAACAGACATTACAGAAATTAAATGGTTTTTGACTTTCATATGAGAGAGGATGGACAGTTATAAAAGATGAAGACTCTTAAGACAAACGAGGATACTATGCTGGAGCACATCTATATATGAAAAGAGAAAACCAACCCCCAGATCCCAGGCTATTTTTCATCTTCAAGGTATGCCAACTTCCCTTTTTTGTAATCTGTTATGTATGTAAACAAGTTTCACAGAATAATAAAAGTATAGGAGAATTTTGAAAAAAAAAGAAATTTTATTGAAGTGACAGTTCCTTAAAGACAGTTACTACACTTGCTGGAAATGTTTATAAACTTCTTCTATATCAAATATGCAGCTCCTATATATTTGAATGCATACATTATCAACATTTTATTCCTCCAATCACATACTAGACATTAATTCTTGGTACCAACTCTGTATTTGAGAAACTTCTTTAGAACCTTCTGGAGTTTCCTTACACTTGTGCACCAGCACAGGCTCGAGACTGACATGCTCGAAAACAACTCTGCAGAGAGGGACCTGGGGGTCCTGGTGGACAACAAGCTGTCCCTGAGCCACTAGTGGCCTTGTGACCAAGAAGTCCAAAGGTATCCTGGGGTGCATAATGAAGAGCACTGCCAGCAGGTCAGGGAGGTGATCCTGCCCCTCTGCTCAGTCCTGATGAGGCCTGGAATGCTGTGTCCAGTTCTGGGCTCCTCACCATAAGACATGGAGAGGGTCCAGTGGAGGGCTACAAAGATGATCAAGGGACTGGAGCATCTCCCTTCTGGGAAATGCTGAGGGAGCTGGACCAGTTCAGCCTCAATAGAAAGGACTGAGAGGGGACCTCATCAATGTCTGTCAGTATCTGAAGTGAGGGTGCCAAGAGGAAGGAGCCAGGCTCCTGTTGATGGTTCCAAACAATAGGACAAGAGGCAATGGGCAGAAACTGATGAACTTGTAATCTGAGGTTACTTGAGGTCATTGGAGTCCCTGGTGGGGTTACTTGATGTCATTTGTGCTAACTTGAACAGGGAGCCCAAACAGCACAGATGCTGCCTTTAGACTTTGTCGTTCAAAACGTCCAACCAGGACAGCACAGACAGCAGCCAGGACAGCTGGACACAGGTAGACCCATCATACTGGGGCTAAGGTCTCTAACACCCCAGAGATTTGGATTTCTCAACTGGAGAAAAAGGATGGGAGACCTTGGCTATCAGCAGCCACAGACAAGGACCTCTAGTGATTAATGGACTAATATGAACTGTCATTGTCCACTTTATTCTCTGTATTTATTTGCCACACCTGGTGCAGGGATCAGACATGGAAAAGCTGGGAGGGTGTGTTCAAATGTTCCTGGTTGTTAGAAAGGGTTAAGTTAATAATTTGTAAAGACAAATTGAGAAATAAGAAGATAAGGGATTGAGAGGAAAGCTGATGTCTTTACAAACAATTTGATGGGTGAAGGTGTGGGTGTTAACATCTTTGAAATGGGGCTTAATGTGTCTACTAGCTCTGGGCAGCAGGTTCGTTGCAGAGCTCAGACAGCTCGGCTCCTGAACCAAACAAGTGGGGTTCTGCACAAGCCTGAGTTTCTGAGCTTTGGGGTAAAATATTAGGTTCAAGGGGGGATATGTGGTAGGCAGTTAGGGAAGGCTGTACCTTCCTAGTACCTCAGCCAATGGGGAAAGGAAGGGGGCAGCATGCGGCCGGGAGTTTAGGATAAAAGGAGGGTGCCCCCTCCAAAACCTCGAGAGAGAAAACACCATGGGTGTGTGCCCTGGTGGACTCTCTCTCTTTATTTCAGTATAGTTGCAGGACTCCTCTGTCTCGTTTTTGGACACAAGCCTCTGGCATTTGTGGATTTTCCTGACATGGGGAAGAACCTCCTTACTGTGCAGGTGACCAAGCACCAGAACAAGCTGACCAGAGAGAGTGCTGTCTCCCTCACCAGGGACACTGAAGAACCATCTGGATGCAATTCCTGTGCCATGTGCTCTGGGATGACCCTGCTTGAGCAGTGAGGTTGGACCAGATGACCCACTGTGGTTCCTTCCAGACTGACCATTTCTGTAATTCTGTCCTATACAACAAAAAGTATTTCAAGAATGATGTAATTTTATCACCTATTATACTGCTGATCCCCCTAAAAATTAGGACCAGGCTAACTTGCAGTAAGTACATCTGACTTTTCTAAAACTGCTGCTTATCTAAGAAGGCACAACAATAAATACTATCAGTCTACTCAAATTTAACAGTGAAAAAGTGTTCAGTACAGAGCAATAGCATACAGTCAGAAAGATGCTGACATGAACTACATTTAACAAGGCCCTAACACAAATGAATTCATCAGCCAGAAATGAGATTTGGAGCAATTTATCATGAGAGGGAGCAATTCCTGCAATTCCATTGCTGCCATTTACTGATATGCTTGCCCTTTTCAGAAGTATGACTTCATTAATTAATTGCCAAGGTGCAGAATCACATGACCTGTCAAATCATGGTAATACACTAAAGCATCACAGTCATTATCAAAAGAATCAGAGTGCCCAGCAAGTATCCAAACTGCAAACTAATCTTAAATTGCCACATGAACTCACAATTTAAAAAACATTCTGCTTTGGAGGGGCTTTACCACCCAAAGTGAAAAATTTTACTCTGTGGCTGTTCTGAACCTACTCACCTCTTCAGGATCTTAATGCTTTTAGAAAGCACAAGTTCTTAATTTTCTACCTCAAGTGTTAGACACTGTAAAAAGTATTTTCCTGCATCCCACTCAAATGGGCCTCCTTTAACAGAGAGCTTCTGAAATAACTTGTGTAGAAGAATAAGAGAGAAGCTCTGAGGAGTGATCAGATTTTTAATGGACAACATTTCAATATTCTTGTCTGTATTGAATTCCTCTGAGCAGTGTACTAGCATAACCAAAATCATTACTGTCTGATGACAATTACAGAAAAATATGCCTACACCTCATGTTGCTGAGGGCGACTGTAGAAGCCTCTGGAACTAAATTACTTTATGTAGACACAAAATAGTAAAATTTAAAGTCAAATGACAGGTCAAATAAATAATGAAGACTTTGACAGAACACAGATACATGTTTGCAATGTCTTGGGCAATGTTTCTACTGCATGCAGCATTAATACTCAAATAAAAATACTTGTGCCACTGGAGTATATCTCATTCTCTGAAACATTCTGAATTACACCAACAGAAGTTGTTATATTTACACCAGGCAAACTTGGATGCCTAGCAACACCAGAAAACTTGTTCTAGCAAGTAATTATCAGCTGGGCAAATAAAATCTCTCTTTGAAAGTTTTCTCATTTAGAAAAATGTAGAGAAAAAAATACTCACAGGGAAAAACAATGGTGGTATCAGCAAAAGTAGAGGAGAAACAAAGCACTAAACCCTTCTGTTTCTCTTCCCCCCCATCTCCAGAAAACAAATGAAGAAAAAGAGGAAAGGAAATCCATTTCAGATCTATTTCAAATCTATTTCAGCTGGGAAATCTACGAGCAGGTATCTGTATACAGAATATAGCCTCTAAAAGATGTTATCAACCTTTGAAAAAAAAACCCGACAAACAAAACCCCATCACAATCCTCCTTGCTTCCATTAATAAGTGAAATGAGAGAGAAGCTACACACACCAGTTGATACCAAACATATCACAAGATACCCAGCATTTCAGGAAGAAAATGAAAGGCTTCCCAGCTGGTTGCTTGGAACATCTTGCTTCCATCGAATCTCTCCACTACCAGTCTCTATATTTCCACGGCCTGCTAACAGCACTGACCTATTCTGTTACTCAGCCTCTCTTCCTTACAGTGCTACAATAAAAATAATATGGCTTTTGAGGTCATATGCTAGCACAAAGAATTACAAAAAACAGTAAATCTATGAACTCCTTTTGCAGGAGAACTACCCATACTTTCCCTGCTCGACGGCTACAGCAGCACTTGTTGATTCTTGGTTTGCAACAGAAAAGCTTTAGAGCAGGAAACACACACCGCACTGGATGCTCAGCTGCACACGCTGCAAGGGCTTTAGGCCTTAGAGAGTCTACCACTACTGGAAAAACACAAACAGACAGGAAAACCTAACTAAGCCTGGGACAAAAGTTTTATCTTTCACCTGCTGTCCCTTTTTCAACAAGGCGTGGAAGTTTCTTCCTCCAGCCCACTGCTCACTCATAAACGCGTCCAGCCGCCGAGACACGACAGTGGCACTTCTCGGACCTCCAGCGCCTCGCCCCTCGGGGGCCTGGGGCGGGCTCCATCACCTTCCCCCCAGCGAAAGGGGCAGCAGCGGGGAGGCCCGGCCGGACTGGGGCCACCACACGCCCCCACGTTCCCACGCCCCGCCCGTGGCGCGGAGACGGTGTCCGGATCCCTCCCGCAGACAGGGGCCCCGCGGCCGGGCAGGGGCGGCGGACACGTGTGTCCCCCCGGGCTTACCAGCTCTTCCTCGCCGCCTGAGCTCGGGTCGGGGTAGGTTCAGCGACCCGGAACATGAACCCGGCGCCTCCCCCGGCCGCTCCCCGAGGAGGCTGGCGCCGCTTCGCAGAGACTGGGCGAGGGGAGGCGGGCGGGGGCCGAGGGCGGGAGGGCTCGGGCCGGGCGGGGAGGGCGCGGGCGGCCGGCACTGCTCCTCAGTCCCCCATGATGAGAGACCGGAAGCAGCCGCGGCACCGGAGGAAGCCGGACGCGACCACCTCCTCCCTTCCCTTCCCTCGCCCGACCGCTGCCCAGGGACGCCGCGTCCCCTCCAACACCCCCGCCTCGGGTTCGGTATAGCTCCACGGAGCTCTCTCTGCCCTCGGAGCACTGTCCGTGCTGGGCTGCTGGGCCGCCGGGAAAAGAGACACCCCCGCGCCCGAGCGCACTGGGACGGTCCCGTTGCCATGGCCGCAGCGTCTTGAGGGCGGGCGGAGGGAGGGAGGGAGCATGGCCGCCCTGGCCCGGCTTCAGGAGAGGTTGGAGGGACTCCGGGAGGAGTATTTCCTTTCGAACAGGTACTTGGGCTGTGCCGGTGGTGGGGCGGGATACATCACCTTATGCTGGGCTGGGGCGGACGGGCGGCGGGGCCTTCTCTCCGCCGGCAACGAGATGGAGGCAGCCCCTCTGGAAACTATCCCGTTCTGGGCTCCTCAGTACGAGGGAGACACGGAGCTCCGGGAGAAGGTCCAGTGGAAGGCTATGAAGATGGTTAAGAAACTGGAGTATTCCTCTTACGAAGAACGGCTGAGGGAGCTGGGCCTGTTCAGCCTCGAAAAGAGACGAGTGAAAGAGAACCTCATCTGTGTCTCTAAGTATCTGAAGGGAGAGTGTGGCGAGGAGAGTGTGGACCAGGCTCTTCTCGGTGGTGTCAAGCAACAGGACAAATGGCAATGGGTAGAAACTGGATACACTGCAAGTTCAATCTAAATATGAGTAAGAACTTTACTGTGCAGTGACCTAACACTGGAACAGATTGTCCAGAGAGAGTGCGGAGTCTCCCTCACAGGAAATATTCAAGAATCATCTGGACACAATCCTGTGCCCTGTGCTCTGGGATGACCCTGCTTGAGCACGGAGGTTGGAACAGACGACCCAGTGTGGTCCCTTCCAGACTGACGCACTCTGTGATTATACAATTCTGTGAAACTGTTTCGTTTTAAAATCTCTCCCGGGAGCACCAACCCAGCGCCTTGTTCCCCAATATTTCTACAGCGATCTGAGGAGACCTGGTGGCCGCAGCGCAGCGTCTTTAAGGGGCCCGTTTATACACCGAAAATACTGAGTGTCCCGCTCTTCCCCCGCCCCCCTACTAATTTTGAGGGAAAAGAAGCCTCTGGAAACTCCTGAAACGCGCTGAGCCTCGCAAGTTTCGCCCTCTCCCGCCTCGGGAGCCGACCTCCTTTCCTCGGTCCCGCCTCTGCAGCCTCCCGCCTCTGTCCCGCCCTAGAGGCGCTGTTATTCCCCGAACATCCCTCAAGATACGGCACGCCAGCCCTGAGTCCCTGCTCTCGCGGCTCACATTTGTGACTGTGAATGGACGTTTGTCCTCTTGCAAAGACACTTCTTCTTTTTTCTTTTTTTCTTTTTATTTTTTTAAATTAATTTTTAAAAAAGTTAGTTGAAAGAGATCAGATCAGGTCTGTTACCCTTGTCCCCACCAACTGGGATGGATTGTGCTGAGTTTTCTGACTCCCAGAATGGTGGTGGCCAACTTTTCCCAGACCAGATTTCAGGAAATTAAAAGTTGTAAGACTTACTTAAATACTGCAGAGATTTGTCCTATAAATCCTTTTATTCAGCTGCACTGTTGCTGTATGTGTAATGCAAAAGCTCAAACATAAAAAAACACCAAACATGTTTAGCATAGCTGTGATTTTTTTCTTCACTAATTAATGAATCATTTAATTTTGAATCTAATTACAACATTATTAGCATGAATAACAAAGCTCCTGAACATTGCTAAAAGTTACAGAGATCACGTCCTGCCTGCATGTAAAGTGTTGTGATTTTCTGTTCTTTGCCTGAACTTTCACTCATATTCTTGTGGCCGTACACACAGCAGTTCACTAAACATCAATTGCAGGAAGCTATGCTTGTATTTCACATATTTCAGGTTAGAAAGAACAGTCTGAGCCAGACTTGGAAATCCATTGGAGGGCAGCATGCTTGATGTTTGGGGATTTATATTTTTGGCAGAGCTCTCCAAAAATGAATTGTTTTCCTTTTAAGAATGGGCTATGATCCGTCAGTTTCAGAAAATTCAGATTTGCAGCTGAGAATACAAATGTGAGGATTCAAAGAGTCCAGTGCAGCAACAATGCACTGGAATGTTTTTCTGATCTTAATAACATTCCTGTTGTGCTTTATACAGAACTCTGTTTATGTGAGAGGTATGAGGTATCCTAAACTGGCTTTTTAGGGAAAGCACCTTTCTAGGGAAGCACTTGCCCAGTAATGCCACAGTGCAAGAATAGCATGAACCTGCATTTTGAGAAATACCCTCAGCATGAGGATTAGAATATACAAGAGCCATTAATTCATTCTCTTAAGTGTTACACAATTTCATCACTCTACTCATTCAGGAACCTACTTTTATTTACTGTAGTATCTGTATGTCAGGTACTTGAGTATGCCTTTTTAACTTTCAGTACAGCCTTTGAGAAGTATCTGTGACTCTCAAGAGCTTAATTCAAGCAGTATGACAACTGCACAATGAGGTCAAAAGGGCAGATACCTGCTTGAGAAAGTTACACCTCAAAACTCTTCTGCTGGCAAGGGCAGCTGGAAGTGTTTGTGGAACTATCCTGTGAGAAAAACAAGTCTGTTGTTGGTTTGCTTCAATAAACTTTACAAATACATCTATCCCATCCTGACCAGGCAAGACTGAATGCCAACTAGAAAAAAAAAAACTATCAGGGAGTAGGAGAGGAGAAAGCTTCTGCTCTTCCAGAAGACTCTTGTCATTGCCAAGTGGGTCGGACTGGGTTTGGAGCTGGCACCTCTGACACAGCCACATCCCCTTCATTTCCAAGCTGTGATTGTGGCTGCCTGTCCAGGGCCAAATCGCTCATACCCTTTTCATCAAAGTCATTTTTCTCTAAGTAAAAGTACTCTGAAGGTGTCCACTTCCTGTGAAGACTAGGAAGCTGCACAGGAAGGGAACAAGAAAACTCTCTAACCAGTTTTGAAAACTATTCATTTTGTGGTTTTAAGTAAAAAAGCCTGTTTCCCAGAGTTTTCAGGCACTGAGAAGGTCTGATGCATATCGGACAGTGAAAATTTGTGCCCATTTAATGTGATTTGACAGCACATGCTGCACCAGATGATATAAAATGAGTGGAGCTAATGTTTCTTGATCTCTGATAGTAAATCTGCAATTCATTTCATTTTCAGACATATAATGAGGATAATCCTAATTTATCAGATAAAGAATAATCTTGTTGGTATTTACTGAGGCAATTAATGTTGACATGAAATTTTGTTAGGAGAGCTAATTAAGAAAACTAATAGTAACCTAATTGTTACTTTTTGTCAAGTGTAACAAATTAAAGAATTTGGTGAGCATGTTCCTAATAAAAATGGGAAAGAATAAAAATCCATGAAAATTAAAATTTAATTTTAAGTTCAAAGACGTGACAGTTACTGACATTTTGAAACAAACAAAAGAATAAAAGATGGAGGTGATCTCATAGCTGAGTTCTACCCCTCAGCATTGAAACTCATAATGGTAATGATTTCTGCCTGAACTATCTGAAAAGTTTCCTCCAGACTAGCAATATATTTCTTTAAACTCTTTTAGGTTTATGGTCTTCCTTACATGACTTTTAGCTTTGTCACAAACACTGTAGATTCACAATTTTATACCATTATGGGATTTTTGTTGTAACTCAGGCCTAATTATCATAAAAGCATTATCCATGTTTCACCTACAATGGAAGAAGTCCATGTGACATGCTGATGTATCTAAGTATTTTATGGGAATAAGAAATACCAGTCCCAAAACTTACATCCTCTATGAGCTGCAAAATTATTTGTTACCTTCATACTATGCAACTAATGTAAATTATATTTTTCTGCACTATCACTGAATTATGTAGAATTAAAAGTGAAAAACGTGGTGAAAAGGATCTGAAGCTGCAGCAATAAAACATATTTAGAGTAATATTTTTGTTTTGATTCTACATTACCATGCTGAGATATATTACTACTTTTTAATTTTTTTCAGAGCTATAGATGAAGACAGAAAAGCAAAGTACAAAGCTGCTGTCAAGATCCAGCGCTGGTTTCGAGCATGCAGAGTCCGAGCCTATCTGAGGTGGTATATTAAACCTATCTTAATCCAAGTTTCAGTGTTGAATTTTTCCTCAAAATTTCTCATGATATTACTCGATTTTAATAAAATTGGAGCATTTTGAAAAAAAAAGTCAATTAAATATATTCTGTGGCATTGTAAGAAATAACAATTTTTGACTTTCAGAACTGTATATAATTTAAAAGGCATGATGGAAATTATCTTCAGAATAGATACACAGTATTGTTTAAGAAATCTTGTTATGACTGGAAGAAAAAGAAATAACTAGATGTCCCTTGGATATGCTGTTTCAGAGACTTTTCATATAGAATTGTAGAATATCCTGAGTTGGAAGAGCCCACAAGTATCTTCTAAGTCCAGCTCCTGGCCCTGCACAGGACAATCCCAAAAGTCACACCATGTGCATGAGAGCAGTGCTCAAATGCTTCTTGAACTCTGGCAGGCTTGGGCTGTGACCATTTCTCTGGGAAGCCTGCTCCAGCTTCAGCTCCCTCCCTCCGGTCTTGTCACTGGTCACCAGAGAGAAGAGATCAGTGCCTGCCTCTCTGCTTCTTATGAGGAAGGTGTGGACTGCACTGAAGTCTCTCCTCAGTCTCCTTCAGGCTGAATGAACCAAGTGACCTCAGCCGCTCCTCATGTGGCTTCCCCTTCAAGGCCCTTCACAAGCCTTCACAAGCTTTGTTCAGGGAAATGCTGTATCAACACTGGAGTTGATCTTGGAGGTATTTTCCAACCTTAGTGATTCTATGATTGCATAACATTGTTGCAAATTTCCTGGAAACTGTGGTTGGTCCATTCTCCCAGAAAGCCCTCTTCCATTTCCTATGTCATAAGCCCAACTGGCCATACTCATCTGCTCAAACTTCTGTATCTTCATAAAACAGGGTGGTTGAGGGAGAGGGATTGTCACATCTTCTAGTTTGACCTCTTGCCTGTTGCAAGTAATTGCATATCATCCAGACCTACTGTGTGAAACCTAAAGAACTATTAGCTTAAATAACATTTACTACTTAATGGCCAATATTTCCCTCATAGGAAGATAGGCTGCAGTTGTTATGTGCACTTAGAAGAAATGTACTTAAGCTGCACCACAGGAGGTTCAATGAGATATTAGGAAAAAAAAAATTCAATAAAAGAATGATTAGGCATTGGAATGAGTTGCCTGGGAAGATGGCAGAGTCACCATCTCCTGAAGTTCAAGATGAGTCTGGATGTGGCACTTGGGAATATGATTTAGGGGTGATTATGGTGCTGCTGGGTGGACAACTGGGTCATCTTGAAGGTTTCTTCCAACCTTGATTGATTCTATAATTCTGTGATTGTCTCTGGTTTACTTGGGAGCACAGGCTCAGTGTAGCCAATTCTCAATGTTCTGAATTACCCAAAGACTGCCTTCACTGGGTGGAGTGCAAGGCTTATAAGTTTGATGTCCATAGTTAGGTGGCATGAGTGATCCCCTGTACAGCTTTTTCCAGCCAGTCACAAAGTAATGACTCTGTAATTTTCTGCAAAAATTTATGTGACATCAATTATGAAATTTTTAGTAGCAACATATATGTCTATATATTAATTAATTAATTAATTAAGGACAAAGTAAATATTCACAATTAAGCTAGATGTAATTTTACAAAAGCAAAAAGATGTCTGAAGGTGAATAAAGTATCTAAAAATTCAAGTTTCAGTAGGTTTTGTCAAATAGTTAAAAATGGTGTGGCTGTGAAAATGTTGCACATGACAGAAAAAATTCTGAACTGGTCAGATTTGTTGGTTAAAACCATGAAAATAAAGCAATTTATTATGCAAAGTAAATTTGTAAGGCTTTTTCATTAAACTTTTCTGATAGTCTACAGGTAAGTTTGCAGTAACCCATGTTTTCCAAAAACAAAAGTATGTGTGTATGAATAAATATATGTATATAATTGTCTGTGTGTGTGTGTATATGTATATATGTATATATATATATGTATATGTATAAAGTATGCTTGTAGTGGTCATTTGTGTGGTGCATAATACACTGCATGTTATTTTTATTATTATGAAAACAAAAGTTAATAGGTCTGAAGTCTGAAAAATGAATTACTTTGTTAATATGTTTCATTTTAGACATCTGAGCAAAATGGCGATTTTGATACAGAAGTGGTGGAGAGGTTATCTAAGAAGAAAACACTTCAGAGAAATAGTGGAGGTAGAAAAGTACTTTTTAAAATTTTGTTTGTTTATTTGTAGAATATGTATTAATAATTCATTCACTCATCATGAAATTAAAAAGCTGAAACTTGATCCTTTTTACACACAGACACACTCATAACTTTAGTGTAATGAAAAGCACCATTAATTTCAGCAAGCCTACTCTTGACAGTCAAGTTAAGTCAGTGTTTAAGTGTTTGCAGCTCTGGGGTATTGGTCCCCAAACCAGCAATGAGATCTGCTCATGCAGAAGTCTGCCCACATGATGCTAATTGCAGGATTGGAGCTTTACAAGATGCATTTTTTTTCCCCTGTCAGAAATTTTAATTTTGAAAATAAAATAAGCCAATGTGTCTACACATTGCTATTTTATGTTTCAGTGGTTTAAATTTCTTACTTAATGAACCTTGAAGTATTTGAGGTTTTGCCTTAAGGCACACAGAACATCACAGTCAATCTAATTCCTGTGATGGACCTGAAGACAGCAAAAGTGTGTGATAGCACACAAGCTAAAACCTCTGCTAACAGGTATAGGGGACTAAGAGGAAAATAATTTAACATAAAATGTGTCATTTACTTCACTAATTTATCAATTTATGTTAATGTTTTACAATAGTGTTAAACTTGTTAGTCATGTGTTCTTGATTAATTTTGTTAAATTTTTGTTTTTAAGTAAAAACAGACAATTCAAGAAGTAAAAAAAGAGCTAAAATAAACAATATATTACAGACCAAACTTCCTATTCCCTACTAAACTATGTTTTCAAGTATCAGAACTCATGTACCTGAAAGATCATTTATTTTTTCACCAAGTCTATCAGTAATTTATGTAAAGATTTTCTCTCTTCTAACTTACTAACTGGTTTAACTAATAAATGATGAGCCATCCTTTCAGTCTGTGGTTTTCTTCTAAAAGTAATTCTGGAATACAGAGCAGATAGCTGCATTGTTGCATTGGGCTCTGTTTTGAAAAAAGTAGGACTTCAGTTGAATGTTGTTCGTGAGATTAAGGAAGGTTTGTTTAATCTAGGAAAGCTTCTGAAGAAGAGATACATGATAATCTATTTTAAAAATTGTTAATTAAAAGAAAGGATCTGTGCAGTTGCTGGGACAAGGGAAGGAAGAAGTCAATGTGATCGAACAGATTTCCTGTAATCACAAACCTGAGAGCTAACATCATAAACTTCCCTCAGCTTTCTGTTCTTGAATATAATTCTGAAAAGTAAAATAAAAAAGTCTTTAATCAATAAAGCCATGTGCATATTTAGTTCTTCAGATAGACATAATTGAAAAACATGCCAAGTCTGAAGTCTGTGGAACAATGTAGGACAAAAAATTCTGCAACTTAATACACACATTCGAAATCAGATAATGAATTCATCCAATTTCTGAATTCCAATCCTTATCCAGTTCTAACCAGGGCTCTAGAGGAAGAGAATCTCATTAGAGGTTTTTACAAATTTTACAGCAATTAGCACAGGAAATGATCTTTTTCCCTCAAACAATGTATTTTGGTTTTGCCATCTCTTTGATTGGAGAAGACTAAATAGAACAGCTTGATTGGAAGCCAACCTGAGTACCACACAAGTATCAGCTAAAAAGGCACATTCTGCTCCCTTTGGACTGCTGTATTCAGTGTGTTTTGGGGTGGACTTAAATATAAAGTGTGAGTTAATACCTTGTATTTGTTGTTTTACTATCTTTACTCAATTAATGGCTGAGCTTGGAATATGTAAAAAGCAAAATCTCAGCAGCTTAACATAACTTTCAAGTTAAAAGATCAGGCAATGTTTTCATTGAACTCTGGCTAATAACTGTTGTAATGACTCCTGACTATGAAATACAATGATGGATTTGGCATGATAGTTCCTTAAATACACTGGTCACTTTAAAATTTGTCTTCTGGTAATGATTGAATTGGTATCTGCTGCCAGCAAACAAGGCAAAGCATATGCACAAAATACTCATGATTGCTTGATAATAAATCATTTTAATGATTATATTCAAAATTGTGAAATGTGAATGGTACTGATGCGGAAAATAACAAAGGCTGAGGCTCATCAGATTGGCTCTCCATATGTGCATCACCACTAGTATTTCATTTGCTTCTCCTCTAGTGCCTCTTCCTTTGACTGTTAAGATATATATTTGGTAAAAAAACCTAACAACTATTGATGGCATTTATATTATTAAAGTTATGTGCCTTTCTATTCTAAATATAGGTGGTTTGATAAAAACTTTTTTTCCTAATTAATTTCAAGCTAAAATTAAGAACTGCTCTTTTGCAGTTTTCTTAATAACTTGATTACATTGACTGTGTTGGATTCTGAAAGTTTGCATGACCTGCAGGAAGGTATGAATTTTAGAACCAGGCAAATACCAGAACATCAAACAAACTGTGCATCGTTTCTTTATTACTGTTTTCTCAAAGCCAAGGAATCATTTGCAAAAGCAAGGAGAATTGTAACGTTTCATTATTATATGAAGCTGGTATGCATGATGACCATATTTTCATTTTACTTTGGAAGGAGATTCAGTTGAGAAAAGTGAAAATTTTATGTTATATAGTTTGGCACCACCCTAAGTGATTTAGCTTCAAGTCAACAACCAGTTTTAAATAGTTCCGGCCCAATAGGAATTAGGTAAATGCCTATTTGCTCTACAAAAACCCCCAAAATACACCATGACCCCATTCACAATTTAGACCATATGTTGCTTCCTTCTCTCAACCTCTATCTTACTCTCAAACTCAATCAGATTCCTGGTTCTCTTTGAATTTGTCATTTTGTATACACTCTTTAAAGCAAAAGAAGACACCAATCAGAGCACATTTGTAGATGATCCCCAAGCATGTTTTTAAATATAAAATGAGAAAGTAATACAAAATTTTATATATATAAGGCTTCAAATATATTTTGAAAACCTACACTTAAGGTAAGCTGGTAGGAAGGCCTATTAACATATATTAATATTAGACTTCATGACAAAGACAAAGACATCCTGTCTCAGAAGTAGAGATGGCACAGGATGAGATGGGAAAGTAATTCTTTCCAGAGAGTCAGCTTGGCAGTGTCATGTTTGAATTGGCACTTAGTGAAAAAATGAGGGGCAATCCAATGGGCATGGGCTGAACTGCATGAAATTCCGTTTATGCATGAGAAAAGAGTCTTCTGGACAAACAAGCCCCAGTTCAGGAAAGAATCTTTTGTTTATTAGGAGAGCATGTAAATGTAGACTTGGGTTGAAGCACTGAATTATGACTTTATTTTTGTGACTAGCAATGAACACCTTCCCCATCATTTGTAATAGCAGAACCTTCTAATCAGGATTAGAAAACAGAGGGCAAATACCTTTGCAAAAGAACCTAGGTGGTGACACAGCCTTTGGCTTTTGGTGCAAGAATAAAATTGTAAGACGGTTGCATGGGCAATTTTGCATTTGGGAGACTTGTGATTTAGAGCAAGAGTTGAGTAAAAGCAGAAATGTGTAACTTCCTTCTTGTTTTGGTTGACTCTCTTAAGTGGAGGTAGGGTAAGGCCTGCATTCCTCACACCTTAGTGGGGGGTGCAAGATCAGACCTTAGTTGCCGTTGACTGTCTCTGTAAACAGTAGACAGTTCTTCAATACTTGGCCAAGCTCAGAGTCAAAGTGGTCCCACATTGTCTCTCGATGGATATATGGATGATATAAAGAGCATTAATGATGTAAGGTCTCCAATTTATGTTCTTCAATGAAATGGTATGCATTCAGACCTAAATGCTCAAATATGTCAAATATGAGAAGAATAAACAAAAAGGTGAAAAATTCTTTAATCACTGATGGACAGAAATCTGATTAATATTTTTAGGCTTAGGAACATTTTAAGCTTCCATTAAAATATATTTTATCTATTTGGTGGTGTGGTAACTCTTATGTTCCCTTCCAAAGAAAGAAAAGATGAGCTGCAACCCAAAATTTTATCAATTTAATTGAGGGATATGCTTAAGTCAGACAACCATTATTTCAATCCATTATTAGCTATCTACAGTTAGTATCACTCAGTAAATACTTATGGAGAATAAAGGGGAGAAAGACGGTCCATTATTCTAATTTGTGCATTTGGGGTAGATTTTCCACTGAACATGTATATGTATATATTATGTGTACGTATACACATCCACACATACGTGTGAAACTTCTTTGAACTTTAACAATTCTGCAATTTTCTTTCACATAAGAAATATCTTTTGTACTGTTTCCATTATTAGTAGATTGGTATGATATTAAAGTGAGAACCTAAAATGCACCTTAATTAAACTGCAGGAATTATGCCTTGCTTAATGTAATGAAGAAAGAGAATTTAAAATGAAGTAGCATCATTGTGTTCATTTGTAAATAACATATTGCAGCCAACTGTTTCTTAATTGCCCAGACTGTTGATAAATAATCCAGTCCTGCTGCTCTCCACAGACAATTTGCTTTGGATCAGACTAGGCAATTCAAATAACACTAATTACAGTGAAACCCTTTTATAGTGAATTCCTGTTTGCCATGGGGGAGAAAATCACTATATCAGGGGAAAGCACTTTTGCCTTTGATTTGTGTCTAAAACATGAGAAACACATAAAAGCTGCATGTTGTGCTAAATAAAGGACATACTCTTGCATTCAAAGTACTTATATTTTACTTTTTATGATACAATTGTGAATTATGTTCATTTTGCATTTGTAATTAGAGGGCGGAACAGATGTGAAAGCTTAGTTTAAAGTGATGTATCCATTAAAATAACCTATGCTGCCAAGTGATTGCTTAGTATAATAGGGGATTCGTTCACTATGAGAGGAATTCTACTTTATTGGAAGGAAACCAGGACTTCAGGAAATGTTTTCTATATCAGGGGATTCACTGTAACATGGTATCATTGTATTTATGATTTTATGATGTTAAAATGCATATTAAATGAAACAAAATTCCCAACGATTACTCGGGAGGCAGCTAAGTACATAACATTTAGTACAGATGGTTGGAAGGCACAATTTTGCTCCATCACTGCATCCGTATCCTTGAACGATTTCGACTGAAGACAGCATTTCTCTGAATTTTTCATTAAACCAGACATCTTGAAATATGAATTCCTTTTATGTTTCTGTGAGTTTTGGCTAAAAGAACCCCAGTGAATAAATCATACAATACTACATGTCACCAGCACTTGTGAATATTTCTGCTTTGTTATTCTACTCTCAGTAGAGCACCATTGATTATCAAACTCAGCGGAGAGCATTTTATGATCATATATCTCCATTAGCTCCTAGTTTGACTACCATAGATTTTTCTGGTTAAGCCTGCATTATGTATTAGGAAGCCTATCTCTTCAATACAAAGTTTGATTTTATTCTCTCTAAGCCTAGAACTCTTATTATGTATTATGTATAAAGATTCTTATCTTTTATATGTAAAAATAGCAGGACTGTCTTTGTGTAACTGAAATATATGCCATCTTTTTTTTTTCTTGATTCACAGAGAGCATATTTTATTAAGAAGCTGAAATTCTACAATGAAATGGCTGTCAGGGTAAATATTTCTTCACTTGTTAAACAAATGAAAAGTCAATTGTGCTACGAATTTGCTTTTAATAAAATGAGCAAAGCAGAATAATATACACTTGATTGATATGCTGATGGCAACAGCAGGAAATACTACATAGTTAAAAATTAAAGTTACACTGAGTAGTCAGGGTTGTATTTGAAAACTGTAGCTGAATTTGAGGTACCTGTATGTGTCTTGCCCCATTTAAATGTCTATTGGACATTATCATGTGTGATACTGATAAAACCCTCAAACATTCTATCTGCCGGTGCCAAATGTAAGAACATTTGTTCTACAAATGTAGACATGTATTTACAATTCTGACAAACTACAGGGCTTTTAAGCTTGATGTGGCTGTGCTTTTTCTCTTGTTAGTATATGACATTTGATGTATTGGACCTCAAGAGTTAGAGAGCACAGGACAATTTCATTGCTTAAACATAGAGGTGGAACTGAACTGATCTCATTGATGATATTATGAGTGAATTTTGCTATATGAAGAAGAGTATAAACAGACCTTGAACTTCAATGAATCTACAGCAAATGAAGTTTATTGTGCGTGGAACTGCAAAACATATTTAACTAGAAACTAGCTTTCTTTCCCTGAACGTTGAAACTGAACTTGAACAAATATGTAAAACAAATATGGGGAAAACATAAAATAATTTTTGGGATTAAGTCTTTTTATGTTACTTATTTCTTTCATTTTGTGATATAAAACTGCTTTATTTTAGAAATCTGTATGTTTTTAGGCCAGGCATCTTACCTTTTGAATTCTACCAAATGTAGGAATATGGTGACAATGGAGATTAACCCAGGGATTAACCCAGGCAAACTCATATAGAGTAAGAAGATTCTGAGAATGGATTTTAATTTTGTGGCCTCTCTGAGTCCAGAATAACTCAGAGTCAAGAGATCTGTACTCATCAGGTGTTTTGCTTAGTTCTGGTTCTCTCAAAGGCACAGAGTAGAATCTTACATTTGGTGCATGCTAAAGAACTGAAGGTGTTTAACAGCAGTTTAATACCTCACAAATGTACCTTTTTGTTGTTGTTATAGTTAATTTTTACTTAGCTAGTTTGAAAGTATTCCGCAGTGGATAAATGCTGTTTACTCATGCAGCTGAGATCAGTGAGAAAACATAAGATGTAAGCCAGCTCTTAAAAGTTGCCTCTGTACTTTCAGAAGACATTTGAAGACCAAATTTCAGAGGTAATTATGTATTCTAGTCAAATGGAGTTTTGCATTTGGTCTTTCATTTTTAAAAGAAATTGAATGTGTTCCCATTCATTTGTAATGGAAATATAATGTTGAATCATTAGGTGATCTAAATCTTCAAAGTACCATTTTTTCAGTCATGTCCTTTTCTTTAATAGAAATTTAAATCAGTAGAAAACAATAGAATAGATCTTTATTTAGTTGCAAATGTCAGAATCTGGTTCTCCTCTATCTAAATCTTCTGCAGCCATATCTGCAGAGCAGACTTAAAATGCTACCAGTCTGAAACACTGAATGCTTTTTGGTTTTTTTTGTCATGTGTTTCTTGAAGAACTAACCAAGGTCCAATAGCAAATCAGGCCTGTTGAGTTTCTGCATAGATGATGTATACTCAAACTTTAGGCTACCTGAAGCCAACAGTTCCTTACATTCACACATCATGAGCTTGATTCATGATTAATATAACTCAGTGTTCTAAAAATGTAACAATAACTGGATATGTTTCTTGATTTAACCACTTAGTTTTGTCTCATGGTGTTATTAACTATTTCTGCATAGATGATGTATACTCAAACTTTAGGCTACCTGAAGCCAACAGTTCCTTACATTCACACATCATGAGCTTGATTCATGATTAATATAACTCAGTGTTCTAAAAATGTAACAATAACTGGATATGTTTCTTGATTTAACCACTTAGTTTTGTCTCATGGTGTTATTAACTATTTATTTCAGTTTATAGTCACTTTTTAGAAAGGCAGTTTCAGTTTTGGCATTTGAAGTATCATTGAGGGCCTACACATGCTCATAATTTTGAAGCCAGTTTACACATCTTGTCCTTCTGAATTGCATTTGCTTGTTATCAGAGCTAAGAGTTTTACCTTTTAAAATTAAATCAGAGATCTTGTTTAAATCAGTTTCAGTTTCGAGGCAAATTCACTCTCTTAAAAGATTTAAGGTTCCTGTAAATTTTCAGCAACTAAAGTAATCCTATGGCAAAAAAAAAAAAAAAAATTCCACGAGCAGATGGCTTTTGATATATCAAGGTTTTGCCATTTGTTTTAGTGCTTAAAATAAACATTATTTATAAGACCACTTACATTTTGATGTTACTTAATGAGGAATATGCATCATTGATTTGACTAGCTTAAGAGGTCATTTAGAACTTGCCCGTTAACAAGCTGTAATCTGCTGAGCACACAATGACTTTGTTTAAAATTATCTGTTCAGTGCTGATCAATGACAATAATTGTTTTGTACCAATCACTGTTGAAACTTGCTAATTACTTTGAAGGGCATGCACACACTTGTCTCTTCGTTTTCAATAATTTTTTAAACATTCACCTTGGAATTAAAAAGACATGCAGTCGTAACATTATACTTCTTTATAAAAGCAAACATTTGGAACTTTCGTATTGAAAATAGGAGCATCATCAGAAGCTTTTTACAAAGGGGTCTTTCCTAAAAAGATTAATCTTTGGTTTTGGGATCTCTGACATACAATATTAGGGAAACAGAAATCAGGCATAAAATAATTTGAGACACAATGCAGTTTTTCTTACTTAGGTTTCATTGAGTTGAAATCAGTGAGTTCATTCTGAGCAGAAAGTGGTGTAAATAAAGGTAGAGTACAGCATTTAGTAGGTAAACTGAGCCCATTGGAGGTAATTATAGCTTTATACTATTTGAGCCTTTTGTCTTTCAGTTTGAATTTTGATCCTTTAACCCAGAAATATCCAGTTCTGCATTTATAACTGCGAGGTGAAGACTGTCAGAAAGAGTTTCAAAGGGAGCATAATCCTGCATTAATGAGCACATGGCTATATGGGAGCCAAGTTGCTCTTGTTGAGAAATTTTGAAGCCAAACAGAAAAACAAAGCTAAGACCCTTATTCACATGCAAAGGATTTTGCTTAATCCCAGATCTCTGAAGGCATACTCATTCTCTGCTCTTTCTTTATTCCTTTTTAACCCAATAAGCTTGTGTATGAGAAAGTAGTGTTGCAAAGAATATGAAATTTGCTATCACCTAGTGCAAAGCAGGTGCACCAAAGGTCTAGAACCCTTCTTGTTCCCAGAACTCTTATTTGTTCATATTATAACAATATGTAGTGGTCCAAACCCCTTTCATTAAAAAAACCCAACAAAAACCAAAACCAAAAAAACAGAACCAAAACCAAACCAAAACCAAAACAAAAAAAAAACAAAACCCAAAAAAACCCCCCCGGTAACATAACAAAACAAAACAACAACAACAACAACCCCAAAAAACCAACAAACAAACAAAAAAAAAGCACAAGCAAATAACAACATGTAGGTAAAAAAAACCCCTCAACTTTTCAACTTCGTTTCAAGTTTTATTTGGGAAGGGAAGAAAATCCATGCTGATGCACAAAGGGGAAATAGAAGAATATATTAACACTGGAAGTTAATATCCTCTTATTCTTAATAACTAACACATACCTCAAAGAATTACTGAAAGCTTTTCTGTGATTCTTATTCTCTTGTTAAATCTCACATAAAAAGACAATCATAACTGTACCCCAAGGTGCCATCAGTTGGGGCCAAATGTTGGTTTTTACTTTGAATAGTAATGTTTGGGGGTTTGTGAATGCAAAATGGTGCCAAAGTATGAAATATTCAGCCCTGCTTTAGTTGGTCTCATTTTAAATGGCTCCAGTAAAAGCCTGGAGGTGGAAAAACTGCAAACTTTTGTCAGTTGTCACAGTGGTACAGAGTTGCAGTGCAATGGAGCTGGTAGGAGGAGAGAGAGATTTGCCTGTTACTGAAGAGCACTCCCAAGACTTGATGATAAAGATTCTGAAATTACTGAGTGCAATGGTTACTGATAATCTGGGCAATCAGCAGCTTTTTAAAATTTGCCTTCTTCCTGAATCAAACTAAAAAAGGTGCTTATTTAGAAAGAGGTAGGCTGAGAAAAAAAGCCAAATAGCACAAACACATGGATTTCACTCCACTTAAAAAGTCATTCCTTGGTTCTGGAAAGAGAAAGGTTGATGTAAAGAAAAAAAAAAGTTCCTTATAGACACACTGAAGTGTTTAAATTCTTGAAAAGTCTGGTATCTAGGGGCCCACAGGAAAAGGAGAGCTCTTAGTACATTGCAACATTTTACTCTTCTATGCATTTAGGTAAGGGGAGTAGCTTCTGGACAGTAAAAGCTCCAGCTTCTTGCTTTTTAAATGTAGATTCTGCCTTTCAGCAGTTATGTCTTTTAAGATTTCAAAGCTATAAAGGTCAAAGAGATGGATGTTGGAGCAAATGAAGCTACTGCAGACTAGAAGATAGAAATTCAGAGATTAAAGTAGAAAGATATTGAGGAAAAAAGGAGACAAAATGCAATGAAGGAAATAAAAAATATTTTGCAGGAAAATTAATAATAAGTTCAAGGATGGAAGAATTTAAAGATGGAGGAGTTAGACCCTGAGAAGAGGAGAAAAGATGGTTACTCTGTTTTTCAGATGTAGAGATCCAGAGTACACTGACCTCTTATGTCAAGGAAGATCAGGAGCAAGAGCAGCCCTCACCATGACTGAATAGAGCAAGTTACATCTTTCACCTCTACATTTAGAGGCATAGGGATAGATATAACTCAACAAATGCCAGTCCTTCTAGCTTTTTACCTAATTACAGAATCACAGAATTACAGAATAATTTAGGCTGTGACAGGCCTCTAAAGTCATTGAGTCCAGCCTTTGACTGATCACCGTCTTGTCAACTGGACAATGGCACTAAGTGCCCTGTTCATTTGTTTCTCAAACTCTTTCAAGGATAGTCACTCCATCACCTCCCTAGGCAGCCCATTCCAATGCTAAATTATCCATTCTTAATACTTACTTTGCCATACCAAAAAGCAGATAGCTAGTAAACAGATAATGATTTCAGAAACATCATGATTAGAATTTTCAAGTATCAGAGAAGGTTTAAACACATTTGTTGAAATCAGTTCTTGGGGAAACTAAATATTGGGTAGACTAAATATTTTTTTTGTCCTGTTTTATTTTTTTCTTTCTCTCTTTTTTTTTTTTTTTCAAGTGATGCTTTTCAAAATACACCAAAATATTAACCCTTTTTGTTGGAGGATGCTACCTAATTTCTATTCATAATACAACTTTATAACTAGCTACAGATAAAGAGCTTTTCTTCTCCAGGTTAGACTTTCTCTAGGTTAGGCTTTCTCTGTTATGCAAGAAAACAGTATTTCTCGAGAAGAATGAAACTAATGTGGAACAAATAGACATGAATCTGGAAGAACTGCAATTTATAAATGAACTTTCCAGAAAGTCTGATTCATTGAGTTCCCGGGAAGGCTTTTATTCAGTTTACACCTTTGCAGAGCACAAAGGTAAAAGTGTAGCAGGAGATGTTGGTGAAGCAGTGACTCAGTGCTACAATATGTTACAACCTACACTAATTTGTTCATTGAAACTCATTGGTGCTTCTACTTGGTATCACTTTTAAGGAAAGAGGTACTTGGGATATTATCACATATGTTTGATATGCATACAAACTTTTGATTTGAAATATACTAAGCAAATATTTATTTCCTCCAGATCCAGAAAACGTGGCGAGGCTATTACATTCGGAAGTATATCCATAATTTTTATGCACTGAAGAAATACCTGAAAGCTGTTTCTGTGAATAATGAGCTTGTCAGGTAAAGATAAAAGCTCCATGTGGTAAAGCATTCATTTGCTCTTCTTTTATTTGTAGAAAGTTTGTGGCACTAATTAAACTATTTCTTTGAGTGTAGGTTCCCCTCCATTATCAAATATATATATCAGTCATTATTCTCTTTATCCTATGCCTATTCATGTTGCACCACATTCTCTTTTAATTTACACTGTTATGAATTCAGAATAATTTATTTGAATTAATTAGGTGTGCTCTGGGTTTATACTAGTTTAACGAAAATGGATTTGGCTCTTCACCTATGCTCAGAACTCATAGGTTATTATGCCCTAAATAGGGTTTGTTGAACTAGATTTTTTTTCCCAGTATACAGAAGCTAACCAAAAATTTATTTTTATAATTTGTTTTGAATATAGATTATTGACAATGAATGCAAGGGCAGATTTGGATTTAAGTTTCATGCATGAGCCATACTATGAATATTAATTGGGAAAGATACTGGTGCGGATACAGTGAAGCAGATTCTTTTCATAGTTACAGAAGAGAACCAACAGCCTGTCAGATTTCTGTCTAGAACTGTTGTTGCTCTGTGTTCTTACTCTATTTCTCCTATCCATCCATTGTCTTTCCCTGTACTTAAGCTGAAACCTCTCTAAAATAGAGGTAATTATTTCCCTCTAGTGGATTTGATATCTTGATCCATGGCCATTACTCATATAACAGTGGAAACAAACAGATGAAATGCTGGGTGACCATGATCATTACTCTCTCAGTGTAAATGAAAGCTGTTGGACAAAATTCATGCAGTGTTTGCCATTCAGAACATCTGAGACAAATCTTTGCTTTCTCAAGCACAGAAATATAAGGGAGTCTGATAAATCAGTATTTCTAGAAATCTTATCTAAATCACATGGCAAAGACTGTTACATAAAGCAGCATATGCAAGTTATATATGAAAAAACCCAGGATTATCAAACTTCTTTGTATGCTGGTTATTAATGATATTATTCTTCCACAGTACAGCTGGTGCTACATCCTCTTTGTCATAACATTATTTCTTGTGCATAAAATTGTTACCTATAATGAACCATACTGATAGTCACCTACCTCTGATCTCTCATTATTATTCCTTTAAGTGTATTCTGTGCAGAAAGTTAGGTCACAACTCAGCAAAATCAGACTTAAACATTCTGTTATAGCTTCAATGGTATCTTCGTGATCTGAAATCCTTGAAATATTCTCTCTTCTTGAAAAGGTAGAATCCTAGGAAGACTAGACTAAATCTTGGAAAATAAGTGCAGCCATAACTTCTCTGGTTTAAAATCCATGTCACTGGATGAACTGCAAAAACATAACCTGCTTCTCTGTTCATAATCGTTCTATCACTCTTCTCTGTTCCCTGCCTAAACCTAGACCATGGCTCATAATTTCTTGCTTAGATTGACCTTTGATGTGTGCCAACAAAACAAGATAGCAAGTGGTATTCCTGCTGCACTGTGAACATGGATTGGTTGGAGCTTTGTATTTTATTTCCCCATATCCACAATAGATATCTTCTGGGTATACCTAACTTTGGAAGACTACAAAAATACTTGGTTTTCAGTACTTTGACATGTTGATCAAATTCCCCAGTATTTAGTTTAGGCTATTAAAAACCATAAAGCCTATGCACTGCATAGATATTTTAACCAAGAAACACTTTTCTGCTCTTTAACAGGTAAGATGAACAGTATGACTTCAAGTACATCAAAATGTGTCAAAGTTGGTCTGTGTGAGCTCTTATCTGGCAAGTGTTATATTGATATTTTGCTAATTTAAGTTCTGTATTCCAGAGTTCACTGAAATACATGTCTTTCAAGTGAAAAAATATTCCATCTTTTCAGTTTAAAAAAGTTAAAAATTAATTGTTGAGCTAATTTGGACAAATGGATCTTATTATTGTTTCAGTTTTTAAAATGCATGTGTTGCCAAGTGCAATCAAGAATCACTGTAGTAATCCCTTTACTGGGGTACATTTGAAAACTAATATGTATATCACCTTCAACATTCTTCTTATGAAATCTAACAGATGTTTAGTGAGGATTAGGTGTAGGCCCTCGGCCAAACAGATTTTTCCTGTCATTGGGCTAAGTTGCTGCCAACTACTTTGGCCCCAAGGTGGCCCACTGTGTTTCTTATGTGGAATATTGAGCCAGTTGGAGGAAAGATTCTTCTCATATTTTCATTAGCCATCACATTGGCTCTGGACAAGTATAAGCTTACTGTTCATAAACATTTTTGCATATAAAAATAATTGCAACTGTGCACTGTAAAAACACAAAGAATTGTCAGAAATAGAAGGAATGCATTTATGAAATGCTGGGTTTTATTAAAATATCAACATTATGGAAGTGTACTTGTACTCAGTACTTGTGTACTGATACACTTTTGCACTCAGATTAGACTGCCTTTGAGTGTTTCACATCTCTAGAATACCATAAAGCAAGTACATGAAGTAATGCACATGAATACATGAAACTGGCCCCTGCCTCCCCCACAAAAAAAGAAAAAAATATTTTTAATTTCAAAAATTTGTTTACAGTTTATTCTTTTTAGGTTTATGATATAATTCTGAGTTGAACTACACTGTACAGTTCTCTGTCTAATCTATTCTAGAGTAACACTGGCAGAATTTTTATTTGTCAACTCCTATCTAGAATCACAGTGCAAGTCTTTCTATCCTTTGGACACCAGAGCCAGGATTTGTGCCCAGTTTTCTCCTCTTTCATTAAGGAGGAGCCTATATCAAATCATCCTTCACTCATTTCTAAGAGAAACTTCAGAGAAGTTCTCATGAAACTTTGGACATTCTGTTAAGTTTCGTATAAGAATATCTTAAAAGAGTTATTGACCAAAGTTTGTTTCCTTCTCATTTCTCCTTTACCCCATTTTTAAAAAATAAAGGACACTTGTTGTACTAAGTGGTTTTCTCAACCAGTAGCCTCATCTTTACCATTCAGCTTTAATACAAACTGTCCTTACTTAATAGCTGCCCTCATTTAGTAGCCAGACCTTTATCATTTGTCTTTAGTGTGAAAACCCCAGGAGAAAGTAAACTTAATAGAAGCTGCCCCAGTTTAAAGCCATAGAGAAATGTAATTAAGTTTAACAGAAATTGATTTAACAGAAATTGACCTAAAATATAATTAAATAATAATAGTCATATTATGTGTGAGTTTCCACTCACTTAACAGACTGGTTATGGCACTGTTAGACTTAACAGACTTAAGGCACTGCCTTTTTACAAACTGAAGATAACTCTCAGACTGGCTAAATTCTTCCAACTTCTATTACTTTCCACTCTACAGAACCACTAGGTCTGAGGGCTGCTGGTGTCCCCAGTAGAGTCCCTAGGAGTTACATTGAGAATTGCTTGAAAGAGTCCCTTCAGAGGTGGAAAAGAACAAATTTGAACCCTAAGCTCTGTCTACATAAGGACATAGTCAGATTTTTCTTAACATTTGTACAGTCTAGCTTCAGTGTAGTGAGGAAATAGATTCATTAGTCCTGAATTCTCTTTTTCCTAAAAGATATAGGAAGTTCTTAATGAAGCAAGTAAGAAACTTGTTCTTAAATATTTATTTTAAGATAATATTTATTTTATATTTTGTTACTTAGATTTTAGTAATTAATCTTCATCTGTAGCATCCATTTTTATTTAAGTACCAATGTATACTGTATTCTATCTCAATATGGATTAGTTGGATGGTTTCATTTATAAATATATGTGTGAAAGTAAATTTCATTACTTCTCAGTGCAGTTAGTGTATTTAATTTTAATGGAAAATACTTTCTTTTGAAACATTCTTAAAGCTGCATTTACCATCTCCAAGAGCTGGCTAAATGGTTACAAGGGGAAATATGCCAAAAGCAATTAGCATAGGCTATAACTCCATATGATGCATTAGAATTTTGTTTTATGTGAAACAGTTTCTAGTCCATGATAAGCAAATGGACATCAGTTCACATAAATTAGCATGCTGCTGCCATTATATCCAAAGAATTTATGGATGATGTCAGTTGCCCAACTGTGTGATTAACTTGCAGTTCTTTGCCTTGGGTTATCTACACACTGGCCTTTAAACTATAGTAAAGGAACTTTGCTATATGTCAGGTGTGCAAGTAGAGATAAGATTTTGGGATGTATTGCTCCATTTACTGATGAATGGCACCATTTAAATTTTTCCCTAGGCACAGACCTGGGTAAAGACAGCAGTATCAGAAAACAAAGCAGTGGCAAAGTACTGGCATTGGGTTCTTATGTAATCAAGGCAGGTAGTTCAGCTTTCTTGGCTCCTGAATAAACACTGACTTAAAGGTAGCAAACTGAGGTCTGAGTCTACCTTTAATAAGCATCATAGTTTACGTAAACAGTGTTGAGTTTATAAACCAGGAGTTTCACACACTTGCAGGATCAACACCAAACTCTTCTTTCCATTGTTGGCATTAATAGTGAGTGGCCCTGGAGACTGTGGCTTTGATCCAAGTTTGACTAGCTGTTCTATCAGCAGATTTAGTTCCACAATCATCATTAAAACTTCCAGGTCTTGAAGACACGTCAGGAAAGTAGATAATACAAAGTGATAAAAATCACTTCCTTGGAAATATGTATATTCACAAATCATTTGTGCAGCTTGATTTTTTATAACCCTAATTAAAAGTGAAATGAAAGAGTACTTGTTGCTGGTGATCTAATCCAATGTTTAGCTATTCTATAGCTATGCCTGAGAATGAGGTATGCAAAAAAGTAATATTATCTATCTTATCCTAGATTAAATTAATTTCTGAAGTGTATTTTCTTTTAACATGGCGAGTGCTTGGCTTCTTAAAACTTTTGATGTATAGCTATTTTCCATGGAGTGGGCTTGAAATAAATTGGTTTTTGTCATAGTAATATGAGGAGAACTTGCTTAGCCTCCACCTGTCTATTCCTTTTTGATAAAGTTAAGTCCAGGTGCTGGCCATTTTCTCAAGTATCAAAGCGTTTTGAAGAATGTATATATTGTCTTATAATTCAATTAAAGTGTTCCTCATCATTGACTGCAGAAGCAATTGATTCTGTAGTCTATTTTCAATTAGTGCCAAAGCCTTTCAGACAGCTCCTTGGAATTCTTGCAACAATAAAACCCTCATTTTTGTAATGTTGTCTTTCACCTGATGTTTAATTAACTACTTTATCTTCAACCCATCTTTTTTTTACTTGTCTTCAAAGATATGGAGAGGAAATACATTATGCTTTTTAACTTACTTACCTGTAATTTGAATATTCTGGATGTAAACTTACCCTGTCAGCTTTCTCTGTGAGCCTCAGAAATAAAGACAAGTGCCAATATGCTTTCTCATATTTAAATATTAATTTGGAGTGGTAGGTCACATAATTTAAGACATCTATGCCTTTTCCATAGGATTTTAGGCATAACTGCTATATTTCTAGGAATCTTAAAACTGTAATTTACTAACAATCCCAGACTACTTCCATAGCCACGAACCTGATGCTGTTAGGATAGGTAAGATATAAAAAATGAGCTTTTGGGGTTGATCATGAAATTGAAATGAAGTGTCTAAAGTTGTAGAGCAGTCAATGGCCTGTTTTAACTCCATGGGAAAGCACTTTCTGAATACATTATGTTTACACAGTAAACTGAATTTCCAACACAGATTCACATGCCTCATGAGCTTTGCTCTGTCCATGTCTCTCTTGAGCAAGGAGTGGAAGCAGTCTTTACTATGTTTTTAGCTAGTTCTGTGGAAATAGTTGAAGTTTTGCAATAAACATGAACACTGTAAGTAACATAAGTAGCTGCTTAGACTGAAGTCTTCAATGACATGAAGGCAATATTTTCTCATGTATTTTTATATAGCAATAAACACACCATTAGGATCAACAGATTAAACATGAAGCTTTATTTCACTTGTATCCAAAGAATTTTTTTTTTTTTAATCTGAATGTGTAGAAAGAAATCTGAGATCCCTGTGTACACTCATTGGACCAAACAGTCTGTGGTGTAGATGATTAGTTTTGATGAAGGTAGAATAAAACAGGCGTGTAAACACAGCATTGTAGGATAACAATAGCTCTATACCTGTGAGCTTTGAAGGTGCTGCAGTGTCTGGATAGAATTTTTATTTTGTCAGAGGTCTGTTAGAATTACTGACAGCTCATAAAACATTTCCTGTGGACAAAGACTGGCTAATCTTGGCCTTTTAAACTGTCTCATAGAGACAGACTTCACAGTCTTCTGTTTTGTCTGAAGTAGGATCTTCACTGTAAAATAAGTAGGAAAGGGGAAGAGGTACAGTTTCATTAAGCTCTAACATATCATTGACTGTCAGGTAGGTCTTGTTATGCTGTCCATCCTCATTTAACTATCCCACAAGATCTCTTAATGAAGTTAAGCCCCAAGTTCACTCCAGTAATTCTGTGGCAAGAGTTTGTGCAATGTAACAATTCATCACTTGTCAGGAAGGCACTTTTAGTTTATACATTTAATAAGGGCATCCTCTAGCTTGGTTAATTAGAAATGAACAGTTTGCATATTTACTAAATGCAGAGTGTCATTGCCACCACGGCCTATTGCCTACATGAATTATTTCTCTATCTGCAATAAACAGCTGGGTAATTATTACTGCCATAATCAGATAAATTCCCTCTGTAAGGCTTTTCTTACATGGCAATTCTTTGAACTCATCCAAAGCTGAACAAAATTTATGAACTCCAGCAGCTAGACCACTTTTTCATAGCGTAGTGTCCCTGTTCCCTATTTCAAGGACATGTAGACTATCATAAATATTGTGTAAATTAGGAGGATAAATATGATTACCTAAAGATTACATATTAATAAACTTGATTTTCGAAATATAATTTTCAGGTTGTAACTGATTACATTATAGCAGTTCTGGTTTATCTAATTGTAGAGACATGACAGGCCATCTATATACCGGCTATACGAGGTTATCAGGCAGGGGCTGTACCACTTGAAGACTAAAGACTCCTGAAGAAGTATATAAATATTTTTCATGTGCCATAGTCACTTCAGCTGTTTAGGTCATTAGAAGTATGACAAATATTATGTGCCATTTACTCAACTCACTTAAAGCAGTTCTATTGTTATTAAAATAAGGTGATTGTTCTTTTTGTTGTGCTATTTTCAGTTTAATAATGAAGCATAAAATTTAAATGCATTCATTTATGTATTACAGAAGAAAATTAGATATTTCATTTATTTGTAGGAGCACTTTATATACAATTATATAACTAAGTTTGCTCTATGCTACCCAAGTATTCCAGATCATATGTGAGTGTTTCTGCAGGTACATCAATGAGTACTTAATTTACACATATGGATATTCCAGAACATGCTATAATGTAGCTTAGTTTTGAGATTTCCAAACAAACAAACAAACAAAAAAAAAATCAAAAGACAGGAATGTTATTTTCCTTAGTTGGCACACAACAGCCTATTTGATCACTATTTTGTTTTAATCATAATGTAAGATACTGTGTCTGAGTGCTGCTAGAAAGTTGCCAGTTACTGTTCCCATACTTCATAACTCTTTATCAAACAAGTAGCATTCTTCAAAATTCAGCAAAATGCTCAGAGATATCAGAATGTTAAGGAAGGCCAAATAAAAAAAAGTGTTCTTTGGCACTGCTCTACCCAGTGAAAGGCTTTTGAGATTAGACTCCCTTTATCATTTCCCATTTATGTCAGAGAAATAGAAACTACGGCAGTGAAGACCTTTAAAATGAGCCAGACGACATAGAGGTTTTTTTTATTGGAAGTGTGGTGACTATGCACTGCATGTTTTCCAAGTTTGTGATTTAATTTTTGTCTGAGAACATGAAGGCTTATTGATTTTTCTTTGGCATTTCAGATTTTTTTACAGTGGAAAATTACAATCCTTTGCTTTATATTGGTGTATCCTATAATGTCCCATGAGATATCATAGAATTGCATGAGATGGAAAGCAGCACACAGTATCTCATAAGCACATTTTTGTTTTGTTTTAAAAGAAAAATGTCCAAAATAGAGAAAAAGGGGGATAAAAAATTGTCTTAGTTAATTGTTTTTTGATTCTCTAAATCATTATAAATAGACTTTTCGGTTATCTAAGGAGAGTTAAGTCTCTGAAGTGGTCACTCAGAGAAGAAAACAAAGACTATTTGTCTTCTATTTTTACAGTCTAGAACAGTAGTAAGTAATTACAAAAAAAGGTAGGTTTTTTTGTACTAGTAGTAATGAAAACAGTGTTATTTGGAATCAGATGGTCTCATCTGACTTCAGATCTATCACCAATATGATGTCCATCAATATCCAATTTATAGCAGTATCTCTAAAAAGCCCATTAAGCTTTGGCTGAACAATCTAGTCTTGATTTAATAACATCAAAATATAGTAAATACCCTTTTCATTCTAATCCAGGTGTTAATTATCTTTGGTATTCAAAGTACGTCCCATAGTTCCCCACTGAAACAGTTTCATTTTCTCTTTGAACCATTTCTTCTTGTTACATTCAGCTCTACTAGACTGAAAATTGTGCTAGACATAAACAATGGAGATTACTGAAAGATGTTGTCTCTGCTTAAAATAATTTTTGTTACCATTTTGGACAGACCTTCAAATGTACTTTAAAATACTATCAGCATCAGAACTCAGCAGTTATGATGACTAGGAAATGAAAAAGAAAAGTTTTATTCTGTCACTTTATGCTTTCATTTGTAGGAATGCTTTCTATCACGTGAAAGAGCTTCTTCATATCTATGAATCCTGCTTGGAATACCTCCTTTAAAAGCAATAATTCTTTGCATTGTGAGCATGACTTTCCTTAAACCGTAGACAATTTTACTTATTATTATACCCCTTTCAAATTCCTCAGACTCTTCACCTTGTAGGGATAATTGCAGGTGTCCATTAACTGGTTTATCCTTGACAGTGAAGCTTAAGCCCAATGTTTTACCTTGAACTTCACAATTCCCGCTACCCTCAAACAAAACCAAGAAACAGTGTTTCATGAAAGCAACATTTTACACCTCTCTTCTTCTAGAAGTAGGCTATTCAGTTCTTGTCCAACTAACTGTTTGCTAAATGTTTACAACCTCATCTAACAAACTGATTTGGTCTTTCAGCTTGCATGGCACCCAAAATGATGCAGCACCCATTTGCCTACTTGTACTTGGTGGTGAGAGGCCTCACAACCATCTACAGCATTGTGTTTTGCCCCTCAGGAAAGATTTAGTACTCTGACCAGTTTATGTGCTTGGGTGTAGACAATAGAATATATTGGATGTACTCTTTAGACATGTATAATTGGATGTTGAAATCTATAATTAAATGTAGTCTCATTTATTAGATAGAACCAACATTTCAGAGAATAGACTTTAATTCTGAGTTTAACTTCTTGCATGGCATACTAAAAATGCCTGATAATTTTTTTCTGGTGTTGATTACTTCAAAGGTTTCAAGACAGTAAGAGATAAGATTTCCTAACACTTCTGAAAATTGGGATCTAGTTGATGTTTTCGGTTTGGCAATGAGCCACTGCTGTGAAATCACATACTTAAAAGTAGCACTGCTGTATTAAAAAAAAGTGTCAAATCTCACCCAAAATAATTACAATTGCTATGTAATGAAAATATTTGTTTACTGTGTCTTTCATAATATTTTATGCTTCAATAAAAATGACATCACGGATGCTCAAGTGGTAACACCATTCCATTAATATGAAATTGAAAAAACCATGAGGTACCACAAAAATCACTATGAAGTTGTGAGTCTTGGCATTGCTGCTCTGCTATACGTAATAGGTCATTACATAAAAGCTCTCCCTGCCTTGCTGTTGTAAAACCTGTTTAATGTAGACAAAGTGTACAATTTTATTTATCAATGTATGCAGAATTTTATGTGAATATAAGTGAAGGATGTGAGTTAGTGAGTAGACCTCAGTCAAATTGTTTCATAATACTCTGAGAAGGAAAATCAACATAGCTGATGACCTTTAGAAGCTATAACGTCATGTTTGCTTTCTAAATCACATAATGTTGAATATTGTAAATGTTGCCAAGTACCATATATTAAAGTAAAAAAAGTACAGATATGTCTACATTGTACTGCACTGCAGCAGAGAGATAACAGTTAGCTTAAATGAGTTCATTCCAGTACTGGGAACAGCTTAACTGTAGCAAAACATAGCAGTGAGCTTTCCTCCAGTTATTACTGTGCAGATGGTAGCATATATAGTCTTCTGGGAATTGCAGTGCCAAAAGATAACAGATACTTTCACATGACATTCACTAGAAAACTTCCAATGGTATTTGGCTGTGGTTAGACATCCTCTTTTATATGTTGCAGGAAAAATTAGGAACATGACTGCTCTCTTAGCAGCTTAGCACTGACACTGTGCTAAAAATGACCACTGCTGCTAAACTGCTGTCAGAATAAATTGTGCTGGGGCTTTGTTATCCATTCTGGGCCAGATAGGCTTTCTTACCCTCAAATACTAATTTCACTGTTTAAGCTAATCACCAAATACTAATTGCACTATTAAAATTAATCAATCAGGCTGATTTTTCATGAAGGGGTCAATAGCAAATAGACATTGAGTGAAAACATTTTTCCTGTTGTTAGGTTTTTCAGTATAGACCTGGGCATATATAAAGTTGAACTAGTATGCTTGGATCTGGTTCCTCTGCCAACAGAAGCTTTGCTGCTGAGTTGCTCTTATGCCACATCAATAATAGGTGGGGTCTACAGTTTAATTAAATCAAAATAATTAAGCTGAAAATCATTGTTTAGATTGGACCTTTTACAAAAATTTTTTTTAACTTCACAGCATTTTCTGCTGCCAATGAGGATAAAGTAAATTTGCCTTAAGGATATATACACACAAGGGAAAAACATTTGGACCAAGAAGTTTGCACATTTTGAGAAAATAGAATAATCATAAGAGACTATATATGAAAAAATTTAGGTTTTTAATATATGTGAGGAAAAATTCTGTATGAGTTGTTCTTGAAACCTTAAGTAGAAGATGCTGCATAATGGGTTAGGAAAATACTCTGGTTTGAGTTCTAAGCTGCCTCTGCAATCAGTAGCTTGAAAGGCTGTTGCACTCTCTTGAGTAACTGTGCAGCAGTGGAAATTGGAAGGATAAGAAGGATGCATCCATCTGTTCTTCCCTATCGTCTGGTACATGCTGTGCCCTGATCTCCTGATCTGCACAAGGTATTCATTCACTGTGTGCCCTTCACCACCATGCTCATCACATTTCCAATGTCTTGTATTGATCACACTGTGGACCTTGACAGTGGAACTGGTGTGTCACTTAATTCCATTGGCACTGTACACTCTGTGATTAAGGGGAGACGGACAGACTATGTGCTACTATGCACAAATTATAACGGGATTTTAAGGTGTTATGGATTTCTTTCTGTAAAATTAATAATAATAAGAGATACAGGGTGTTTTCATATGCCTACATATTGGCTTTATTTATTTTAATTTTTTTCATATTATGGGGTCATATTTCCTGTTCACTGCACTGCAGTGACATCTGCTGCAGAGCAATAATATTCCTCCAGATCTTGAAGAGAGTGTCATGATTAATTTGTTGAATGGATCAATGTAAACACTGACATTTAAAATTAGTAAGAATTTTGGACATCTATTTATGGTAGATCTTGGAGGTGGTAAGATACCTTGTACCACTGATAATTGACTGCTGCTTTGAGCATCTATCTAACTGCAACTTGAGATCAAATATTTTGGTCAAGGAATTCTGTCAGGATACACACAGGACGATACATCGTGGTAGAGAGGAAAAGAGAGTTACATAGCTGCCCTGTTTTGCTTACTAAATCTGAAGGTGTTCATTTAAAAAATGAGAAAAATGTTGAGGATGAGCAAGCTGTCTGATGGTACATAGCTAACTTAAAGTTAAAACTTTGCCTTCAAAGTACAGAGTTCTCTAAACTATTTTCACATCCTAGGCTGGTCTATAGATATATTTCATTGTTTTCCCAAATTTAATCGATTAAGTCAAACAACATTATCATGGCAGGTTATATTCCATTCTCACCTACACCAATGTGATGTAAAATCAAGTGGCATGGAGTGGTATACCAAAAATTATTGTCTTACTAATTTTATTTTACCTTCCATATTCTGTATTTGAGCAGGGAGAATGATATATAGTCAGGAAGATTAAATAGATTTAGGTTATCTCCTCGTATGCTAAGGTTGCCTACTGCTTCTGTTGCAGGAATTTTATGATTTGGTGTCTGAACTGTTTAAAATCACAATAACTTAATACTTTTTCTGGCTACTCTAGGCAACTGTACTAATTATTGGTTTTTATTGGATGCCCATTCCTTTAGTTAATATAATAATTTTGTAATATTATTTGGTCAAAGGACCACAGAATGCCAGTGGAAAAGTGAACAGAATGCAATAGTTTGATAAAATTAATAAACATAGGTCAGTGTGAATTTGTAAAATAACAAAGTTCTATGCAGAATTATTAAAATCTGTATATTACTGAAATCATCACTTGAAGACCTTTCCAAAAGTGCCAGGAACAATATTATATGTGTATTTTTAACCTTTATACAGACAGCAGGAGCACTGTCAACTGAATTTGCATCTCATAGCAGGAACCAACACCATTGCGTACTGCATAATGAAGAATCAGAATAACAATAAGTTACCTTGTCAGATGAAATTTTTTTATTTTTGAACTATATAGAGCAAGTAATTTTATCATTAACAATTCAGTAGCTACTTAACAGATTTGTTACACAAGATAATTTTTAATTGTGGGTTTTGAGCACATATGTTGATAATCTATGCCTATTTTCAAATGCATGAAACATTCTCTGTGACAAGGACAACACACTTTGTGTTAGCCAGTATATTCATGTTTTTAGTAAAAAAATGCATCCTAAACTTGCCATAGTAAACGTTGATATTCTTCTGATTTGTTTAATAATTTTCAGATCATAGTAAGACATTACATTTGTTAAAATATCCACATAATTCTTCTCCAAAGCTATTCCATAAAAATGTGTGTGGGAGAAAGTCTGATTGGACTAAAATTATATGGGAAGCCAGGTTTGTAGGAAGATGCAATAGATGATGTTAATATATTGAGATGGGCTTTAAGATAAAGAAAAGATTATGTGCTAAAATAATTACCCAATTTTTTAGTTATAACATTTTAATAAGCAGTACTTTCCCAGCTATGAACCATGCAACAGACAGATCGCTTACAAAAATAGAACAAGATTATCAAATAACCTAAAACATGTTTTGCATTTACAGAACTCCTTTTCTCCTGCAAAATTTATTAAAGCTTTAAAAAAGCTGGCCAAAGAATTTGCCTTCTCCCACTTAACACTGAACCAGGAAAGGTTCATCCTGAAGTAAAATTGGTCTGGAATCCACAGTGTCATGTATCACAGATGGTATTCATAATGTCACAGAGATGATACCTATATATCCCAAGAAAAGATTGCTCAATGAACCCATCATATTTGTGAACAGAGAGAAGACTCTGCAGGAAGTGTACTGATTTAATCCAAAAATCATTTAATTTCAACTGATTTCCTATTGACTTTATTTTATTTTTATTTTGACTTTAGTCAATTTTCATATTGACTTAATTTCCCATTAACTTTATTTTCTCTGGGAAGGCATACATGTAGAAGATCCCAAGCATGAAACTCCCCAGTGAACACATTTCCATGTAAGCTATGTGGAACTCTAGCTGCATTTGGAAGGTTATGTCGTTAGTGTCACTTATCCTTCTATACATTATTCTGTATGGTAACAGTGAAACCCCTGCACACTGCATGACATGTTAGTATTAATCTGCTAATGTGTGAAATAGTATATTCATATCAAACTGCTTTAGATTCTCTGCTTTTGTTGCTCCTTTTCAAATGCTTGGAAGTATGGTAAAAGAGATGAAAGCTCCAGGTTCAAATAGCTTTAAAATCAATCTATATTTATGCTAAAACATCTATGTTTCCAGTCAAGCAATGTTTGGACTGCTACATACCACTTATTTTGTACTGCCTCTCAGGAGAGAATCATCCTGGGAGCTATTATCCCTGTGACAGAATTGTCTGCATGTTCTGTACAACTGTACAGGGCAGTATAATGCCTGATAGAGATATTTTAGAACAACTGACAAGATGTGTTGGCTGCAAAACTATGCTGAAAATTATTTGTAACTGCTTAAAAAATCTCAAACTTTTGCATGGATTATGGTACAAGTATTACTGAGGGTTATATGATAATCGGGAATGATCATCATGATAGCACTGTCTAAAAAGATCATGAATTACATGGAATTTCAACAAGTATTTTAGACTTAATTTAATTTCAGCAAGTATTGATTATTAATCATTCATTCAAAGCAATCTGATAAATTCCCATTGATGACAACGGGAAACATTTTTCATCCCATTATCATTATTTCTGGAATACAAATCTATACTTTGGACATTATTTGTGTGTTTTTATCACCAGTTGTGTTCTAAATCAAAAAGCTTCCATATTCACTGTTAGGAAGAAGTACTTCAGTATAGAAGAACATGAATAGACTGTAGTAATACGTTGATTATTATTTCATCACTTCTAGATAGGGGTACTAAAGTTGAATAGAGGGCTCTGTAATCAAAAAGGAATAATATTAAATATGTAAACCACAGATCAACACTCTGATATTGAAAGTAAAGAGGCATAAAATAAAAGAACAAAGTTGATACTATATGTATTGTCTATTTATTCATTTGTTTGTGATTGATGGATATAGAACAAAGAGTTTCCTAGTAAAAAATGCTTATGTACCTACATGTAGTGACTCTGAAATCTGTACCTTGAGGACAAAGAAAGGTCACCAATCTCTCCAACTCCTAGTTCTTTGTCAAAAATGGACACAGTTAATGAGGTTTGTTTGGTACAGTACAAATTCTCAGACACAGATAGAGATCCTTTCAATGGAAACAAATTTGTTTGGCTTTACCAGGTTACTTAGCGATTAATAATAGCCTTGAGATGCAGGTCAGAAAGGTCATCGTCCCTGCTTGCCAACACAATCTAAAATGTGCAGCTACTCCAGCTCTGCAGGCTTTGAGGCCCCAGAATGCTATGCATAAAGTAAAACAGGCTATTTTCCAACTTCTTTTTTCATATTAATAAGCAATTTTCAAGAGAAGGGTGGCAAAATGGGGGCCATGCCACTCTAAGTAATTCATTTATTTTGCAATTTAATCTTATGTTGGAAAAAAATTACACTGCTGCAAAAACGTAGCATGGTGATTTTTAAACGTCAGTATGCTTCATAAGTAACCTTGTATGAAATATTGTATTAGCAGCCTTTAACAGCAAACTGCAACAAAAAATATTTTCATAGATTCAAAAATACTTGTGCATCTTTTCTGATCTGTATTTCCTTTTAGTTCTATTTTTCTTTTACAGTTAAAATAAAATGTTTAATTGCTTAATATTTTACTTATTTTAATTGATAAAATCGTGAAAGATAGCATGCAACAAATAAAAGTTCTACACTGCAACTTGTATTTAAGAATGTGATTTCACAGTGTTCATATTTATAAACCAATTATTGCTCTTTCACATATTTCGATGAACTAATTTAATGATAATTAAAATATTAAGATTAAGTCTGAGTCACAGTCTAAAAAAACACTTTTGGGAGCAATATGACTTTTCCATGGGATTATTCATATCAGCAAACTTACCCATGTGCATATTTTGACCCATGTCCTCACAGTGCCTTATTTGATACTCATTGAAACAACTGAGACTATTAATGTGGACCTCTCTAAACAATCTGTTTTGGAGGAATATTTGAATTATGAATATTTAGCTTTGTGAATAATATTTTTTCTTTTTATTTTATTGTATATACACATACTAAAAAACATAAAGACTAGAATTTATTCACCTAATTAACTTTTTAGCAATCTAAATGCTTGACTGAATATGCTTGATGTCTTTGGCAGACAGGTTAATTTGAACTAGCCATTTTGTAATAACAAAAATAACAAATGTTAATCAAACTAACCTTTTTTAACTGGGTCAAAAAATTCTATACATGTGCACTGTGCACAATAGCACAGAATTTTGTTTTTTATAGAACATTAATTCACTCTACTGTTTGCATAATTTATGACAAGCCTGACTCTGTGAAAAAAAAACAAACAACAAAACATTGATTTGGAAATCTATGCCCATTTTCTGTTCAAGTTTTCCTCTAAACACTCAGTTGAAATAATGAGTTTTCTCCATTCTTTGAAACCTGGTATTAGGTATAGTTCCATATTTCATTTATGATGAAAGGGTTTTCTGCACAGACTCACACATTTAGATGACTCTGTGTGTTTGCACACCTCTGTTGTGCAGTGCTTCATGAAGCAGTTCAGTTCCTGGTTCTTGTGGTGGCCTCTACAGCTCTCATCAAACCAGAGCAAAAATGACCTGTGCAAGAATCCCCATGCCACGGAAGCTCCTCCTAAGGACAATGTATGCATGGGAGGTTCCCATCCAGTTTTACTCTGTGCCTACTTTCTCAACCTTACAAAGGGCTCAAGGATCCAGGAGTGAATATTATCTCTCATCCCATGTCTGCTATCTTCTCTCATTCCATGAAATCTCTCCTGTCTGCAGATTGGGAGGTATTGCAAGGCACTTGCTGAAACAGAAGTGAACAACCTGTATTTATATTATAATAGCTTCCACTTAGAGAAATTCAAAGTAAAATGACACTTAAAGGCAAATAAAGGGACTTACATGAATACTATTTTATCAAGCTGTAAGCAATGTAAACCTATATACTGCTCCTAATTTTGATCACTTTAATTCTGTTTTTTCTTAGTTATATCCATGTAGTATCCTACTGTTCTGGAACTGAAAGAACACTAATTTTACATTCCAGTGTCAGTATACTGCTAATATATAAGAACAAAACACTGTGAACCTATGAAAGGATTAAAGTAAAATAGAAGACTAGCACATCTTTTGTTGTTATAATATAGATAGCAGACTTATTTTATTACAGGAGTGAACTTCAAGAGTACGCAGAAATGAAGGAAAATGAAGAGAAAATGAAAGACCTAGAAAAGAAAGAAAAGGAAAAGAAATACCAAGCCCGAAAGATGCATTACCTCCTTAGCACTAAGCAGGTTGGTAGACCTGTCCCTGACAGCTCATGCAAACCACTTGGGCCCCCAGCCTGACAGAGATAAACTAGCAGGCTGAATGGGACATGACTTGTTGAAAAGATATCACAAAGACACTACTTCGAGTTCAATTTAGTGCTTTTCTATAGGCAAGAGCAGGTACCATGACTATTCTGTGACAGTAGCTCATAGAGGCAGCATCAGCACTGCTGGCAGAAAGAGTCTAAGTCAGCAGTTTGATCTGCCACTGTGATAACACAACATGAAGGGCATAACCTCGCTTTAAAAACTCATTTTGACTGGCTTATTGTTGTGTTGTTGCACTTGTCAAGAACTAACAAGTTATTAAGCTGAGAAGGGATTTCATTTTTTTTCACCTTTTTTAATTGAGCTAATGCTTGGGTTGGTGCAATGTTCTGCTTGTTTTTAGGACAGATTGTAAATGTGGGTTTTCAGCTAAAGCTTTTCTTAGAACTTCCTGAATCAGCTTATTTAGCATGATTGTTTTCACTCAAAAATGCCTCATAAATTTTAAATATTTATTATTAATTTGTTTTTTATCAATATTACTGCATATTATTCCAAGCTTTCTTATGCAAGCTCCTTTAAACAGACAGGTAAATATGCCAGTAGATATATAAATTTGATATGATTGATAAAGCTTGCAGGTTTGCTTTTTTTTTAGTCCCCTCTTGTAAACTTAAAAAAAAAAAAGGATTTTGTCTCCATAAGTGTTTGATGACAGATTGTTCTTCATACAGATATGGAATTAATGTGAAATATTAGTATGAAAATTCTTGCTTTTTTGTAAGTTGTTGATTATAATCTGTGTTTAAGAACTGCTAATCCTAAAGAATGCAGGAAAAATACCATTACACTTAATGACAAAATATTTAATCTTCCCTCTGTTTGGGAACTATTTGTGATATATCCTGTAGATAGAAATGTGGTTTGATTAACTGGATATCAGTTATGAAAACTCAATGTGTAAATAAAGTTTAAGTAATTTTTGTTTTAAAGCATAGTATAATATACTTATATATAAAATAGCATAAAATAGCATAAAAAGTTTTCTCAGTGGCTGTTAGACAAGGAAGCTAGTTAATGACTGAAATTAGCTCACTATAATTTATTTTTCCACATGTAGATCTAGGATATTAAGAATAATCTGCACACTATTTTACATTGTTTTTAACTGTAGAAAATTAGGAATTCTTGTTTTGAACAGTGCAATTTATATAAACACATGCATAAACATTAATATGCTTACCTGGAGTACAACAATTGTTGGGTTGTAGACATTGAGTGACTTGTGGTCTAGTAAGACTTTAGTAAGCTCAGTTCACCTCCAATGATACAGGCTTAACAAGCTGTAATGCTTTTTAAGGAATGTCAAGTAGTTCCTCATTTCAGCCATGGAGGACTGCTGGTAGAGGGCAGCAGTAACTGTTATGTTCTGATGAATTTCAGTTACTAATTTTACAGAACTAGAATTTAGCTTGCAGTGGTTTTAGCTAGCAGAACAAAAAAATGCTTGGTTTTGCTTGCTGAGATGGTTTGTGAATACTGAGACTCAGAGCCCACAGAAGTGTTTCTTTGTCGGAGAACTGAGCTCCAAGAGCTGTCTTCTTTTGCAGGTAGTATTTCAAAACACAATGTAAATAAATGCAAAACCTACAGATAACTTGAAACCCAGCAAAGATATATTTGAAGTTAACTACTTACTGTGAAGTCTGTTTTCCACAACTCCACATAGTTGTAGAATTTGGTATCTTGCTAAGATACAGGGCAAATTATTTCCATTCGGTATTTACTGGTTTGATGCTCTGTGCCTGACATTTTACTCTCTAAATGTCTGGTCTTCTGATCTGATACAGCTACATCTTGCTGTTTTCAAAGAACAGTTAATTGGATTACTGAGCAAGGACCATTCATGTCTCAGTAGAAACAGGCAGCAATAGTCAACGCTTTTGAGTGAGTTAAGAACACATATCATTTGTAACCAGGGCACATAGCAAATGAAAAGAGGACATTGAAGAGCTGGATTTATTGCATTACCTGAAGCCCAGTAAGTTATAGAGATGACCTGCCAAAGTTTGGTTCTCCTCCCCTTCCTGCCATACGCAATGAGGTTCAGTGATGGAGCTGAGCCACCTCATGCATCAAGGCTACAGGTGTTCAGGCAGGTTATATGGACAGCATCGAAAAATCTGTATTTGCAATAATTGTTTCAAATACGTCCTATAGTTTGGAATATTTTTGTTTTCATACAGGCAAAAAGGGTGAGAAAAGGGTGTTTACTTATTGACAGAAAAGAATTAAGAAGTTGTTGCTCCTCAATTTTTGTCAAGAAAGGCATGCCAATTTTCATTCTCTCCCAAGTTGAAGCCCACAACAACATCTCAGAAGTGTGTTTATATATCTATATATCTATAACTGTATCTTTATCTATGTCTATATCTTTATAAAAGATGTGCCCATTCCTAATTGCTAACGTTTTACTTTCAAGAAGTGAAGCTAAATGACATGACTGTCGGGAATGTACAGGGCTTTCTGGTATGGATGTAATAGTATGGCTTATTATTAATTTAGTATTTTGTCCTTTTCATAAATTAACTTGTCATTCAAGCATTTATTTCTTCCATATAAACTGTTACTTTATAAAGAAAAACCATGTTCTGGTTGCTTAATGCAAGAGATTCCTATGTAAAATACAGCAAGGAATAATTCTATGTGGTGGTAACTTTGTGACTTCCAAACTAAATTCAATTTTAAAAATAGGATTCTCTATATTTCAGGTTTTAAATTTTTTCTATAACACAATCCTTTTCTTATTTATTTTTTTTAATCTTATCAGGCTGATAAATTTTGACTTTTTGATGAACATAATAAAAATTATATATTTAACAAGCCTTTGTCTTTGCTGAGAATATTTCTTAAATTTTCCTATTGGTAACAAAATTTGTTTTCATCATTTTTACCTGTTTTATCAGGAACTGAATTGTGATTTCTTATTGAGACATGAAACTTAAAATAATTTAGTTTTTCTTATTAGTCCAGAATCACAGTGTGCTATTTCCACTACAGTGGTAATGATACTTTTCTTTTCAAATTGCAATTAATAAATGAACTACTCATTAAATGTTTACCTGTGCAGATTGTGATTCTATATCCCTGTAGTTCCTCTTTCTGTATTAACAACCTTCACTATAATTGACTAGGTTCTTACTTCTGCTCTTTGTCATATTTTCAAGGCCAACATTTGTAGTGAGGGCCATCCCCTGCCAAGTGCTGACAAATGACCTTTAAAGTCAACGACGGAGAAACGCACTGAATACATTCATGGCACTTTGCAGAAATGGGGACGAAGAGCTCACTTGTGTTGAAATATGTGGTTGCATGTTTCCTGTCGTTGGTATTTCCAGCCTTTCAAGAAATTTTGTAGTTGGTCTTTGTCTTACAATGGTGATGAGAGTCAGGAATAAGAGATCCAGTATCGAGCTGCAATGCAGACCTGCGTTGTTTTCAGTATCTGCTGACAGAGCAAGCAGCAATGCTGAGGTGATTCTGTGAGTGGGAGCAGGTGCATCAGCACCTGCAAGTCCACAGTGAGATGGGGAGCAGAAGCCAGTGGTAACTGAAATACAGAGCAGAAGTGGTGTCCTTTAAAATATTGAGTTCAGGAGAAGAGTCCTATGGAAAGTGTTCCAAGTGTCAGAGCTGAAAAAGCCTTCTGCTATTACAGTTTCTCCTGTCACTGAGGAGAGGATTGGAGAATCAGCAGAGCAACAGATTTTTCCCCTTTATAGTTTTTTACTGTATAGCAAACAATACTGGGTGAGGTAAAAGAGAGTTTTAATTCTCTTTTCTCCATTTCTTCTGTTTCTAAACAGATAAACACAATTACGTTTTCTCAGACAAAATAAATGTACAACTAGTCCAGGAAGCCACATTTCTTTTGATCTGCAAAATTTTGAGAACTTTGTCACACAACTGCAGAACATACTTGTACATTGCTAATAGTGAGATGTTATATATGTATGACTTAAGCTTATCATTGCTGTGGCTGGTGGACTGAGTCACAGCCTCTTTTCTAAACTTGGACCTCCTGCTCTGTGATAAATCATGCTGAGGGTAGATGAGCTAATACTGCTCCTCCGTTCTCTGGGAGCTTCTGTTCTATCTGAATGCTTTAACTATTGAGACTTTAGAAAAGTTAATCATACTGTTATGTGTGTATGTCTGCTCTTGACTTTTGTATAGCATCTTCTTTCTGTTAGCCCCTGACTAATTAGAAGACCTGACTGAGTCGGACTTAAGGCTCCTCTGCCAAGCATCCTATCTTTGACAGTGGCCAACAGCATGGCCTAGGGTAGAGGAATAAAATGGAGCAATGGGGCAATATAATTGCTGTCAAGAATACTCTCTCAGTTTCCAGCAAACAGTAGTTGAAGGACTTGTAATTCTTTGTTGTACAACTTTCTATTTTTGTAATATTTAGATGTTCATTTTTTGCCTCTATATTCCTTCAATTCCTGCCTCTCTTAATACCCAGAGAAGGAATAACCTAGACAGGGAGAGTAGGTTAAGAGATCTGGCACTAACACTAGCTCTCAAGCTGTGCTCCTTGGAAGACCAGGTTCACTCATTCTCCTTGCAGTGTTGTTTTGCTCATGCATGTTCATTTCACAGCTTTGCTGTCTCTGATATTCTGTCACAGGAGAATATGCAACTGCAAAGTGCTTTAATCTTTCTCCACAATTTCATCTGGTCCTGGGGATTGCCTGTGCCACTCCAAACAACACTGAAGTCCATCACTTTTCAGTCCTCTTTAGTTTTTCCTGATGTCCTTGGACAGTTTGTGAACAGATACTGCTCACAAGATCCTGGTAATTTAGACCCGAAAGGGAAGAACAAAGTTCATGTGGAATAATAGGCCCTTTTCATTGTAGAAGTTTTAAAAACTATGACATTCCTTTTAGGAACAAGACACGGTCCTCTTTTTGGACCACAGTAGTTCAGTTTTCAGTGCCTGCTTGAGTGTGTCACTATCTGTCTGTTGAGTCAAGGCTAACGCACTTAGGTATGTGGCTGCTATTGGCCCACATTTATTCCTTTTGAAATAATACTTCGTAAAGGATTACTTGTAAGGATATTAGAGCTGGGGCTATAAAATAAGAAAGTATTTTGAATGGAGCTAGTCTTGACTGAGATGATCCTTTCCAGGGAGACATAAACATGTGAGAAAGTAACCCTTTAATAGATTAGCACTATAGAAAACATTTTAAAAAGGGCCAAAAACCTCACCTTAAGAATAATGCTCTGTGAGGAGGAAGGAAATGTTTGCTATGAGTTACTGTCAAGTGAATAACAGTGAAAAGTTCTAATACCACCAACAAGAACCAAGTTTTTCCATTTTTAATCTCTCTGTGTATCTCCATAAGCAATTCCATTTTAGGTTAATGGGAACCATTTAGCAAACTTCTCTGGATTCTGTATTAGGGCTTTTGAATATAAAGTAGTAAAAAAAGAAGTAAAAACCTCTTCTGTTTCTAAGAACAGTTTCATTTTGATTTTCTGTATTTATTTTAGATCTCAAAATATCACTTTTATCAATTGTTTCCATATTTATTTAGCATTTTTCCATATTTATTTAGCATTTGTCAGTTCCTGGAGTAAAATATTTTAAATTCAAATTCCAATCAATGCTAAAGTATTCTTTTATTGAATTTTTCCTGTCAACAGAGAGGGCAATTCATAAACATTACACTGACTGCCTTTGTCCCCTTTTCACATTACTGGAAATCAGGAGTTAATTCTGTTGAAGTTACTGCACTTATTCATGTCTAAATGTCTAATGTTCTAACTAAAAAAGAAAAAAGGCCACAAAATCCTTCCTGGAGCAGGTTAATGAATATTCAGGAGACACAATTGATTAATATGCTTCTAACCTAATGTGCTGTCCTGTAAGAACTTGAAAAACAATTGGTCTAAAATGACACTGTTTGACATCCACTCTGTCTCTGGACAGCTGGCAGTTTTATTCTTATAAAGGTGAGGACTCAGTGGATAAAGCCCTAGCCTTTGATCTTCAGATCCACAGTTTAAGAGACAAGGCTGCTAGTTTGGTCATTTGAGCTTAGTCCCGAGTGAACAGTCCACATCACAAAATGATTATACATAATTTGTTACTATTGGCAGTGTCTGTTCAGGAAAGGCCAAGGACTGAGCTAGCATGAAGAATGAATTAGCTCTTACCTTTTACATTTTATTTCCTCCCTCTTTACTGTTGTAATTTTATTATCCTGTCTGTAAAACATTCAGGGGATGAAATTATCATTCATTATAAGTACTAATACTTCCTGAAGATGAACTAAAATAGTAATTTTTTTTTTATTCTAGGTGCCCCAATCAATGAACATCCCCACCTTTCCATGGGTGTTTAATATCCACTCATCATTTCTCTGCCAAGTAGTCAGATGTTTCTGAGTACTTTCCAAAGCTTGTACTGTGAAAAATCCTATTTAAATTAAAGAGGAGAGAGTAAGCTTTCATAGTTCTCAGGCAGACTTGCAGCTACATTTAAATTGCACTTGCATGTGAAGCACTTCATGTTGCAGAACACTTCATGTTCTGTTTTTATAAAATATTATTTCCAAAGGGTTCACAATTTACATTACATCCTTCTGACAGTACTTGTGACAGGTATGTTTGATCAGCAAGCTTTCCTTGTGTATTCACTTCCCATTGGAAGCCAGATGTATCAGCCTATTCACAGGTATTCACTCTAGGAAAATCATTCCAATCTTGTGCCTCATGGGGCACTGTCCACATCATCTCAGTTCACTTGGAAGGGATCTCAGTTCATGTTGCTTAATGTTTCTGTCAGAAAGAAGGACAAAGTAAGGTAAACTGAAAGAAGCCAGTAACTGAGCTGTTTGTCATTCTGAAAGACATTGTACCTGAATGCCAGCTCTGAATTCCAAAAATGACCTTTAGATGATTTGCACACACAATCAAAAATCTCTAGTTCTCTAAGAATCTGAGTCCAGCTCTTGCCCTTTGGGATAACTAATCTTGAGGACATGGAACTGTAATTCTGCTACTCCACACAGTATCATGGTGATGTAAAAAAGAGGGAAAGAGCTGAAAGCCAAAATGCACCTCTGGAATCTATCTGGTGCATATACTGCCAGAATAATTTAGTGACAAAATTGACAGCTTCCATAGATTTTCCAGTTTTGCTCATATTCTTTTCAACCGGACATTTTTGTTCTCTAGGAAATAGTGGTTGTCTCTCTAGGCAGGACAAATACAGTCAAAGTCAAAACTAAGATTGCAAGCGTGGTAATCTTCATGCCCAGATATGGGTAACTGTGGTTAGAGGATGGAGGAAGTTCTACCTGCTGACACCATAATCTATTTCCTATGTGAAATGCATGGATGTGAACTATTTCACATGTGTTTCTTACTGGTGTCAGTGAACAGTACTTCCATTCACCCTTCTCTTAAGTATCAGCCTAGCACAAGTGGTAAGTGAAAGTATTTCCAAGAGAAATCAATAATTTCTCCTTTTGTCCCACTTCCCAGAAAACAAGATACTCACCTCCTATTCCTTAAAGTTAGTCAGTGAATGAACATTTAAGCATTATCTGTGACAGTACTGTAAACTCTTTTTTTCCTAAAGGCTGAGTGCTTTAAAATAATTTCAGTTTTTTTGATAACTGGTTAACTGTTCAAAGAAATGAGAGTTTACAGAAAAAAATTAATCTCTCATTAGAAAGAGTTTAACACACAATAAAATTTAAAGTTTGAGTGCTGTTTTGTGACTGATCCTATGCAAGCTTAGTTTTTAAAGGTATGTCCCTGTAGACATGGCAATATTTCTCAGAGCTTCTTTTAAATAGCTTGCTACTAGCCATATCACACAAAGCTTGATATTACAACATAGTGACATCTCTGTATCTACCATTATAGCATTGAGCATTTCAGCCTTAGTCATCTAAAAATCCACTAGCTAGAAGGTCTCTGCATTTAAATGGTCTTTTTCAGCATCTGAATTGCATAATCCCTATTTGTGTGGATTTTTTCTAGACAACAAACTTTGTGCTCAATTCCTGTGGGTAGGATTAATGGCAGAGTTTAAAGGACAAGCTGTGTGATCTATCAAAAACTGTTCATGCTGAGATCTTAGAAAAACATGACCACATTTTGTGTATTACTGTCAATTGAGGTGGCAAAAGGGTTGGATTGCTGCAGGGTCAGAAAACCGGTAAGAATGTGTTATATATTGAATGCTGGCTGTGTGTATGATACAGTAAAAACATTTAAGAAAGAATCTATATTGCAAGGAAATCAGCATAACAATGCAGCATAACATCAGCTAAATAGTTCACAAAGCCACATTCAGAAACAATGGAACTCCACTGACATTCTTGAAATAGTTACTGGTATAAATTTGGTTGATGCATAGTAGTCCATCTGGTATTTAACCAAATTGGTGTGACTATGGTGAGATATGGTCTTGGTCAGGTAATTTTTTTCTCCTGTTGTATTAGGAGAAGTACATGCTAAGTAAGAGATAATTGCGTAAGAGAGAGGTTAGGAATGGTGTGGCAGAAGTCATGAAGATAAAATACCATGCATGTCTCAACAGCAAACCTTCCTGTTGATTAAGAAGTGGCACTGATGGTATCCTTGCTTTAATGAGACTTCAAGATGAGTGATGCACACAGCAGTTCTTTTGTTTTTCAGCTCTTATGCAACAGACTAGCATAATGGTAAAGTTCTTTCATTAGCTTGCACAGTTTATTCAATATTCAGTGCTTTTGTTTAGTATCTAATATATACTGTTAATTTAGGAGTTGTGTCTGTCCTGCAAGGGACATGACAAACACTGTACATCTCCCTCTATCTATTGTTTGCTTTGCTTTCAGTTTTTCCACTTCAACAATCTTTTAGTAAAGTCTTCATCTTTGGGGTTTTTTCTGATTATCTCACTCTTTTCTACTAATTTCTGTCTACCTTTACTAATCAGACTAACATGGTTCTGTTCCCTGATTATTCTTTCCCTATACAATACTATGGCTGTTCATTAAACCTTCCCCTCATTGTTTATTGGTCTGATTGCAGACTGCTTTGTTAAACATTCTGCCACATTCTGCATTTTTACTCATTGCCTAATCCCATAGGTTTACTACAGCAAATTGTTTAATAAATCTGTCAGCATATATGTCTGTGAGGTAATACTCACATGCAAGCACAATGCAACAGACATAAGGCACAAGCAAAAGCAAATAAATGTTACATTGTTTTGGTTGCACCTATGCATTTATGAGGAGTAAAACAATTCTCTATTTAGCAATTATATCCTTGACAAAGAAAATATCCTTATGATTTCCATCTCTTCCTGTTACAAAGAGCTTCTCCTCTCTTCTGATATGTTGTTGCAGATAACTTCTGGTGTTACAAATTCGAAGATTCTAAGTGGAATAATTATAAGGATTTTTCTCAATCCAGTTAGAAAACGTGTGAATTTCAAGAAGAATTTTTGTACAAAGCTATTCTTTTTCATTATGACAATGGCCAGAATTTTAATTTTAAAGATATAAGTAATATCACATATGTAGGTATGTGTTTTAAGGCTCTGAAAACTTCTCACAAGATAAATAATTTTAACCTCAAAATAGCTCTGTAAAGGAAGAAAATATTGTATTTATGTTTACAGGCAGTTATTGAGGCACAGAAGAATAAATTCACCTTCAGAGATTATTTTTCAGACTAAGGCCTTTAATTCCCACTTAATGTGGTTATAGAAACAGGTTTCTTTTCAGAGATTCTTATAATTTGTATGTTATCCCATATTCACCCTAGCACTTCTTAAAGAGAAAATGATAACAGTAATGGAATTTCCCATTCCTATTTTTAAAATAAAGCCATTCAGCAATTAAGTTGTATTTTTCTGCTTGTTTTGAAATCAGAAGTCAATTGAGAAGACAGTAAGAGAACTTTGAATGTGCTGTCCCTGTGCTGTGTCTTCATCATAAGAGTATTATTTCCCATGCCATCACTCACTCATTCAAGTTATTATCCCTGATCTAGTCAAGTCATCAGGAGCCTGTGTTAGAATTAGATTTGACAGAGTAAGCCTCAGTCCGAGACACAATCAATGAAAGGTGGATGCATTTTTGGGATGCCTCTGCATCTGCTGGGCTGCTGTGTTTTGGATATTGTGCCACAATGTTTCATTCAGTAAACTAATATTATGTTTCTCTTTTGTCTGGGTGCCTAAATGCCCAAGCAGTTGGTACCTGTTTGGAGACTTGATTACAGTGTTGTTTCCTGCAATTGAACTTAGTGCATTCCATGTTTAGAGGCTGGTTTTATGGTCTGTGGCCAGGATACTGGACTTGAATATTTCCTTAACACCTCATTGTATAGTCCATAAAATTGCTGCTTGGTTTACTTATACAAGTGCATTTAAACTGTGATTGCACTATTATTTTGATATCAAGTAAACATTTCACAGATGAAAAGGACTGAATCAAGCTTTACAGTATGAAGGCAGAATAACAATAATTAATGTTTCTATCACTCTGTTTAAACAGAATATATATTAAGCAGAAGACAGGTAATTAATCCCACTTGAAAGAAAATACACTACTCATCACTCATTTATGAATTCTTCAGTCTCTCCATAAAAGCAGTGTCTCAAAGAAAGGTAGGGACAATAACAGGCTAGGTCCTCTGGTTCTTATTTAGATGAAATTCCTGAGAGTGTATTTTTCAGGGATTAGAGGATCAGGCCTGAGGAGTAGCATTAGCTCAGTGAGAACTGAACCTACATTTATAAAGCTGGGTAACATTTTTCCTATTGTCAGGCATGGTAAAGAAGTTTTATCTCAAACTGGAATGTTAAACCATACTATGGTATTTTTCCAAAATCTGCATAAACCTTACAATGTATTTCTGAATTGTTAATACAAGACTCTGTTCACATTAGTTAAAAAATTTCAGATTGTTGCTAGTAGAATACATTCTATTGTAGCTTAAATATTTTGATGTTTCAAATTTGAGTTCATGGACATAGTCTTATTATACTTGTTGCTAGAACAGTATTTACAGATTTTTTATAGATGTTCTTTCTAAAACAAATCTCATATAAAGTCTTGTCCTTTAATTTTCACTAAATGTGAAATATTCTGAAATTCTGTTGGTTAGAAGTTTAAAATTCCTTCTCTTTTACAGATGTGTTTGCAGCATTATATAAACACTTATTTCCTTGTGAGTCATTAATGTTTTAAGGTATTTCTTTTCCCTGCTAGAGAAACTATATCTGGGGATTAACAGGATTGTTCACTGGAATTCATGTGGAAGCATAACTGCAGTAGCTGAGAAATGATCATGTTTCCTTTTAGTTCTCAGCAAGAGTAATTGAATGTTGAATATCTTACTAAACGCTGGACTGTGACAGTGTGTTAACACTCCGACTATCTCCTAACAGCAGGGCAATTATTTGCTGAGTGGGATTTTTATAAATCCCCTGGCAGTAGTATGTCCTGATAATTATGATGAAGTGCACTGGTCAGTGTTGATTCAGCAATCCCATCTCTAGCAAATATTTCATTCACAGCTCTCCTTCATGCTTTTACTTTTATGGCTTTTAAAGATCTCTTACCTCTCCTCTCAGCTTGCTTAGGTTTTTTTACATATTACAATGGAGCAAGAAAGGATTTTCAAGTTAAGTCCCTTTTTTGTTGAAGTCTTTTCTTTCTCATTTAACTCCTCATTAAAAGAACAGAGTGATAAAGTAACACTTTATTTAGGTTCTTACTGTGACAACCACTAGCACAATCTTCCTCCCTCAAATCTGTTTTTTTCAAGATTAAATGACTGTTAAATGAAACTTTTATATTCATGATATATGTTGATTATTTCAGTCATTCAGAGTTGATATGAAAAAGTAATTAAAATAGAGCGTATCTTTATTATTGCTTAGTTAATTTACAGTAAAAATATGTAAATATATCAGAATACACTTTCTATTGATTTAATGCTTACAATTTATCTTCAGCTCAATTTTGTCAATTTTTAATTTTGAATGTGTGTAATTATTTGCAGCACAATAGCCATGCTGTATCTTAGAACATATTTAGTTTGCATTTTTTTACATAGATTTTAAAAGCTCTGCCAAGAAGTAGGAAAGAAGACTAAGAAATAATTAATTAATAAATTAAAATTTCAAGATCTAAACTGCTCAGGATTTATTATGCCACTTGGGGTCACCTATCTTTTCCGAGGAACTGTCCAGCATAGTCAACACAGCCTTGTCTTTCCCCTTCTACTTGCACCTTTTTCTTTCCTTTTTTCCTGCCTTCTTTCAATTTACTTTGCTGCTGCCTTACCTCATAGTTTAGCTTTCAAGGCAACTCCTTAGTTATTTTTTTCTTTTATTCTGGAAAAAAATTAATTTAGACAGAAAGAAAGTTAGCTCTTTCTTTCTGTATTGAAATGATAAATGGGAAAAGACAAAAATGGATATTCTTTAGCATTGAGTAAATACAGCATTAATGGTGGAAGCAATTCAGACTATAAAATCCCCAGATCTTTTCCTTGCTAATATTTATTAAATTAATATTTGTTTCCTTATGATTTTTTTCTTGCTTTATATTTGACCATTAATTATAAAGATAAGAAAATGATTGGGAGGAAACTAAATGATAGAGTGTTAGAAATGCAAAATGATTCAAAATATTAATGTAATGCTAAGGATGACTGGGTAACAAATGGTACATTTGCCAGTATGCTTGACCTGACTCAATTAATATTCCAGGTCATGCTTGGGTTTCCATGATGGAAGGTCTGAGGCAGAGAATTCTAGGAGAAAATATATCTATTGTATAACTCATTTCTCTCTCTCACTCTTTTTTTTTTTTTTTCTTTCTTTTTTTTTATTTTCCCTGACAAGTTAGAACCATAGTCTTAAAAAAAAATATATCTCTGCTTTCACACCTCATTTGCCATATTCACCAGTGGGCCACCGTTCACCAGAAGGGCCTGATGTAAGGAGGTCAGAAAGAAGCTATTAGCAGAGTCCCCTCCTGAGATTTCTTTGGTCTTATTGAGGTGGAAGTTAGCATGACAGTACTGCAAATAACTCAGCTGTAAGTTTTTTTAACAGTTAGCACAGATTTCCCCATAGTGTTTGTCACTTTAGAAAATTATTCCTGGAAATGAAGTCCTGAAAGCTGGCTTTGACAGAGTCCCTTCTTAGTGTTGAAGAGCACGGGTACAGAAAAATGTGTCATTCTCTCTGCAGACCAGAGGTACTTTTTTGTAATCTATGGTAATATTTTGGAGTGTTACATATTTTCTTATGGACTAAAGGTGGGGAAAATATTGAAATCATAGTATGGGGTAATATGCAAGACAGTTACTTTTCTACCATTGAAAAAGCAGTATTCAATACAATGGTTTTGTATTTGAGAGAATATTTTATTAAAGTAGGGAAAAAATGAAATAATGCTTGTAATACATTGTATTTGTCTCAAGAAGATATGGAAATGTATTAAGTACCATAGGCTTTGATCCCCAAAATTCTTTTTGTAGACTGCCGACTCCCTGCAGAGGACAGAATGAGTAGGGTCTTCATCACCACATTGCACAGTGCAAGAAATTCCGAAAACAAGACTAAAACTTGCAGAGATATTTTTAAAAGAGAATGGAAGCAATTTTTTCCAGTGATTGATCTCAACTGGAAAGTAGAATCAAACTCATCCCCTTGTCTCTCCTACCAAACTTGAACTTTAATTTTAAATCTAGGCCTAACCTTACCACAGACCTTGGGGAATTTAGAGTAAATTAGTATTAATTTTATCTGTCTAGATACTAACTCTGTTGATTGCTCTGTTATGTTTCTTGTTGAATACTTGAACATATATAATGAAAATGTAAAGTAATGAACAAGGATTGCTTGAAAAATCATTACTTAAATATGCACTTTGGAATCAATTTTGACCCAGATCTTACTAAGAGTTTCACCTGTAGAAGAAGGAAGAACTTTTAAAGTGTCCAGTTGGCCTCTCTAAGCTACAAATCCATCTTCATAGTTGATATAACATCTGTATGCATTTAACCTGAGAGTATGTAAAAAAAGGGCAACAAAAGATGACTCTTTGTTAAGACACCTTTTCAGCAATAATAATTCCAAAGACACTGGATCAATGGATTTCCACATTTATTATGGCTAATTTTGATTTCATTAAAAGTGCTAAAAGCCAATTTTATTAGTTCTCCTGGAGATATTCAGTAGCATTTCACAGTGTTTAAACCCTTTATGAACTATATAGTTTTTTATTACTGCCAAACATCTAATCAAAGAAGCACAAAATAGAATATACACAGTATTTTAACAGAGATTGCAAAATGCAGTTTCAGAAAGCCATTTTGTGTCATGGAGACACTTACACTACCTCTCAGTGTGACTAAAATAAGTACCTAGACAGAACATCGATTAAAAGTTTTCTTGCATTTAATTCTTCAGAGGAAGAACATTTAAATTATGTCAGATATTGTATTTTTACACTTTGGATCAACAAAATCCATACCCCAAACCTGTGTTATGTAGATTGAAATAATCTAATACTTTAATTTTCTTTTTCAGTAAAAAAAATGAAAATATTTCCTCTTCAATTTGCTCTTCAGCTTTTTTTTTTTTTTTTTTTTTTAAGAAAAGGCTTAAAAAGGAGTGTAAATTTTGGGAAGACTCAGCCCTGATCAGGATTTGCTACTGATCAACAAATCCACGCCTGCCAACTTTAGAGAGTTGTTATTATACCTTAGTGTTTTCTTTCAGATCACCCTGATTCTCAGTGATGAGCATGGAGATGTTTCTCTTCTGAATAATATTTAAATTTACAGTGCCATTGTCACTTTCTATAAAATAGGCGTTTCACAGACATACCATGAGAGCAGGATCTTTCCCCCTAGCTGGGAACTTCTGCACGTGGCATGGCTAGAACTCAATCTCCACAGCTGAGTATGGACAGTGTAGGAAGGGGTGGAAAAACGAAGCAGCAGCACAATGAGCAGTTCAGTGAAATAAGTAAACAAAGGTAGTTGCAGGCTATTACTTTTCTATTTACTGTCATCAGCATAGTGAAGGCAAAAAATTAATTGGTCATAATGTAGGCAGATCCAAAGGCTGTGGTATGACTAATGAGTGAAGAGATGTAATGAACATGGCATAGAGATGGTTTGTGTATCTCCAGCAAGGGATCTAATTTGCGTGAATCTAATGTATTCCATTTGTATGGAATTTGTGTTGACTGTGGCATTTTGTATTTGGGAGAACTTGTGTAAAAAGTGTGTGATGTAACTGCATTCAATAATTGTGGGACAGTGCAATAAATTCCAAGACAACACATGGAACTTGTCTTTATGTAGCACTTACAGGCCACCAAGTGTTCACAGGACTACTGGGCTGATAAGAAAATTGCAATATAACAATGCATGAAGTACTATGAAAATAATAACAGCATGAGGAGAATCTGTAACTTTACGAGATATTTATGTGAATAAGAGCCAGATCTGCAGAACAAAAGATTAAATTGCAGCTGAACTTTACAGATGATAGAGATGGACCTGGAATTTCCCATTCATTCCAGCCATTCTGCTTGCCTGCTGTTTGAAGCATGGATCCCTGCCATTCTAATTTGGCATCCTGAAGAGCTGACGGAACAGCCAGTGATTCCTTGGCATACATATGTTTCTACCACTTACCTCTATTGATGTCCTCTTTCCCACTGTACATTTTGCCCATTAATGAAATAGTTTGTAGAGTTTACCCTAAGAGGGGAGCAAATAACAGAGGACCAAAATAAATTGTCACTAGACCCATATAACTTAGAGATGAAGAATGTAGCTTTTAAAATTTTGAATACCCCAACACTATTTTGAATAAGCTAGCATCTCTAAATACTTTTTCTATTAGACACTATGTTTTATATGTGCCTTATATTATTGTTTTGTCACAAGAAACTGAAACTTCTCAGTAGGATATGTTAAGGAAAAATGCATTAAAGCTCATTGGGGAGAGTTCTGTCCTCTCAGCCCCAAGAGTTTAATACTTTATGAGGAGGCTGATGCCCTACACATTTTTCTCATAGGTCCTCAGTTGTGCTCCAAAGGGGCAATACAATATTTTAAACATTTACTCTTTTCCTTAACTTTCCCTGCATCTTGAAACCAATTTCTTTTCCTACTACTTTTATTCAAGGTTTATTAGTAATTAGAATCATGATAAAAACAAAGGATGATATATTTTAACTGAGCAAGTCTACTTTAAAAGTTTTAGTATACCTTTGTAGAAAATATAATTATTTTTAAAGCAACTCAGTATCTTTAAATAAATTTTTGCATATTTTAATCATATGTTATCTGTTTTATAGGAAACTTAGTGGCTTTGTGCAATATGGAAAAGGAATTCTCATATTTAACAGTTCATAATTAATTAATTCAGTAAACTCACATATGTCTATTTGGGAATTGTTTATATACAACTGATAAAATCCCTACATATATAGGTATGTTTTGGCAACAGTCTGTCACATAATTTTAACTTGCCAGATATTCACAGATTGCTAATGATGTAGATTACTAAAACAGAATTTGAAATGTGTGTTTTATATTAGTAATTGTTATATTATATCACACTAGTCATACAATTAGTGATGCAAAAAAAAAAAATCAAATTCGGTGACAAATGCACCTATTTTAATCACAATTTAGAAATCATTGTGCTAAATTTTTGGTTTTCACATGTTTTGTGCTATTAAGACTAAAGACATAATAGTTATTAAGGAATTTATTGTGGACATTTTGTTGGGAAGAAAGCAATTATTGGGTTTTCGTATTTCAAAAATTCTCTTCTATTTCTCCTTAACTAATGACTGTTTTACTTTTAAAAGGGCAGCAGGTGCCACTGTCTGGTTTTGTTCGTAGTGTATGTAGAAATTTAAATGAGTTGAAGTCAAAGATAATGCCATTTTCTGCTCAGATTCCAGGCATCTACAATTCGCCGTTCAGAAAGTCCCCAGATCCGATGGAACTGCTGCTACGGAAGTCAAAGCCGCTGACCCACAGAAAGCAGCAAGCGAAGAGTCCCTTTGCTGATGAGCTCTATGATTGGCCAACTTGTAAAGAGCCTCCAGCTTTCGTCACATCACTGCCTCGGCTACCTGCTGGCAGACAGAAACCTCAGGTAACGTGTTCCAGTGACTCTGAGGCAGCTTTTGCTCACATCTTTTATCATACGTTATCACAGAATATCTTGAGTTGGATCATCAGGTCTGAAAATCCCTTTTGTGAATTTTTTAAAAAATATAAATCTAGTGCTTGCATTGAAGATATAAAGTCTTTGACACAGATTTGACTTAAAGAAAAAGAAATCTAGGTGTTACATAGAAACAGGGAAATAGGATTCTTTATATCTTGTTTTTGTCCTTTGGGAAGAAAAGTGTCATTTATGATATTTCAAATGTATGACCTGATATAATTGAGTATCAATATTATTATTAATTAGAGCTAGAATTCTGGATTTCCAATCTTAAATAATGAAAAAAAAGGAGAAATGAAAGGTGATAGGGAAAATTAAGCAGTTGTGATAACTTTGGTCTCAGTTTACAATTGTTTGCCATATGCAGACTGAGGCATCCTCTCAGTTCAGAATAGTTCCTACTCTCTTGTGTCCACTCGGTGTGTCAGCTTTAATAGCAAAGATTTCTACATGTTCTGGTCCATCACAGCCAAGTTGCCCAGCTTCCATTCTTAATTGTCATGGTCTCAATTTCAACCTCAGTTGATGTCACCGTATCTTGCAGGTAGATTTTTTTTTTTCTGTAAAGTAATGGACATCTGTGAGATAATGCATGAAAGCGAATGTCTCATAAAATGGCAAAACAGCTTTAGCCACCTTATTATCAAAACCTACTGGGAATGTGACCAATATGTACGGAAGACAAGCTTTGAGACCTTTGTGTTCCACACTTGATTGCAGTACGATGATGTGTAGCTTTTGCCAGTAGGTGCCTTGTACAAGTACTTTTGGAATAGAAATATTTTGTCTATTCTGAAGAATTTTTCAGTTTGCCCAATCTACTGATACTTCTACTTAGCTCACACATACACTTTCCATGCTGGTTTCACTTTGAGTGACACAACATCTTCAGAACCTCTGACACTTTTCCTTTTTGTACTCCATTCTATATTTAAACTTCCTTATCTGTATCTTGCTTAGAAAGACAATACTTCTAAATGAGTCCTTCTTAGCAACTTTCAGTGAAACTATCACCTATCTGCAGAAATGTAACAACTTGAGCAATAAGCAATGTGTATATATATATATATATATCTTTAATGGTGTTTTACTCCTCTGAATCAATATTGCTCTCTACAACTCTCTGAAAGGAGGCTGTAAGCCAGGTGGGGCTTGGTCTCTTTTCTCAGGCAACCAGTCACAGGATAAGAGGGCATAATATCAAACTGTACCAGGGAAGGTTCAGGCTGGACATCAGGAAGAATTTTTTTACTTAAAGATGGTCAGGCATTAGAACAGGCTGACGAAGGAGCCTGTGGAGTCACCATCCCCAGAAATGTTCAAGAAATGAGTGCAGATGGCACTTAGTGCTATGGTTTAATTTGACAAGGTGATGTTTGGTCAGAGATTGGATTCAATGATCTTGGAGGTCTTTTCCAACTTTTATGATTCTATGATTCCAAGAAGGTGTAGGCCTGCGAGAATACCTCTGGAGAAGTAGAGGTGAGCCCACTGCTTATAACAGTAAAAATCAACTTCAGGACAGCTCTCCAACTTTGTCCTTTCTTCCTTGTGTTCTCCCTACCTTGACTGCTTGAGATTCCTCATAGAACGACCTCATTGACTCACATTAGAATTGAGACAAAGTGTGAGCCAACAAGCAGTTTGGGTGATCAGGGAATTTGGAGCTGACATAAACATGACATTATAGCTTTACCTTCTGGGACCAAGGGGGCTATGACAGTCCTTGAGCAGGATGTGACTGGTTGCATTGTCTCCCAGGAAAGAGGAAAGATTTTGCCTTGTGAACATGGTGCAGGAATCAGGCTTATAAATAAATAGGGAACTCACAGTTCTTCCATTGTTAAGGTGCTCTTGCAAAACTGCTTTACTGTATACGAAGTATCTTACAAGCTTCTGCTTGGATTTGGAATATTTTATAGGCCTTTCTAAGTTCAGACGCACGCACAGCAGTCATGCACAGATAGCCTTTTAGAACAAACCAGAAGAGTTCTGTTTATTTTCTGCACCTCAAAGAGGGAATTTACTATATAATACTTTAATCCTTTCAGCACCCTGGGATGTACACTGTGGGGTAAATTTTCAAAGCACAGCGCGTGGATTTATCTGCCCGACTCTTATTGATGTTAATGGGAGTCACACGGCTAAATCCCTGCACAACACTTTGACAATTTAGGGTTGTATGTCTAAGAAAAGGACACTGGTTTGAGCTGATGCAACAGCTGGAAATGAAAACCCATCAGAACATATCATCCTGAAAGTTGTCTGGTGTGACAATAAGAAATTTAATTACTAGATATACTTGTGTCCTCATTCTTTGTGGTAACACTTTTTGGCACCAAACTTCTTTTTCTAATGTCTGCCTGGCTCACTGTGAGCCACTTGTTAATTTCTTTCAGGTATTTAAAATTTGTATTGCCCATAGGTTTGGATATTTTATATGAGGATGTCAATTATATATGTTTAAAAGAAAAAAAATTAACTATCTTTCAGTTTTCTCTTAGCGAAATGGGTATTTAGCATTTAATAGTAAGGTCTGTGTGTGTAAGATAGTGTATTTAAAAGAAAGGTTTTAATGATGCTTCTACATCAGTTAGATCTATCATTTTTATAACTGAGTTAACTAGAATTATAGTTTGATAGGAACACAGATAGTGCTAAAATTAGTCATCTGTTCATTGAAAGGCATTAATAACACAATGCACATTACCACTTAGATCTTTTGCATGCTGTTATATTGTGGAATGGGAACAGTGAGGAATGCATAATTTTATGCAGACAGTATTTTTTATTGTGAGTTTCTGATGTTATGATAAAGTAGTAAGAATGCTGATCTGCTAACCTTTATTTGGCAAACCAGTTGGTATCAAGAAGCTTTATGCTACTCAGTACAAATTCCAAACATAGAGCAAAGAGTTCTGTGAGTTTCCTTCAGGGTAAAAATTGTTGGCTGACTCCTACCCTTCTTTTCCTAGCTTGACCTTCCCATAAAGATTTCCATTTTGAAGCAGGATGCCTGATATTCTTTCAAGCATTGTCAATTTGAAAATGTTTTTAAGCACCAATATACCAGAGTTCCTACAAGTCTTAATCTTCTAAAATGTAAATAGATACATGGACTTTATGTGTTTAAGACACATTCCTGAGGTCCGTATTACTAAGTAAATTTCTTCAAATACATGATTCAGAGGAAGAGAAAAATCTTCAGGGAATGTTTAGAATTATCTCAGTATTCTAATATATATACTCTGCTTTCATTAGTGATGTCACAGCCTTATTTTGAGGGACCTTTGCTTTTACATCCTTTCCCCCTCTCCTTCTATTAGTAGTTGTAATTTTCTTTGAACTATGGACTGGGGTTTTTTTCTGTATCTACCTCCTAGTTACGTCTCAGAAATTAAAGATGGAGAAAATCCCTTGCTTGGATATCTGATTTGGCCCTTACCTCGAGGAATATGAGTCAATACTTTTCAGTGAAGGAATAATACAATATTATTAAAGACTACTTTTAAAAGAAAACATATTTTTCTTGGTATCATTTGGTAATAGTACTTTCCTTTCTTCCTTCTTCCATATATCCACTTAATGCAAACATCTTGTAACAGAATATTAATTTTTTATTATAAATTTTAAACTTTTTTAAACCTTATCATCAGGTTATGTATCACTAGAACACTGTTGGCTAGTTTTAATGACCTGTTCTAATATTGATTATTCTCTCATGGGCAGTAGCACTTTTCATTCTGTTTTAAGACTTTTGTGTTCTTTTAAACTGAACATATTTTTTATGCAGACTTAGAAAACAGAAGCAAGAAAATATCTGCAAGAAGTGTAAATATTATGCTCATTTGTGTTCTGGGACCTTTAAAAAGATCTCCAAATCTTGGTGCTGTGCCTTTAAAAAGTAAAGTTCCAATAAAAATCCATTAACTACTTTCAAATATAGCAATCCTCCTGTCCAGCTGTGAAAAGTACTAGATGATACTTATTTGCCATTTGTGTTATTTACGGTCCATGACTTTTATGGTAACTGGTTCCTATTATTGGTTTCTATTAATGTAAAACATAAGTGAACATAAATGAGGCGTGAATCATTTCTTTTTATTAGCCCCACAGTCTTCACTCAGTGCTTGCAGTAACTCCAGCTGTGACTTGTTAGTGATAACCTATTTAAAGAAGGATATCTTTAAGAATAAAGGCTGTGATTAGGATTCTTTGTCTGTTCATAGTTTCAAAAGGTTTCACTAGTTCATTGCAAGATCCACGATGATGAAAATAAAAATTAATTTTAATACTTCTAAGACCAGGCTTGCCATTAAACTGCCCTGAGTGGCATGGGCACTAATTATATTCCAGGTAAGTTCTTAAGGGTTAATACTAGAAGTGGGACATATAGGATATGTCACTTCAGCAGCACAGGAGAGGACTTCCTGTTGCTATTTATCCATGTTGTTAAACGATAGTCATTAAACAATATACTCTGGGAAAAAAAAAGACATATATGTGTATTTTTTAAGAATTACAAAGTTAATGTGAAATTAGACTTTTCAGAAATGTACTGTATGCCTAGAGTACTGAAGTCACGTGTTTGAATTCTATTAAAAGAATTGTATCTTAAGCCATGCATTAAGTTCCCTTCCAGGTAGGTTTATAGTTAGATTGAAAAGAGCATGTTCTTTAAAGTTTGTTCGATGCAAAGTAAAATACTTAAGTTTTCTGCTTAAGCAGAATTTAGATATATTTAACGCTTGTTTTTTATTTCAACAATATTTTTTTCTAACTAAAACCAAAGTTTTCCTAATCAGTTCTAACAATATATTTGTTTAAAATACTAAGTATTTATTAGTAGCTAAATAAATTTGGAGTACACATTTCTCACTCTCTTTGAAGCTTTAGAGTATGTTATCAACCTTTATGTAATTCTCTACCAAAATGAAGTGCTTTAATTATTTTGGAAGAAGAGTCTTGCTACACTTCCCAAACATTGTGTCCCTTTTCATCAGCAATGTGCCATGAATAAAAGAGGGAAAGAAAAGAATTGTAACCCCAAATAGAGCGCTTGTATTATCCCACACCTTTCAGGGGCCTTTCCGCCATCCCGCTGAAGTGCTGTGGCAGCGCTACAAGCCTTTGGAACCAACCCTGCGAGTGAGAGAATCAATGAATTCACCACCAGCCAAGGCCAGAGAGGCAACACCAAGGGAGGAATGGAGGAATGCCATACATGACAATGAGTGAGTTCTTTGGTTTTTCTTATATTGTTGTGGGAATGTTTGCTTTATTCCATTGCTTTCAGAAACCTTTCATCCCTGACAAAATGAAATGTCAAACCTGACAGCTTACTAGACAACATTTTATGTGTATACTTCTAAATTCTGTGTCCTTAGATTATAAACTGCTCAGGGCAGAGACCCTATCTTGTAATTGTGTGACATGTGCCATCCATATCTATGAGTGTCTAAAAGAACTTGTAATAATAATAATATGTGATGCAACAGATGGCTTTAATGGGGAATAAGAAAACAAATGCAAATTCTGTCTTGCCTCTTGCACTTTGCCAAGGAAAAAATACTGTTTCAGACTTCATATTCTGGGAGCTTACTGGTTATGGAAGGAAAAAATGGTGTTGAGTGCCAATGAGACTTGTTTTCTCTCCCAGAAGAGTACCACAGCTCACTTGGAAGGGGAGGGAGCATATGTTGCACGTTAGAACATGATACAAAAATTGGAATCATCTTTGAAGCAGTTTGATTTTCTAAGCCATAGCAGCTGTAATAGTGTCAGGCCAGTTTTTTTCCATAAAATCTCAAATACAGGCATAATCCATCCCAAAAGATTAAGGGTTCTGTCCCAAAAGATTTAAGGCTATTGCCAAAATATTTCCTTTTTTGTTGTTGTTGTTGTTTTTCCTCACAATGGACTGTTAAACACTTTTATTCAATAATAATTAACCCTGCCACCTTCTCTGGCTTTGTAGTTAAATAGAAAAAGAATTATCTTTTGCCATCCTTTTCCTTAAATTCACTACTCTTGGCAATCCTTTGGCCCTTCAATACCAGAATTCAGGACAGAAGGGAATCACTTTTCCTCATGAGCAGCCTGTGATCACTGGCACATGATATTTTGCTATCTTTGATCTGTTTTGTACTTTTTATCAGCTCCATATTGCTATGTGTCAGCTTCAGGACTGGGACTTAGGAGTGCCAGAATCAGTTGTGTTTACATAGTTTAGCTTCTATGTTTTTATTGTTGGACCATTTCCCCCAATTTAATATTAATAGTATCTTTGAATGAAAATTCTATTCAAAACCAGTTTTGAAATTAAAAAAATACTTTATTTAGACTACTTTTTCACTTTTGGACAACGTTTTTGGTGGTCTTTGTTTTGGTTTTTTTTGGGGTTTTTTGAGGGTTTTTTTTTGTTCATTTGTTTAGTGAGAAATAATACTTTTTATTCCTTTCATACCAACATCATAACTGAGTTCACTTACAAGTACAAATATACTCCCCTTTTCTATTTCTCTCTGTTTTCCTTCATGTATTGGTGTGAGGAAGAGGAAACAGCTTAATTTTCAGATCTCAGCTTAAATTTGTGCGTTTTTTCTTTTCATTTTTATTTTAAATTTCTGCTGGTGAAATTTAAAAGAACTCCTATCATTAGGTAGTAATTAATAATCTACCTCTCATTTAGAGTGTTTTCTTCACTGAATTAGTCGTGATGGATGCATTCCAACTGAGGACAGATGATGTTCTTCATTTATAGGCATGACTACATTGCCCAGTTTTTATTTGATGACGTTTACCCCAGACATTACTCTGTCAACACTTTCAGAAGGTCAGACCTTGCAATAAATGTTTCACTGACTCTTCAGTGAGGGAATTGTGAAGATTTGGTCTTGTACAGTTTAAATTTGGAGCTTCTAACTTTGGTAGATATTGTTTGATGTGGGGTCTTTATTTACCTTATGGCTAAGGAAGCATTTAATGCCATCCTTAATGCACAGAAGCAATGTCCCAACAATCAATGATTCTCAGCTTCATGCACACTAAATGCAGAGTGTATTATACATTTTCAGGCTGTGATCATTCCATTTGTGCTTCTTATTCAACCAACCATGCAAGGGTCACATCTGTAACCTTGAAAAGGTGATGACAGAGCTGCAGGTCATCACCAGGACTAATGCTCACTAGTAATGCTGCAGCTGCTTTGTGGGATGTTGGTCTCCAGGGACGAGCCAGCAAAGGGTTACTCAGATTCTACAGTAGTTTTTTCTCAGCAGTGTCTATTATGAATTGACAAATTTCTGTTTCTTGCTATGTAATTGTGTACTTTGGGACTTTATTTCTTCCTGGTAGAGATTCCTATGCTGATTATTCTTCTGTTTTAGAAAATAAGGAGAGAATGAGCAGCAGAAGTATGTGGCATTTGTTTAGAAAGCTTGTGTTTGCATGAAATGACAGGCTGAATCCTTGATATGTGTATTTCCAGAGTGAATATTGCGTGGGGTCTCTTAAGACAGAAAGATTGTTGGCATGTACCTGAGATTTTCAGCAACATTCTCACACACCTCTAATTATCAGGGTTTTTTAAAGTGATTGTTTACAGGATGATAGGATGAGCATTGCAAGCTCTGAGAAAGTTCTTGCTTTTGATAAAATGCAGAAAAAATTTGGAAAAGCTGTGAGAGAATTTGAGGCAGGCAGAAGCAGTACAAATGAAACCAAAAGAGAATATACTGTGCTTACTTAAAGCAACTGCTGGAATTTCCTATTCTGTAATGGAAAAGCAACTGGGTAATCCAGCCTAATAAGAATGATTCCTTTTCCTAACGTAATTGAAGCTGTTACTACCTTATTGTGCTATTTTTCATACAAATGAAGTGATTTCCCCCTCCACTTGGATAAGAAAGACAATTGCATTCCTTTGGGATGGCCTCTTAATATAGTGTCTAGTTTGAGACACCAACTGCTGGATCCAGCAGATTTAGATGAAGCATAAAAGCTCTTTCCTCAGTTGCATGCAGCCGCATGCTGGCCTAATTTTCTAGAGAACAAAAATGTAAATTATTTTCATTAACTTTGATGAAATCTGTCTCATATAATATGCCTCATACTTCAAAGTATACTATTAAACATCTTTATGAAGTCAACAAACATCAGAACGAGATGCAGTATGGTGATAGCAATAGTGTAAGGCTTAGGTTTCCTAATTTATTGTAGTCTTCTGGCGTGACATCAGAAACATTATCTCAGCTTCTGTCTCTGTCTGTGCTCAGTGCTGTGCTGGAGATGCACAGCCTGGTCCTGGCCACACTGGTTCACTCATGTGCAGCAATGTTTGCACATCCTGCCTCTCCCATGCTGGGTGAATACATCAGCACCCAGCTCCTCATGGGCTTATTTTCAGCAAGATTCTGCTTTTCTTTACAGCAGCTGAGGTGCTGCTGTGCTGTCCTGTGCTGGGCAGGACAGATACACTTGCAGAGAAATTAGTGACCTAAATAAGCTCTGTACTTGGAGAGCATTGATGTTATGAGCTGCCTGGTATTAATGGTAAGAAAACATAAAATGCAAGTCACTTCAAGATTTAGAATTTTAAAAAATATTTTAATTTCTAGAGTTATGAAATCTTTTACTGTGTTTCTGACTTAGCTTCAGTGAAAATAGCTACTACATTTCATTTCATACAAACACAACACATCTGAAAACTTTTTTCAAATTATACTTAGTTTGTCATATGCTTTGCAACTTCAGCAATTTGCATATTTTCCGGACTGTTATTGTATTATGATAAACAGGGATTATCATATATTTTCAGATAATGTTTTCTTAACAATTCAACTTCTATTTGTAACTCTTCCATTTATTTTAATTACTAGCACAGTGTGCAACATTTATTAATCAGCAGAGTCTTTTTAAGTTAAAATACTAAATTAGCTAACCCCATTAACACAGAATACTCCAAACAAGCAGTAATAGGAGAGGTAGTTACTGTGCAAATCGTATTATACATGCGGGTGCTCTAGGGCACAGTTAAGCATGATTACCCTCTTTTGATCCAGTATTCCTCTGCTTCTTCCAGCTAATTTCCACTGGAAATTTACAAAGTAGCGCCTTCATTTTTCCATCTTAATTTTTCTAATGAAGTTCTGGTACTTTATAACACTGGGGATGCAGATAATAAGTCTGTGTATAATTAAGAAGTTCCAGAATTTGCTGCAGAAGAGATCTCTTTTACTTCCTACAGGAACTAGGCTGTGCTTTTATTTGCCACTTTACATTATTGCAGACAGGGGCTAAATAAAAATAGCCGGCGGATTTTTAGATTTACTGATGTAACAATCAAAGTGATTGATACTTTTTCAATAAACCATGTATTTAGTATATTACCAGAAACAATATTTGTACTAATGCACCCAAGTAGGCTTCTCATGGCAAAAACAGTGCACTAAAGATAATGTCACTAGATATGTTAAATAAAATATTCCATCTTTATTCTTGTATCTAACACTTTGATTTTAAAATACATGCATTATAAATGAAATAATGTCTGCCCTGCTGCAGTTGTTTTGCTATGGAAAACCATTATGCTTCCTTCTTTGTTCCCCAAGTGAAAAGATTGGATTTGATGAAAAAATTACTTCAGTATAATCCAAATTTGAAAGCTTAAAATTAATGTCATGTTTTATTAAAGAAAAAAAAGAAGATAAAATATTCACAGATTCCTGATAGAGAAGCATGGCTTGTTTGGAGCTAATTGTTCATGGAGTTCTTCAAAGTGAGATAAAATTGTCTTATTTGAATTAAATCAAGACAACAAGGAATTGAATTGCTATTGTACAAAAACACTTTAGATAAAAATTTAGCAAAGTCATAGAGTTAATATTTTGCTGGCATTTTTCCTACCAAATTATAAAAATGTACAGTACATACAAATATGAAAGTTTGAAAAAACACATAAGCAGTATATGTTTAATATTTCTAACTGTGCCCTGGCAGTGCAGCATGTGTGGCAGTCCAGCAGTAGATCTGACAGTTCTTTCTCAGATGCCTGAGTATGTTTTGAAGCATTTCTGGGATCAGGATTAGCTGCTTGCTCCTCTAGACTGCTGGGATTTTGCTTCTTGGGCAGTTTCAGAGGACACACTGAGGGACCACTCTATTTTTTTGTGGCCATTTACATTTCAATAAAAAGTCACTGCCTCTGTGCTGGGTCTTATTGGTAGGTACCACACAGCATTGGGACACTGCTGCCCAGCAGTCAGTGATGGACCTGGGAAATTCTCTTTCCTGCTTGTGCTGCTGTGCTCCTCTCACACTGCCAGAGACACCAGAAACCAGTTCCTGCTGCTGCTTCTGTCATCTCTGTCAATCCAATTGGAAAACCTTCAGCATCTAAAAGGCCTCTTCCATCTCCTGTCAAAATAGTGAGAGAGATTGCAATAAAAGAGACAGACTAAAGGGAAGAAATGGGAGGTGAGGAATGCAGAGAAAAAAATCATGGAGGGGGAGTGTAAATGTGTGAAGGAAAAGAGGATTAGAAAGATGAAATTAATAGTAGAAGGAAGGTCCAGGACAGGATGAGAGATAAAACAATTTTTATTTTCGTTAGAAACAAATATCTATGGTGTCTTTGAAATTTCAATACCTCTAGCAGCTCTCAGGTCCTGGTTTGGCTACTAAGCAAAGGGTTCTAGATCTTTTTGGGCTAATTAGGTTCCATATAGCAGGGCCCTGGCAGCAGTGCAGCTGGCCTTCATCACCAGTGACACAGCCAGCCTTGGTCCTGGTCCTTCTCAGGTTATGTATGAGTAATACTGCCATTTGTAATTTCCCATTTTTGGTTCCAACCCTTTCTCCATTTTGAATATATTCTTTGGCATATCTCTCATTCAGGCTGATATTAATTAATTTTTCATTTTTCAATATATTTATTTAGGGAAAGTTCACCTTCCATTAAATCATCTTTTGGGAAGTCTCAGCTTATACTGACTTTGTCTTATAGCACAATAAAACATCAATACAGAATTTAATTGTTCTTTGATTGATATTTCTGTCTCTGTCAAGTTTACTGAAAACCTTTAAGAATTTCTGAATTAACACTTAAATCACAAGGAAAAGCTGAAATCTAGATGTAGGAATAATGAGTGAATGTTTTGAAATCTAAACAATTGAAATCTAAACCTGTACAGTTGATAATGGTATCCTACCATGTCTGAATTTAATTTTCTTCTTCCATCACACTCTTCTGTCACTTTCAGAGCACATATTGTCATTAATTTTGGGAAAAGCTGTGTCAGGTGTATACAAAGAGCTACAGAACATAATACCATTACTGAGGTGTTTTGCAGTGCTATTATTTCTTGCTATTATTATTGGTTGGGGGGTATAATGACTTTTGTATTACTCCCATTAATTTGGTTACTCTACTTAACACGAAAAAGTGTTGTAATTCTTTTAATTACTTATTCATGTAATGTAAATTCTCACTTACTTTAAGCAGACACTGAATTTACAAGCATGTGATCCTTTCTTGTAGCTAGAGCATCATCACTGTAAGGATCTACCCCCTGACTCTGAGAGCAGAACTGTAAGCAGAAGAAAAAGCTACTTGATACCATTATAACCCATTAAATTTTGGTCTTTCATTTAAAAGAAAATACTGCTAGTTGTGTCTCAAAGTGTTAATTCTGGGGGTTTTTTGAATCATAGTAGAACCTATATTACTCTGAGAATTTTTTTGCCAAAAAGACAAATATTAACTGATCCACAGTAAAATCAAAACCTCTATGTAGAAATTGTTTTAAGGAAAACTATAATAATTTACTTCTACTTTCCTCAAGATTTTTTAAAGATTTTTTGTATAAATTTTACAGACATGATATTCATATTAAATTATGAATGCTATGGCTCAACTAAATTCTGTGCATATATGGGCAAATCCCAAAACTGCAAGCCTTGTCTTCTCAGCTATCCAATCCCCTGAGAAAGCCAATTTTCTTTCATGTCTGAACAGAAGAAAAATGTACTATTAAAATGCAATTCAGAAGTGATAAAAACTGCAAGTGGAGCAGCCGGCTCACAGCACCTTCGATGTATTCTCTGGGACACTGGGGCCACATTAATTTTTGTGTGTGTGTGATGTCCATCCCATGTGCAAATTAGCATTACAAGTACCCTAATCTGTCTTGTGTGAGGGTGTCGTTTCCCATGGGTATACACATGCTACTGTGGCTTTTTATTATTTAAAAGTTTGCTAACTCAGGGTTTTCCTTTCACTAACTTTACATGACATTTTTTTGTGGCACGTGATAGAAGAAGTTGATATAGCTGGAAAGATTCTAAAATAATTTCTTTTTATGAGGTGGAAAGAAAGAAAAATAATTTTAAAAAAACACTCAAACAGTTGTTGATAAATCAGTTAATCAAAATAAATAACTTTCTACGTCTGTATCAGCTGAGAGATGAAGAAGGGTATTTTAATTCTCATTTTTATAAAAATTTTGTTTGCCTAACTCTTATAGGGACTCTGGATTCTGAAAAGCTTTCAGCTAAGGAAGAGTTCTAATTAAGTACACTTGTAATGGCATTTAAAAGTGATGTTCTAGACTTCTGAAACATATCTTTCTTATTTTACTGAGTAATATTTTTCCTGCCCTTCTAAAATTAGGAACACATGTTGATTTTTTCAGACTACCAGCAATGATAAACTTAACTCTCAGTGTTTTACTTTATAGTAAAATGTACTTGTTTCCTCTCATGACTCTCCTGGAAACTGAAATAGATGTAACTAAGAGGTGTTTGTAGGGTATATTGAGATCTTCTATATACAAGATGTTTTTCACCTTCCTTCATACAGTTTGCTGTGGGACCTACCCAAAAAACCTGTGGTTGTCCATGACAGCTAGGGACATCCATCTGAAAACCCCTTCCAGCAGGTAGCTGGAGCTTCACTGCTCACTGGCACTATGCAAGCAGCAAGTCCATCATCATTATGACTGAAAATGAAAGAATGTGGCTCAAAAAGATTGCTACTTTTGACATAATTATAACTTAAGAGTAAAATACACAGTCTGTGAATTCTGAAGAAGCAATTTCTCTGGTTTGTGGTTTGCCAATATGCACAAGTGTCTGTTCTGTTAAATGAGAATACAGTTTATTTAGCTTTGGCCATGACATACCAAAGGATGCCTGTCTCCAGAGGTGATCTCTGTCCTCGTGCATGGGGAGTGCCTGCCCCTGGCAGCTGGCACAGGCTGCACTCCCTGCTAGGACCTGAGGTATCAGCCTGCACCTCCCAGCAAAGGGACCCCTGATCGTCCTGCACGTCCTGCCAGTTGTTAGTGCAGATGCAGACAAAGTAATAATCTACTAATGCGAGTGAACCAAGTTAGATCCTTGTGCACAAAGTCTTCATTTTATCCTGTTGAAACTCACTATCTCTTTGCCCCAAATTTAATCTCAAAGAAGCTGCAGGAGAAATTGCAGTAGTCCTCTCACAATGCAGAGGGGAACATTAAGAAGGTAGTGAAAAATACCAGGGATATGTGTCCATGTCATCTCCTGCAGCATTGATTTACATCAATCCTGTGGCATCTAGAGAAGAGCATAACTGATTCTAAAATATTCTTGAATTTCAGATTTCTGCCATTTTCTTCATATCATAAAAATTTTGAGAAGTATGAGCCATCACTTTGTAAGTCAGGCAAATATGGCCAAGAAGCTTATGGAACTAAATATTTCAGAGAAGTATATCCTAAGAAATGGATAGCAGAAAAGGTAAGTCACTGCAAAATCGAGGATTTATTTACTTTTTTAGATTGCTGTTTTATTAGAACTAAATGGATTTCAGTATGATCCAGAGATCATGCAATCCAATGGGATTCTTTCTAGCATGTTGTAAAATCACGTAGTTAGAGCTGTGATGAGATGTGAAATTTCCTTGACTCTGGTAAATTCAATCTGAGGAAGTTCAACACCTGTTGGTCCTACAAGATCAGGATTTAAGACCCTGATTAAGTAAAGCTTCAGTTATATGCATTTTCCTAAGTTTCATTCTGTTTGTATTGCCTTTTCTGATTTAAGAGAGGTTGTTAAGATAAATCTTCAGGAAATTATAGCAAAACCTGATCAAAACAACACAATATTTTACTGCCTAAATTCTTTGGAAAAATCTTAAAACTAGTGAATAGCTATTTTTTATTTTAAGAAGACCTCGTTAAATTTCCTGCTTTGTCAGGAGCATCTCATATATGTCTGTTTTTGTAGTGCTTCAAGACGGAATTTTTCTCAGAACATGAGTTTGTGTAGTGTTTGCATTACTTCTATTTGTGTTAGGTATCTTAATCACTTTAAAATCATCTTAATCACTTTTTTCTGAGTACAAAAAGGGTAATGGACTTTGGCTCCGTGCTGCACTCTCTACCAATATGGCTAGGGGACTGGAGCATCTTTTGTAGGAGGAGAGGCGGACACAGCTAAAACACTTCAGTCTGGAAAAGAGATGGCACAAGGCAGATCTTATTAAAGTGCATAAACACCTGATAAGAGCAAAGGAAGAGCAGGACCCCAAACTTCTCTCAGACTCCATAGTGTCCAGTGACAGGACAAGAGTCAATGAACACAAGTGAAGTGCATGAAATTCCATCTGAACACAAGAAAACACATTTTTTCCCCCTTCTTTTTCTTTCTCTGTGAGGGTGACAGAGCACTGGCACAAGTTGCCCAAAGAGGTTGTATAATCTTTATCCTTGGATATATCCATGGTCTAGGCAACCTGCTCTAGCTCAGTTGGGGGGCTGTAGAGGGTGATCTTAAGAGGTCTTGTCCTACCTAAATAATTCTGGGATTTTGTAAGATATGATAATTTTTTTCCTTGAAAGCAGTTTAACCTTTGTAAATATACAGCAAGTTCCAAGGAATTTTAGTTTGAGAAGGAACATTTTTAAAAGATTTTTCCTCAAAACTTTCACATTTAAAAATGAGCTCAGAGTAAAATTTTATTTCAACATGCATTAATTATATCTCCTTGCAAATAAAACATCAACAATCAAACAAAAAGCTCTGAATTTGTCTTTCCAAAGCAAGGAGTGGAAGACATGACTGGCTGGAGTTCCACAGCATAAGTATGATATATAAAAAAGGACCTAAATGTCTCATTTCTGGTACTCGTCCTGTAAAGACTTGGTTTTCCAGTTCTTAGCAGTTCTTGCTCAGGCTCAGATGATGGTATCGAAAACATAAAGATATTTATACTGTATATCATATCACACATATATAAACTATGGGCTTAGCTAAAAAAACCTCACTTTACTTGTGATCTTGGATAGATATCAACCTAAATCTCTGGAGGTGAATAGCTGTATACATTAACCCAACATGACACAGAGCCTTCCAACCCCAATTCTAAATCAATATGAAGCTTCCATTAGGAGCCGCTTACCCCAGCAGAGAGATAAGAGGAGAACAGGGCTATTTATGGCATACCTACTGCTTTAATGAGCCATTATTATCAGGAAAAAACCCAAAAAGAATCACAAAACCTCAAGCTCCTCACAGCAATTTAATGGAAAAAGGCCTATAGGCAAGTGTGAGGTCATACTCCTAACTGTTAAATTTGATAGAACTCTGTGTCACTTTCTTATTTCTAAACTCTATGAAAACTTTGAATATATCAGTGCTATGACCAAAATTATCTGGTCTGATGAATCACAAGACTAAAGGGCATGTAAAAAAATACTAGAAAATAAAAATAATTTTTTGCTTAATAGTTTGTCTGCTGAACACAGCCCTCCTTTGAGTTTATCACAAGGTTTTATTTTTGTGGATGCAACTTCTATTACAACCTGAATAGCTGATAACACCGCCATGATCTCTATTCAATTTCTGATAGTCTTATGCTAAACAAGTTTCTTGTATTGTTGCTGGTAAGACTGTAAGTTCTTCTAAGGAGTCCAGTCAGTGGTCAGTGGATCAGTGACCTGTCTGAGCTGCTGAGGTATTATTTGATGTTAGTTGATATTAGCTGGCTTGTTTTAATATTAAATACAAAAAGTTTCTTTGTGTGTGTGTGTGTGCACGAGTGTGTCCTAGTTTTATTTTCCTGAGGTTTTCATGTGTTTATTACTATGCAATTTAATTCAAGTCACAAAAAGATTAGTATGTAAATTATATAATTACTTTAGAAGCAAAATGAACAACAATGAAAAATATTACCTTGTTACATTTCTTCTGGAAAATGAAAGGATATTAGCATAAACTTCCTCTAAACATAATAATTACCATATCTATGTGAGGAAAAGTTACTAGTTCTTTATTTCATCTAGTTATAATCTGAAATTTTTATCTCACTCCGTTTACATTTCAAAGAAGTTTGAGTTAAAGGAAAAAGTGTTCTGTTCTAATTCTTCATTATAAATAAATAAGGAATGGAAGTACTATACATTTAGTGAAACTGAATCTAGTTAGTTTACTCAGTAAATCAGTATAAAACAAAAAAATGCTTACATATTTTAAGTTTTACATTATCTAAATCTAAATACATTGGAACGCCTTTGATAGAATTAATGTGAGAAGTTTCAATATAACAAATTTACTAGTCACTAGGAATTTAATCTACAATGATAGGTTCCAATGTAGATGGACAGTCAAGGGATCAAATACACTAACTATAGTCTTTCAGCTGTCAAAACACTCACATATGTTCATATTTGCTGAGGCAGAAATGATAGCTTACAGTCTTTAATCGGTATTGGAATTAGTTTGCATATACATTTTAGAAAACTGACTTTAATGACAGCATTTAATGTTTTCTTATTTGTAAAATTCAGGAAGTGATAGTTTAAGATGTTCCATTCTGATAGATCTTCCCTCTGATGCCTTATTATAGGTGAATTACATTACAACTGAATCACAGTTTCATTATTTGCTCAGGCATTTTGGCCCTAAACAGGATTTTATTATCTACAAAGCATAAAAATACCCAGGACTGCAAAGAATTAATTTAGAGAACCTAAGCATATTGCACAGAACATAAAGTTGACCTTTACCGTCTACAGCTTTTGGAATGGAGTGGGATGTGGAACACATCGTAGATTTAATGTGGCACAACGCTGTCTGCAGAAACTTGGGTGGGACTGTGACTGCCTGCCCATTGCACCCGATGATTGAATCTGCTGTCACCAGCATCCTGATAATAATGAACATTCAGCTTAACGACCGTGATTATGATTATCATAATTGATGTGCAAGTGCAGTGTGTGGGGATCATTACAGCTGAACTGTACAGCAGAGAAACATGCCTTACTTATAGGTAATTTTACTTTTATGCTTTGATTGGGATAAAATATGCCTTTCAAGTTCAACAGGCCAGCTTGATATAATTTTAGTAAGATTTCTACATGTATGAATTGATGTTTATGAGCTTCCTGCAAAACATTCATTCTAGCTGTTTGTTTTGAATTGTTTCATTCCATTAATAATGGGAAATAATTAAATAATTAGATGTTGTCTAGTGGAAATCACTTATAGAGTACTACCAGTGTTAATCAAGTATCAACTTCAAATAATTCTGATTATCATGGCCTTGTCTGGGCTAGGAAAAATAGCCCTTGTAATTCACCACCAACACAATTCTACTTTTGGTGGAGCAGTGGAAGCAGGGCTGTGCATTTTCACACTGTACTTTGTAGCCATTAGAGCAGGCAATAGTTGTTCCATACATAAATTATATCACTTCCATCTTTGTCACCAGAGGCAGAGAATTACAGGCTCAAATTCAGCCAGTGTAGATAAAGGCACAATCAACAGATCCAGTTTATTTTGTTGAACAGTGATTGCCTTCAACTGTGATTGCATGAAGTTGCAGAAGTATTTAATTAAATCGTGACATATATAACAGATAAAAACAAGTATGAGTATATATTTATTCCAAGCCAGAATTTATATAAAGAATGTTACAACATAATTATGCTGAAAAGTATGGTTTCATTGCTTTACACTAGGCTTAAATTTGGCTTTTTGTCCAATACCTGACATATTTTCAATCTGGGTTAGGTTAATAGAGAAAACAGAAAAAATTCTTGTAGTGGGGGAAAGAGATTTTTTCTGTTTGAAAATTAGTTTTATGTCTTGTAGTGCCAACACATAAAACAGTCATGTCTAGTGGATGATGTCATTATGAGGCAGAATTTTTGATATACTCTTTGTGCTTTCCCATTCCTGTCTATACTAAAATTCACTTAAATTTCACCTTAACTCAATTTTTCTAACCTTCCAGTGATTTGACTTGAGATCATAGGTATGATCTGTGTGAAGTTTTAAATTCTTTCTTGCTCAGACTGTGACTTCATTTTTATCAAAGGAATGTGCTTGTTTTCATTTTAATTAGGAAAAAAGATTATCCAAGAACATTTTCTAGTATGATGTGATACTGGCTAATGAATGTGCATCTGAACTGTCAGCTTTATTACCTTTTAAAACTTTAAAGGCCATAGTTACTAGTGTGCTTTGTGACAGAAGTTACTAATGTTCATGAGAAGTGCTAGCACCTATTTGGAATATCAGATTCCTAGTTCCCCAATCCAGCCTCAGTGTGTTTTCCTAGGAAATACAGATCTCACACAATGTGGCAGCCAAAAGGGAATTATTAGATGGGCTGTAAGAGTTTGCTTATTCCAATCCTGGCTTCCTCATGAGCCATGTCAGGGATAATAAGGGTTGTTGCCAAAGTGGGATGCACTCCAGCGATCCCCGGCCCAAGACACAGCTCCTGTATGGTTATTACTGCTGGCATGACTTGATGTATCTATTCAGATCTCCAAGTGGACCCTTAGTTTGAGTTATCAGCTATCTGCTTCCAACAAAACACTGCTTTCTCTCACTTTTTTTGCTATCCTGAGTCAAACCAAACTAAATCATTTAAATCCAAGGATCTGGTCCTACAACAATATATACTGTACTATTCATGAAAACTCTGTCTGTTCTACCCTGTAACATATTTTCTGCTCTCAGAAGAACCACTTAGAGTCAGAATGCTGCTGTATCTTCACATGAAAATCAACCTGAGTGATCCCCTACCTCCACACAGGTTAATTTCCTCCACAGCATTACTCTTCAGAGCTGTGAGCTCCTTGGAGCTCAGGTGTTTGGCTACCTGATTAGATAGTACAGAAAAAGAGCAGTGTTGCCCAATTTAATATCACAGAACAATAAGCAGGTGGTCTCTAAAACTGGGTAACAAAAAGTATTTTAAAGTCACTTTTNTTTTTTTTTTTTTTTTTTTTTTTTTCGGTAAATGTCATAATGTACTGTTGAGAAGGAAAGGTATTAAAGAAAGTAGAGTGTGCCGTGATCAAAAGTGGTAACACCAGATATTACCTCTCATTCACAGGACTAGAATGAAATATCTGTTATTATAAGAAGCACCCATTTCATTTTCCAGGAAAGCAAATGACAATTCGAACTTCGGACAGTTTACATAATGATCTTTCCAGGTTCCTTATGACTGTGTCTTATTTACAGAATTACATTTTGTTATGAAGATCACTTTCAGTGCTCCCACTGGAAAGGTTCTTGAGTTGTAGATTGCTCCCTTTGAGAAAATCCTTAAGCTCACCACTCTTGGGTTGCTTTTGAAAAATTCTACGCTTGATACACAATTATTAGTTATTATTGACTATGATTGAGCTTTCAAATTAGTTTCTTGATTGTAGAAAGATGGTAAACCCTGTGAAGCAAATTAATACATGCAAAATGTACCCTTGGCTAATGTTCAACTAAATGCAAAAAAGAATCTGTAGATAACTGGAAGGCTGAAAAAACTTTCTAGTGGTTAGTGATGAGTCACAAGGTCTGATTTTGAAGTAATGCTACAAAGTAGTGTCTGAGAAGAGTCAAACCATTCAATTATTTGCATAAGAAGAGATAGTGTCACCACTAGTCTAATCAAATCCATTCTAGTGGTTATTTGTAAGGGTCTGTGGGCAACCAGTTGAATATTTTATAAAACCTGATTTTCAGTTCTGTAATTTCTCAGCGGGAAAATGCAGTCCCTTGATGATGATCCAAGGCTTTGAAGAATAAATTGATTCGAAAGAGAAAATTAGATGGCACTTATTATACTGTCTAACTAGCAATCCTCTGACATTTGTCTGTTGGATGATAAATGTCTTGCTTTGCCTACCTTCCTCATTTAATAATGTAACTTGCATCTTAGTGGTATAAAAGAAAACCTCACTTTTTTAGTAAGAGTTAACTTTAACCAGTATTTCTGTGAGTGAGATGTAGGTATGTTTAAGCTTTCTAAGTAATTCCCATTATACACATTGCTTAAACCTTTTACAGCCTCTTATTTAATCAGAAACACTTTAGAAATAGAGTATCTTGCCCAATTCCTTCAATATGTGCTTAGTGTACATTACAGTAACTTGTGGCACAGCTTTAAATTGCAAAAAAATCAGTTACTCTAGAAACACTAGATACTGGAGTTATACCTAATTTGTTCATATTGGTTTTAGGTGTTGACTATTTGGATATGATTTTGTTTGTTGGAATTCAAAATCCATACACTAAACTGGGAAATCCATGGCCTTGCCTTGTCATATCAATTTTGGATAGACTGTTCAGTATTCTTGGAATTAAGTAGATTTTTTTGTATGTATGTCAAACATAATGTATTTCAACTCAATTCAATTTTCCACAGTATTCAATTAAAAAGGCTATATTTTGAAGACACTTAAAATTCTTTATGGAACTTATCTGCAAAAGCAAGCTACTTATTATTTGATAATACTCACTGAGACCTTGTTTGTGCTTGTTAAATAGAGTTGAAATTAAAGTAACTGAAAGCTTTTCACAATCCTCTGAAAATTACATGGACCATACAACTGTTGAAAACTGCAGATTTGAGAGCTGGTCCTCAGCCCTAGCATAACTGAGATGTATCCATGGAGCTGGGCTAATTGGCATCAGATAAGGATCCAGCCCATAATGAATATAATCAATATGTAAATACATGCCATTCAGACAGAAAAATGGTGTTACCTATTTTCTCAGAAAAATAGCCTTTTTTAATCTCATCTTTAAATGTACATTGCTGGTGAGTTCGCAAAATTGAGGTCTAAGATCAGAGACACATATTTTGATGACTTTCTTGCAACAGGTTCACTTAGGACCACAGACTGTTGCATCTTGAAATGATGTCTGAATTAGAGATTTTGCTACACTGACTCATAATGATTGTATAGTTTTATAATTTAAATGCTAATAACACCTATAGGTGTTCCAAGACATTATGCCAGGTATGAGCCCAAGTTGAAAGAAAGGCTGTAAGTTTGTGGGGTTTTGCTTGTTTTGATGCTCTCTCCAGAGAGCAAAAGTACATTATTCTGGGAGCAGTAGGACTTCAGTGCAGAAAAATGGATTTTGGAGTAACCTACACTCCTTGAATAGGAAAAACTACAGTAAAAGCTTTGTGCAGTTATGTTGGAATGAATGAGACATGGAAAGTAGTACAGACTGCTTGTTGTCTTAATGGTTTGACATAAGATTCTACTGCTTCTTTCTTCAAAATTTATAATATTAATTAATTCTGAACACATTTGCCCCATTTTAAATCATGGTATGATATTCGCTTTGAAGTTCACTTCAGTGTTTATTTATATAATGCAATGAAGAGCTGGTTTCAACATGCCCTTTACAAACTCAGCTTAAAAGGATGTTCTACCATGATAAACTATATTATTTCTTCTCTTACATTTTTTTTTTTGTTGATCTCTTACTTGTGGGGAAAGTGAAAGACATATCCACATAAGGAGTGTTTTTATGAGTAGGTGATTTGCCATGTGTTAATGTTCTAGAATGAAAGCTACAGAATTATTCAGGACTAACCTTTGGACTTCAAATTCAAACTTCACTTCCATATAAATAACCTAACAAATTTTGATGGGCTAATGTATAGAGGTAACCACACCTGAGGTAGAGGAATAGGATACAAAGACTGAAGCACACAGTACCACTTTCACAACTGTATTTGTTTTGTTTCTCATAATGAGACTCTTTGAGAAGGAATTTACATTTTGACTATGATAGTAGGAACTAATAATATTCCCAGCTTGTAGCTTTGAGACATGTCAAGACTTCTCACCTGTAGTCATGTGAAGGAATGGCAGCATATATGATAAATGCTTATCATTACCAACCAAACACCCTGCTCTTTTAAAGAATAACTTGTCAGGTATGAGAGCCTCAGACTTGGAGGGGGGGAAAGGAAAAAGAGAAACAATAAAAACATTGCATATTAACAGACTTTGTGCACTAATGCAAAGCTGCTTGATTGAGCAGTGTAGTGTCAACCATATCTTTTTTCTAATGCTAAAAGTAATGCACATAGACAGAGTGACAATCAGAGTACAGCCTCCCATCAGCTGTAATTAATCTTTTAGTTAACAAAGACTAGAAAAGCTTCTCATCAGCCTCTTCTGAAGTCTGAGGCACCCTGTTTTTTGATGTTTGCATTCTGAGTAAAATTGTCCCCACCAGTTCTAACAAATTGAAACACCAGGCTAATTATGGCAGCTAATGAAGTGTGTGGAATGGTCACAGCTTGTCGTGAAACTGTTCCTTCAGCTCAGATTAGAGTTTCATCAATCACCTTTTTAAACTGATCCAGAATTGCTTCTGCCCAGTGCTTGGCATTTTTAATGCTGTTTCTGTAATTGGTTTTTTCCCCAAAGCTTAGGCTATTTTTTGAAATATTACATTCTCAGGACAGGACTTACAAACTCCAGTTTATAAAAAAACATTTCATTATTGCCTCTATCAGCTGATCAAGTGCTAGAAAGCTAATAAAAGAAGCAGAAATATAAATTTTGATATATTGCTTTTAATCCAGCTAAAGGTAGCAATAAAGCATATACACATATATGTATATGAATCATTATTACTGTGGGCTGGATGTACACTGCAATCTCCTGAGACATGGTTTGTGGGCTGGATGGTTCAAATCCCGCTGAAAGACCTAAATGAAATGAATGACTTCGTCTTAGCTTATTTCCTAGTGGATTGTGGTCCTCCATATATCACTCAAAGAGTTTGGCATGATTTGTAGTTTTTGCAGATGCCCAAGCCTCTGGCAAACAGAAGACCAAAATGTGTTGCTATTTAAAGAATTTCCACACTTCAGTTCAAATCTGAAGTCCTCAGAGAAGTATGGGAAACTTTACAGTATAACTTATATTGCTACTACACTGTCAATGAATAAATTAGCATATAAAACATTGTAAAATTTCCCAGTTCCTCTTCATTTATAAGATATAATCATACTTAGCTATACATTGAAAGTTCTGTATAGACATTAAAGGCATAGATGTTAAAGTCTCAGGCTAAATTCTTTCCTCAGTGTGGCCAGCAGAGTGTTGAATTTAGTTCAGAAGTTATCCAGCTGAAAAATGAAATAAACTTTTGGTTATGCACTACCATAGAATATCGCTGCACAAGTTGTTGCATTTCGTATATACATAACGTATTCATATCAAAAGCAATGCAGCATGGTTTTAGTTTTTGAATTGCTCAGCAATCTATTTTTAAAATTTGTGCTAGTAAGTGTAATCCATATCGTTTTTCTGAACAGTGTTGAATCTTTAACAATATTTGGCTATAAATACCAGCTGTTCTTCTCCCCAAAGCTTCTAATCAGCAAGTTTATCAGAACTAACTTCGCGCCAATGCCAAAACAAATCTGTGGCACCTGAGTGAGTAATCACTGTAGCTGATGCTATTCCTGAACTGTATCAAAGAACTGGTGGATTACACAGAAGAAAAAGTGCCACTGAAAACATGACACATAAAGAAGATATGTTATCATATATGAGTAAAGACAGAAAAAATAGCAATAGGTATTAGTCTAAAAGCTTTTGTTCCCATTTTATTGATTAATTGTAAACATTTGTAAACATCGGATGGGAGATGAGTAGTTTCTCTAGTGTTAGCCCATCTGCAAAGTAAGCTGCCTGCAAAATGAGAAAATATTCCTGTTTTATCATTTCTGTCTCTTCTGAAGGTAGCTTGTATTTCTGGAGGAGGAAAGCTGGTTTTCTCTTTAGCTTTCATCAGTGCTAGGCCACACTGCTGACTCACGTTTAGCCAGTTGCCCAGAAGGTCCACCAGGTCCTCTTCTGCAGAGCTGCTGCCCAGCCTGTCAGCCTCCAGCCCGTTTTACTCTGGGGTGAGTCTGTGCCAGGTGCATTTGTCCATCCTGTGTTTTGTAAGGTTCTGTCAGGCCATTCCTCCAGCCTGTCTGCATCACTCTGAGTGACAGTCCTCAAGTGTCTCCATGGGACCCATTACTTTGGTGTAATCCAGGAACCTGAGGAGAGTGCATTCCATCTCCACCTCCAGGTCACCGAGGAAGATATTAAGATGGGCCCCAAGACAGCACCTGAGGAAATACATTGGTACCCAGGTTCCAGTTCAAGAGAAGCCATTCATTGCTACCCTTTGAACCTGAGACTCCAGGCAGCTATTACATCTATTAGTCTGCACAACTAGACCATAATTTACCAGTTTGGTTAAAAGGAGTCTCTGGGAGATTGTGTTGAAAGCCTTGCTAAAGCTCAGCCAGACAGCATCATCCGCTGTTCTCCTTTGATCTGCATATCTAGTAATTTCATCACAGAAAACAATCCGGTTAGAAAGCGTCATCCAGGACCATGTGAAACCAGATGAAGTCTAACTGGAGTACTGGTTTTGCTGCATATCAGAAGCCAAATAAGATAAGAAATAATTTCACTTGAGGATTTCAACTCAGAATTTTTCCTCCTTAACTCCTGGTGGCACTATTTTGAAAGTTAGAGAGTTGCAACTTGATCTTGGCAGGTTAAACATTTTCTGGCTTTAGTCTAGCAGGTTAAAAGTGGTTCTGAGTTTTTCTTGGCAGTGAGCACTTGGCACTGGCTTATTTTCAGCTGGAAAGAGAATGTGGTAGTTGAACAGATTAGACAATGAAGGGGGCAGCTTACAAACGGCCTAAGTCAAGATGTTTATCCTTAAGTGCAGTAGTTTCTAAGGCAAGTCCTGGTGCTAGCAGAGTGTGTATGATGGACAGCACAAGAAGCTGGTTTAAAAATACAAGTACTGTTGTAAAAATATGTCTTTTACTTTTTTCATCAGATGCTTTTTAAGTCTGTGGTTATTGTACACAGGAATGTAGTGCTAGGGTCTACCTCAGATTTAATAACTTCTTTAAAGGGTTATATATTTCTCATTAGAGTGTTTTCATTCTTGACAATGTTATTTATACATCTTAAATAGATTAAGATGAAGTTCTATTCCCCTCTTCAGAAATATTTTGTTAAAATACACTGTAAGAGGTAGATATTTGCATGACAATAGCAAATAAACACCTCTTGGGATTCTGAATACTTACTGAACTATTTCAACTGCACATTTGTTTTTTAGCCCAGATTCAGTAAAGTTCAAGGGTATCCAAGTATGAAATAGCTTGCAGAAAAAATCACATTGGTTTCTTAATTTAATTTACTTGTAAAAAAAAGGCTACAAAGTGAAAAAATAGAGTATTATCTTTAGCAATTTCGGTTCATGTACAGGCATTCAGAATAGAATTTGGGTGATGTTTCATAATATTGCCCAAAGTATGGTAGAGCATGCACTGCACCTTCATGCAACAAACTATACTTGTAATATTGATAGTGACTCTGAACAGGTCGAGAAGTACCTGAAAAGTGTCTACATCAAGGTGACTTCTTCTTCTGTGGACTAGCCTTATAGACATAACAAAATTAATTAACTGAACAGTTATTTATAAGGCAGAATGTATTTCTTTCTAAAGCATTGTAAAGCTAGTCCATGTTTGAGAGGAAGGACCAGACAGTGCCTTGGCTTGCATGTCATTAATAAATGGAATAAATGAACATAGAGGGTACAGCTGGGAATTCCACCCTTCCTTCCCCTTGGGCAATCACAGTGACTGCAGGGTACTAAGTAAATGTAACAAATGCAAATTTGGACCACAAATCTTCATTGCTGGTTATATTACACACGACAAAAAGGACAGCCTAGTTTCAGATCCCAGGTTAATTTTTCAGAGGCAATACTTACAGGAAAAAGTGATTTACTGGACCAAATCCTTCCCCTTTTTTTTTTTTCCTTTGTCCTTCCTTGCACAAAACTTCCATCAAAGCCCAGAGATAATTTGCCTTTGCTTGTGAGAAAGGACAGTAAGGGTTGACACATTTGTAATCCTTAATGAACATGACTATCACAGAATATCTTACTTGTTTAGGAATAGTTGTGCTTTCCTTGTACAGTGGCTCAAACTATTGCATTCTGAAGAGCATCATTATTTTCTGTCATGTCATAGCTTAATTTGTGCAGCTATGAAAGGGGATACGCTTTTGTTCCTTTCTCCAGACTACTTCTAACCATGCAGGAGCTAAAACAGGCTCTTTTCAAGCCTAGAACACATCCTCTCCTACCTTGCACAGACGAGGACAAGAAGTTTTAGAGCTTGATTTTTGTCAGTTGTCTGCAATTATCTCCAAAGCTTAAATTAGCACAATTTGGTTATGAAAGGAAAGTTCAGTGAGCACAGATGAGTAGCAGAACACTTCTTTCTCCAAATACTCCAGAAAGGTTGTAATGGAGTTATAATTTCCATGTTAGGCTGTCCCAGGGGAGCACACATGGCTGTGGGTCTCATACTTGACATATCACACAGAAAGTATCAGAACCTATGTGATTATCAAGTCAGTGGTTTTTCAAACTCATGATCCATCATTAGAAATCTTTCATGATATCTAGCAAGCACTGTTTGAGTTTGGCTTCCTCATTTTTAATTCATAAAAGATAAAACATGTAAGAGTCAGTGATAGATATAAATATCCATGAAAAATTGAGTGTAAAAATAATGAAATGTTTGTTGCATAAATTAAGTAGCAATTAATGTTCTCCCTTTCTGTTTGGAAAATAGGATATTAAAATACTGTTGTTAAATTTCCTACTGTGAACATAATTTCCTGATTCTTTTTTACAACACATTATCATAATGTCAATAAAAGACTAAAACTAACAAATAGAAAAAAACTTGCCTGATGTAAGCATAACACAGAAGGTTATAAAATTGCCTTTTATGATGGCTATACAATATCATTTTATTTTAAGATCTAATAGCAAGTTGATTCAAAGGGAAAGACTTGCAAAGTCATTAAAGCAAGTAGAAAATTGCCTTCTACCATAGTCACCCAGTCTTTTTAAATCAAAGAGTTTTATTGTTGGTGGTGATGTTTGCATTTGCAGGAGGTAATTAGGGAATGAGTTAGATATCACACTCAGAGCCCTCAAGCTTGTCAACAAGAACCATAAACTTCACTTGAAAAAAAGAAAAGTCAGTTTAGAAGGCAAATTGCAGATAATAGAGGGAAACAGGATCATCACATTTTGAGTCAGTTTGACCCTGCTGTGTCTATCCACAATATGGAGAAGCTCATAAAATATCCTGTGCTTCCATGAAAACTTTATTTCTCCTACCAGAAAGAACAAAATGTAGAGATTTTCAAATCAGTAGCAGTAGTAGACAGTTGAAGGAAAGGTAGATGTTAGTTCCTCCCTCTCCTCTGCATCGTGTTGGTAAGCTGAATAGAGAAAGGTGCAATTCTACTCACTTCAACACAGCAGTGGTCACTTGTCAGCTGTGGGGCAGGGAACTCTGATTAGGCACACTTTTCCCTGGGAGTCAATACCTCTGTGCTGACACAATGAGGTCCAGTCCCTAAGGCATGATCCAGGCTTTTGTTGTTATCTCTTATTTGAAGGGGCTGGTTGACCCAATTGGTTAACATGTTAGCTTTTCAATTTTATAGCCTTAAGTCACGGAAGACCACTTCCTAGATTTTGGTTTTTTTTCCTCCACGGCAGAAAGTAAAATTGGCAGTCTGTGCCCACCAGCCACAAAAACAGAGTTATGCCAAACAACTGTGTCCTGAACTTTATGGCTAATTAGCTGTTGAAGCTGTGCCCAAGAAATAGGTTCTATTGCCCATGGGAAGAAGTGTGAAGCTGTTATTAATGTCCCAGCCCATATCTCTTAGTAGGTCTTATGAGCAGCGCTGCCTAAAGAGACTAAATGTACAACAGGGAATTAAAAATTATAGTACCCCTTTCACTGACTGAAATATTGTAAACTTGTTACACTGAGGCCAGGATTGGTGTCAATGTACTTTGTGTGAAAAGTGCAATAGAAGCATTAGTATTTGACAGCCCTGGTTGAAATAAGTGAAATTAATGGAGCTCTTTTCATATACGACAAGGCCATGGCACCCCTTTCATGCTGCTTACAGACAGAGAAAAGTCAATACTTTTTTATTACTTGATGCTGACCTACATTTTGCACTACAAGTGCCAGGCCCACTAATTGGTTTCAGTTGTGAGAAAAGTTTGCCCCAAAGAAACACTGGAGCAGATAAATCAATCTTTTTTAGGGTAGCTTAGTGGGTTTTGAGCACTTGAAATGACATTTGTGTTGTATTGACAGAATGGGTTGCTACACTCATTTTGTCATGTCAGAAGGCCCTGTACTAGTTGGAAGTATTGTTAACCAGTATTGATAAATTTGCTGAGAATAAAAGTTAGCTGGATCAACATTTTACTTGTCTAACAGCTTGCTGTTTCTGGTTTGCTTCCTTCTCAGAGACCTCTGTGGCTATTAACAGGTCAGGAGGCTTACTATGACAGCTCAATTTAAAACTTTAATTTTACTATTAGGATCAAGTATTAGGATCACAGGAAACACTTAAATATGATCACTTAGTGTTACACAGGTGGAGTTGTGCACGAGAGCTGTGCGGTGACACGTGGCTGTGCTGCCTGGTTTCCAAAGCAGCTGTGCACATGGGATGTCTTCCGACTTTGTGGGCAGGCAAGATTGCTCAGTGGCTTACCCTACACTAAGAACATACCTACTGCAGGGACATTTGGGCAGAATTTCCCACTGCATCCTCTCAGGTCTTGGTGTGTATCTGTGGATATTGGTTTCAAAGTATTGTTTCCTGGTTTTGCTACTCAGTAGCATGAAGATAGAATTATGGTTCCAGCAGCTGTGCTCATTTTTCAGTTGTTCCTTCTGCAATTAATTCCTAACAGAATTTACTTTCAGAATAGGTATTCTATAAAGAGAGGAACAGAAGAGGCCTAATGTCTCTATAAAAGCAACAGATACAATTCCAGCACTACAAAAGAGTTTTTCTGAAGTGCAAACTTTTCATGGATTGGTTTGCCTTTTACACAGCACATGGTGCCATGACTGACATAATGCATTTATACACTGTCTTTAGTATTTTTTGATTGACTCAGAAGAGGACTCACTGCTCTATCTGCTATTGATGAAGTGCTTTACATTTCAGAGAATACTTTTCATTATACAATTTATATTTGAAACTTCTGCACATGGTGCTTCTACTAACCCATGAAGGAAATCTGTATTTGTACAATCTAACACAAATTTATTCTCAATTCATGCAATCAAATCTCTTATTCAGCAAACTAAAGTTTTGTCATTACAGAGAACGGAAAGACTATTCTATCCTGTAAATCAGATAATGTGAGTTTATTGTATACTTATTGTTCCAAGTTTATCACATGCTTAACAGTTTCATAATTATTATGGATTTGGGAGATTTGACATATAAAATTACCCTGAAGTGTGTATGCAGGAGCTGACAATAAATGGTAATAATGGTGCTCCCTGGCCTTAAAATCTGAGAGTAGATATGCTACTGCTGTTTGTCTGTTCTTGCTTTGGTCTGAGGCAGCTGACTTTCTACTTAATTAAATTTCTAGGAAGATACTCAATGGTAATTTCTATCTCATTTCGAGCTGCATTTTTATATTACAGGATATTACACAGTACTCTCGAAATTGCTTGGAAAGAAACACTGTTAGTAAAAATTTGTTTCTAAACTATCACGGAAGTCATTTTCAAAGGCCTCCAAACCAATATGAAGGTCTACAAGGTCTTGTTCATTTGCCAGCGCTTGTACGTGATCTGTATTTATGTAAGTCTGCATAGTCAGATGAAAAATGTCTTTGGAATTTACTTTAATAACATTCCAAATATAGACTATGTAACCATTTGGCAAGTCTAATCTATGACATCAGAGTGCTGATTGAGACAAATCTTTGGTGGCTTTATGCCACCTTTTTTGACTCCATTGTTTCGAACTGATGAGCTCACAAGCTAAAGTAGTCAAATATATTGAAAGGGTCCATAGGTCTTGTTAAGCTCTGTCAGTTGAACTTGAGTCACTTACAATTTACTAGAGTGAAAGGAGTCAGAACTGGACACGTTTAAAAAGGAAGTGTTATATTAACTTTGGGAATTTCAAAATAGGTCTCAGTGCTGAGAATTACGGGTGTCTGATGCTGAAAATTATATAGCATGATTTAAGAATGCATTGTGGAAAAATTCCATAAAGCTCAGCTCCATGCTCCTGTGGTCCCAAGAGTGCAGAGCTATAGGGTCAAGCTCACCCATATGTGTGAATTCATATTTGTAAGTCTATTCATTCCAGCTACCAACAGAGAGGAACTGATGGTGAAAATAATTTCAAAGAAGCCTGTTTTTCTCCAGTCACAATGTTCTTCAAAAGGATTATTTACATAACTTCATGACTTCTATTCTATGTAGCAAACAGTCTAAATTCAAGATGATTCCTATCAGAATCAATAAGCAGTGCATCACTGTGCTTCTGTGTATGTTTTGAGTGGTCATTTCACCGTCACATTAGATGTATGTGAGAATCTGGCTCCCAATTCCTTTCCCTTTCCCTGTGAGGTAGATCTTGCAAGGCCAGGTAGTGTTTTCAGGCCTTATTTTATCTCTCTGTAGAAATCTGATTTAAATATTTATCTTCAAATACAGAAAAAAATAGTAACAAGACCTGTTTCCCAGAAAGATATTTATATTTTATATGCATGCTATGCAATTTTTTACCTAGTATACATTCTAAACTTCTTTAATTAATGTAACTCTAAAGCCAGCATGCTTTTATTTATCCATCAGTCTCTATAATGTTTCATAAATATGGTCAAACATAACTGCTGTCGTCATAATCTGAGCCAGTTGTTTAAATGCTCAGTTGTGAGTATCTAGTGGAATAGTTTTAAATAACAAGATAAACAGTACAGCTGCCAAACCAAAGTAATCTTACACTGAGGGGGCGTGTGGCACAAAAAATTTCTTCTTTGTCATTTTGATTTGAGTTTGAAGCTGGACCTGGGCTTAGTTCCAGCTCAAAAACACTGTTCACTTCAAAGGCTCCTAAAACGTCCCAAGGAGCTAATTTTGGCAGCCAATTGTTTTTGTTTGGCCAGGAATCCTAATAGCAAAAGCCGTCTGCTCCAGCAAATGAAGATCCCTGTAGTGCTCAGCCTTCCCATTCCTGATTTTATCCTGATATGGGGGCTGCACGGGTTTCACTGGTTTCCCTGTCTCACCCAAAGTTCACCACTTGTTAAACTGTTCACGACTTGATAAGCTGTACGTAACTGTCCTGCATGTTAATTAATGAGATACTTTCTGTTTTATAAATACTGGATACCATGTTCTGCTCAGACTTACTGCTTAATCCTAAATTATTGCTGGATTATTTGCTTGCTTTCTCAGCAACTAGAGCTGGTTTGTTGATTTTTCCATTCCCATGAACTGATTTAGTCTGATTAATTTACTGAGTTAAATATAACTAGCTTCACTTTAGAAGGAAACCATTTGAAGTTGTGTTGGAGATACTATAATATTTATTATAATAATTATATGGACAACTTTTCCTATGGTAAGAAGGTGCTTGTGATGCTGAACAGACACTGAAAATTAGAATATTGTGCCATTCTAAAAGTTTAATATGAAAATATGTAAATAGGCTGTTTCTGTTGAATAAGAAATTGGCCAGTACAAGGCATAGAGAAACATTAAAAAGTAAACCTTGTGAATAATTTAGGAATGGGATAGTACTCACTTTCACACCACACACACATTATTTAATTTTGAATGTATGTTGACCTTTCTATTTTAAGATTTATGCACCAGAATTTTGGAGGAATCATAGTAAACAAATTTGAGATATAAGAAATGATATGGTCTCAGTTTGGCAATATGCAATGCAGATGAAATGCAGGTGGGCCCAGTCAGTGTTTGCATGAAGCTCACTAGAAGTCAGTTCTCTGTTGATAGAAATACAGCTGAACTGTGCTCTGTGAAGTAGCTAGATCCAACTTGTCCAGAGAATGATAATTTTGTTTCATGTCCTTAAAAAAAAAAAAAAAGTTTTTATTTTCTTTTAAAGAGAAAATGAAACGTTTCAAATTGGGAAATGTGTTGAAAAGATAAACCTTTTGTTTTCTTTAACTCATGGATTCAGACCTTCCATGAAGAGGTTTCAGTTACATCCACTTTCACAGAGCTACTTGCTGGAAATAGAAAACTGTACAAAGTAGTCAGACCAACTTCTTAAAAATGATTCAGAAAGCTGAGAGTTCATCTGTGGCATGTTACATTCTAAAAGTAAAAACCATTATAATGCAAACCAAGTATTTTCTACTGTTATACTATCCTCAGTACTTCAGGTTCAAGGAAAATAATTTTATTGAGAAGGCTTTAAAACCTTGATCTTAAATACCATGGACTTGCTAATCATTTAACATGAGTATTTATTAGTAAATAGACAAATCAGAATGTGGTTTAGAAGGTTTAGAACACTGAGTTTCTTTACTTTCTTTNGACAAATCAGAATGTGGTTTAGAACACTTAGTTTCTTTACTTTCTTGTTTGTTGGCTGAATTGATATTGTACTCTTAAGGCACAGCTTCACTTCTGTTTCCCTTATTCAATTTCGATTTTCAAGCATTTGCATTTAAAAAATTGAATATAATAAGCAAGAACTTTACCTGGGAAAAAAACATGTTCAGGAATCACCCTGCTTCTCCTAATCAATTTGTTGCCACTAGTACTTACTTAATATATATTATTTTTTTAAACCATTTCTTCTGGAGCTGTTTTAATACCTATATTTCAATGTTAACCAGGGTAGAAAGGTTAAAATATAGCAAGGCTATTGTGCTTTCTTTAACCTGCCTGGTTTCCAGGGAGGAGAATAAACTTTTGTATACTATGATTTGCCAAAATGTAGTTTCTAGAGCAGGAAGTTTCTGCAGTTCTTATAGTTTCTGAGAGTTTGAAATACATATTTGCTTTTAATTAAATCCATTCTATTGCTCCTCTTCAAGGTAATATTCATATAATGTAAAAATATATGTTTAATATTCACTATTTTGCATAATTTGCATTCTATCTATATAATGAAATGTTACTAGAAGACAATATTTACAACTCTGAAATACCTGGAAAAAAAAATCCAAACCCATTTAAGCCTAACATCATTTTTTATCTCTCTTTTCTTTAGGACTTTGAAACACTGTTTTCATCGATTGTTCTCTTTGAAAAGTTTGGAAAAACTTACTCCAGCACTGGGCAAACAGTGTAATTGTCCTGGTAATTAAAAACCATGAGACACATGAGAAGTAGTCAATAAATGTATTTCAGCAAATGCACAGCAGCATGTTGACTGGATGTCCCATAAAATACTCTCTTTGTGATGTATACTGTGTCTGAAGTAATTTTAAATGATTCTGCTTGGACTGTAGGCAATATGGCTTCCAAGATTTATCAAAAATTATTATTTTTTTAAGTATTATCTTAAAGAAATTATTTCTGAAAATGCTGTATTTTATTTGGTATAAATAATTTAGGGTACAAACCAGAGTCATCAAGTAAAATACTCAAAATCACATTTATTTATTACACATTTGTAAGTGAAGTTAACACTAAAAAAGGAAAAAAGTGTAAAATGTATATCTCTTTTTTGTTCCTAACAACTATAAATGTATCTGGTTCATCATTGTTGTTCATCATCTTCAGTGTTAGGTATCCTTGACTGATCCGTGAATTCAGAAGTGCAGGGTAGGAATTTCCATGGAAGATAAGATATTATTTAAAGTCCTGTTAGCACTCCTGTGGGTGAAAGAACTTCAGTTTTGAAAAAAATAAAGTTCTGAAAACATACGTACCTTATTACAAGGTCAGTTTTTCTATTTCCATTTAATTTTCTTTATCAGCACTGTGCATTTACTCCTAGTCCTGTATGCCATGACTACAAAATCTTGTGATGCTTGGTCAGAAGAACACATCCAATGACACAAAACTGATGCTTGTTTCCTCTGCTCATTAGCAAGCAGTCCTGCAAAATACTGAGTATCCTCAGAGCCCATCCACTTCAAAAGGCTCAAAGAATTCAGCATCATGGCAAGATCTCAGCATATCTAAAGATCAAATTACAAGCTGATTCTTAAAATCATGTGAGTGGATTTTTACAGGAATTTTTTTCTGAATTTTCTATGATACTATATTTATCATATCTATCATATATCATATCATATCATATCATATCATATCATTTGACTATATTTGAATCTAATATATCTGTTTATCTGTTACTCAGTGGTAGGCTCTTTAGTACTAGCTTTTTAAATGTGATTCTTATGGCCCCTATAAATGTGAAGAAAACTTCAATGTCTGTTTGTGTGAATACTTTCTGGACCTGGCCCAGTGGAAGGTGTGCCTGCTCACGGCATGGACATTGGATCTGGATGATCTTTAAGGTCCCTTGTAACCCCAGCCACTCTCTGTTTCTACAAACTAGGAGTCACAAATTTCCTTTCTATATGTTTTCACCTGTCAGTCTACGTAAAAAAAGTTTTACTGCTACCACACACAAGAGTAAAAGCCCTTCCAATTCCATTCCAGCAGGTTGCAAGAGCAGGCATTGTGCTCTATTGGTATTACTTTTTAGAGTATGTTATTTTCAAGCTTAAAAAAGTTTATGAGAAATTAAGTCTGGGAAGAGGGAAGCAGCCACCCCAGTGGCTGAGTTTCCCAGATAAGATTTAATCTGATCCAATGCATCAGAGTGCTTTTGTTGTTCCTGGAAGGGATTGAACATGAGACACTTGTGCAAAACTGTTGATGAATAAAGATGGGACAGTAATTTTTATATGTGAGAGCTATCTCTTTGATTGCTTCAGCTTTAAGGTAGTTCATCACAGTAATTCACCCTGTGTTGCCTCTTTTACTTCATACCACAGTTTCCCATCAGTCCGATTAGAAATGGCAATGCCTTTATCAGATTAATCTTTCTTTCTCTTTCTTCCTTTCAGTATCTCTGACCCCAGGACAAAGCAAAGCCTCCCACGCCGCCTGTACTGCAGGGTGGCAGTGCTCGTGGCTGAGGGGCTGGAGCACAGAGGGAGGTTAAACCCAACACTTCCAGTTGGAATTGTTTGATACATACACATCTTTCCTCCTCTTACCAAAAAAACCCCTTTTCTGTTTCTAAGCAGATAACCAGAAATGTTCTTACACAAAACCAGGTCTGTTTACTTTATTAGATAAATAAACATCCACAAAACTAATAAAAGTAGCAGACATATTAACTGTGAAGTTTGGATTTTGGGCATCTTTTTCAAATTGCATTTCACAGGGAATCCAATATTCTTTATCTGGAGTTCAAACAGAATTTATGTCATTCATGAGCGTATAGCATCCAAACTATTTTGGGTAGCCACAGAATAATCTCAGAATCCTTTTATTTCTCATTAAGTACATTCAACACTTATTTACATTTACACAAACCATTTGATAATTATTCTAGAGGGACCATTTTGTTCTGCTGTCTTGCTTAAATCAAAATATTTTCATGTGGCAAACTTACACTTTCAACTAAAGCTCATTAAAGCTAAAATTTTGATATTTCTATTCACTGCAGTAATATAATGAACAAGACAGGAAGAATTTTGATGATATCATTGTGTAACCAACTGTCAGTATAAATACTGGTTGTGTAAGTGGTTTTGCTTTACTCCTGTATAACTTTCTTACTGATATAGTTTACACTTCTGTTTTAATTATCAAATTGCTTTTTCTAGTATATTTGACTAATTTTTTTTAACATTTTTTATACTCTGGCTTTTCCTTATTAATGAAATTGTTTTATAACATGCTATATGCTTCAGAGAATACATTTCTGTCTTATAAGAGATGTTAAAATCTATTCTCACTGTACAAAATCTTAACACACAGAATGGCACCAGGAAATGAGCTGAGCACTCTGAAAATTTGTAAGGGACTCCTGGACCTTGAAGAGTCTGCAAGACTTGTAGCCTCTTAGGAACGTAGTTGTCTATGACATTTAGCAAAACTCTCACAGTGGTACCTGAAAATCAAAAAGAATCACTGTGATAGTAGGGAAAATAGACAAATATCAGTCTTCAGAAAAATTAGAATGTATTGAATGTATTTCAGTTAATTGTAGTTGAACAAATGCGAATAGTAAAAGATCCATAGTTGAACTATAGCAAAGGACCTGATTGCTGTTCTCTGCAACAACAAAATATGACCTTCAGCATGCAGCAAGACAAGAATGTTCCTTGCTTTTCAGCAGCAGAAAAGTAGTTTTTGTAATTTGAACAGATTTAGCTCAAATTACAAATTTAGCCCAGAGAAGAAAAAAATTCTGTTTGGATTTTTCCTACTGCATGTCAGCAGAGGCTTAATAAGACCTTTAGAAAACATACCAGCTCATACTGGCGAGAGCCCGTCCTACCAGCTCACTACCATCTCATGATGTGTCACTCAGATATTTTTGTCTTACATACAAAAAGCCTGGAACATAATACTTTGATAGCACTTATATCTGAGCAATTTGTACAGATCATAGATCTTGAGAGAGTCAAATAATAACCTTATTTGGTTTGTATCAGGTGCACTGGCCTACATGCCAGGTGCTAAGCATTCAAAGCCTCTTTGCACCTCCTTGCTCATGACCAGTGATCTTTGGCTTCAGCCACTTGTGAGGATGGCAGCACTCGTAGAAAGATGCAGGCAAGGTCATTAAAAGGGAGCAGGTATGTACAAAAATTGGCTCACAACCTGTCTCATCCTGAGAAGCTTCAGTTATATTGGAAAATGTCTGGTAATATCTATTCTTACCAAAACTATCTGCTATTGCTCAGCAGATTAAAGATCCTTCAGTATTGCTGCCTAATAGTTTTTTGACTGCTACATAGCTGATGTTGTAAACACGGCAAAATCTCAATTTAGGCAATTTAGGAACTGCGTTCTGGGCTGATCCAAGATGTTCTCAACATTTGTCAGGGAAAACATTTAGCTTGCAATGCCCTCTAGAGGCAGATTTGCCATAGTAGTGGTGGTGCCTGCAGATATGCTCTTCGGTTTTTTTTTTTTAGTTAGTCACATGTCACATTTCTATAGGAGCAGAGATCTAGAAACATTATGGGCTCTGCAGCTGATCTACGTGCCTCATTCTGGACTTGTACTACAGGTGCTTCCAACTGAGATGGGGCCATATTTAAACTGCAAAGCAACGTGGTGATGTTTGCAAACAATAATGCATTTCTACACATCAATGCTTGACATTGAGTAACACTCTGAAAATATCCAAATTAAAAATATTTCTAACAGCTTATTGCTATTGCAGAAGATGTGTTTGCCACAAGCCTTCCATAAATCCGTGGTTTTCAGTTTAATAAATTTAGAAGTTCTGTTTAGCTGAATGAGGTTTTCTGTCTTTTCCTGGCAGCCATGTGCTCCTATACACAGAATAGCAGAGACTGAAAAACAGAGGAGCATAATTCCTTAATATCAAAATCTGGGTTGTCTCATACTAAAACAGAAACAATGCAACTACAACGGAGTCACATTCATGTAATCTGAAACAGAATATGAGCCTTGAAGCTTTTATTTGTCTTCATTCATAAAAGATTTTTTGAGATGGATTTTCTTTCACTGGTTGACAAAGCTTTCTGGTAGGCCTGGAAAAATGTCAGCAAAGAGGCTCAGGCAATGCTGGCTTGGCTTCACATTCTTCCATCTTTTAATAGTTCAGCTCATTAATGAGAAAATCATCTGGCTGCTGGCACAATCAGATGCAGTCACTTATCAGTACATTGAGCTCAGTTTATAGTACTCTGGTTCATATTCATGATCAGAGGATGCAGTGGAGCAATTCATTTGTGCACTGCTGCATTAAGCAATCACTGCCAAAATGTGACATATTGAGAGTTTGCATTAAACTGCTTCCTTTGAGCACCTTTGAGTAAAGAAAATCCCAGGTGCAGAAATCTGTTGAGATAAATCACCCAGCCACTTCAAGAAAAATGTTGAGATTCCATGTATATAACATTTAGTTTAAAAAAATCCATTTACTGGCGCTATTGTACATGTGACATGGTCACATCCTCAAATGCAAGTTTAGATTATTTTAACAGCTAATAACATGTTCAAACTAGATCAGAATTATCCCAAACAGAACCATCTTTCTTACTTTTAATTTTTTTCTGCTGTCTATGAAAGTTAAGGTTGTTCTTGTTTTGGCTGAAGATACCCAACAATCTCAAAACCCCAATCTTTTACATTCTGTATGTCATGGTACAAATAACAGGCACTTTCAGTCTGGACATGCTCACAATGACTCAGTTTTTAGGAAGGGACAGTGCTTACAAATTTGAGAAAGATACATCTTATGTACTATTGTGAGAAGAAGGTGAGGCCAAGTTTAGTAACCTTCTCACTTATTCAAAGTTTGTAGCATGGTGTAGTGGTGATTCCTCATCCACATTCTTCACTTGATTCCATCAGATCATTTTATACTGTCAACTTTTATCAACTTCTCTTCAGATTTATAAAGTTTGACCCACTCAGTGGTAAGAAAAAGAGAGAGAGAGAGAGAGAGAAAGAAAGAAAGAAAGAAAGAAAGAAAGAAAGAAAGAAAGAAAGAAAGAAAGAAAAGAAAGCAAGCTGTGATGACTCATACATAAGCAAAATAGGTGCAAAATTTCCTTTGAATGTGCCCTTAATGTAGTTTCTCTTGCTTGAGTAGGATGGTTCTTGGTTTTTCTCATTGGTATTTTTGCCAAAATCTGGGCCATTGAATCACTGGTAAGAGGAGGAAATAGGCATAGCATGTAAAAAAGAGTGAAGTGGGCTGCTCATACTTTATGTTTTTGCAGCAATAATAATCTCACTCATGCCTAGTAGTCACCTGTGTTTTGGCACTGACCAAAGAGTTGCCGACACGGGTCTCTCTTTAGTTCAGAAGGTATTTTCTGGCTTCATTTTTCCTATTTTTCAAATCCATGTCAGATGGGTGAGATTCCTGTGTACCTGCTAGGAATCAATCACCCCCATGGCTTGCTTTCTTTGTTTGAGCTTTGCTTTTGTCCTCCCACTAGATCCATTTCCCCTGCATCACAGGATACTTCTACTATATGCTAATAATGGCATAAAAAATACTGTATGGAAATTAGTTAAAGATCACTTGGGATTAAAAAGCTCAAGTTTTTAAAATATTTGTGTTTGCAATATTGCTCTCCCTCTTAAGATCCTGTATCTCCTCCACCACCAAGTGTTGCCATCTGCAGATGAGAGGAGAATTGGTTTGCCATCAATCTTTTGCTCTAGACAGCAGAGCAAATGGAGTATTCTGAAGCAGTCTGTGTGGCTCTTAAACAAAACCTGGACATTTATTTGAAACAGAAGGAGCTTTCTGACTTCCTCCAGTCTCCTTAAAAAACCTTTGACAGTGCCATAAACATAATCATTTTGGAACTCTTAGTCTAAGTTTATATCTTAATCCCCCTCAGAATATATCAACGTATTTTATATTTTCTAAAATTTAGAATAATCCTAAATCCTACTTTATCCAGATGATTACTTTTATTTTTCAAGTACCTTAGTTATCTAAGTAAGTTAGGCCTTTAAGTAAGTTAAATTTAGGTTACAAATTAAGTTAAATGCTGTTAAGTATTGTTCCTTTGCTAAACTGTTAAATTTAAGTTATAAGTCAAGTTTAAGTACTTTTGAGTGCCTTTAGGCCATATTCCTTTTTGTCCTTGCCCTTTCTATCCTTTTGTCACACGCACCTAAACACACCCACACACCACACCCACACCAAGTTCTCAGTTTATTTCTGTTTTGATTGACTGGATTTTCTTTGTTGCTTTTATTCTCTCAGAGTGCCTAAACCATCTCACAAGTAGCAGAGTGATCCTTTGCCAATGAACTCTGTTGTACTGTCACTTAATGTTAAATCAGGTTTTTACTGATCCCCTCGCTGGTGATTCTTTAAATGAACTCAAACACTCGTTTGTAACACTGGGACCATACTGGGGCCTACTGGGAGCAACTGGGAACGGCGGGCATGCACTGGAGGCAACGGGGATATACTGAGAGGGAAAGAGATCATGCTGGGGGCAACTGGATCCATGCTGAGGCAACTGGGATGATTGGGAATGAGCATGCTGAGAGCACCTGGGATATACTGGGAGTTAGGGCTAGGGTTATGGTTTGGTTTAGTGTTATATATATGTGTGTATATATATTTATATCCATACACACTTGTCCAGCTCTCTGCCCATTACACTTTCGCAGGGGTCTGTTATAGGAATAGACATTGCTACAGTTTACAAATGTTCATGTGTCTCATTCAGAATAGAGCCTCTTGTTTGCTGCTCCTGTTTCTGATATTGAAAGAAAAAGGAAAATAATTCAAAGGGAAAAGAAAGTAGAAATTTGGGAGCCATTGCAAAGGAGCAAAGAAAGGAGTGACTGAAGGAACTGTAGAAACCATCCTGCTCATGTAGACCAGCTAGTGACATTTATTGGAAATACTGGGAACACTTTATCCAGGCTTTAAACCAGAAAATGGAAGAGAAAGGACTGTTCTGGCAATGGTATGAGTCACTGAGTGCTTGGTGCAAGGCAGTAATGCAGTAGTTCTTAATCTGTGCACAGTGACTCAAAGCCAGATCTCTGTGGTAAGGAATTCACTGCAGAGTCATGGTGCCCATGAGAAGGCAGGAATTCTGACTGAGACCACTTCCCATTGCCTGGTGCCACAGCTCCTGCAACTTGTTAGTTCGTCACTCGCAGTCTAATGACAGTTGAGGAGGATGACCATGACAGACAGCTGTGTCTGTTAGCATCGAGAGAGAGCTTGTGTCTGACCTACTTCTGGCAATGATTAACACATGATTTAGCTCTCATTCATTTCTATTCATGGTCATATATCTCACAGCTGTTGCTGAACACCAAGAATCAGGAAAGGTTTTTGATGACTCTATACAAATGCATCATCAAATGGTTAGATCTGGTCATTTACAATAACAAGTTTTGATTCTTATTAAAAAATAAGAATACTTGCTTCTGTTGCTCTGAAGTTTTTATTTCTGTTTAACCACCAGCACATTCTAGAAATGTTAAAACAGTGATGGTGTATTTAATTTCTCATAAAAACTATCAATATAATTTAATTTCTCACAGTTCCTATGTGTTGAGATGAAATCACCTAATAATAATCAGTCTAATAATTATATTTGAGATGTTCGAAAGATTTCCAGTTGTAAGTGTTCTTGTTCAACATTTTATTTTTACAGTGGAGACTGCATGATTCCTTCTCCAGTATAATTGTACCAAAAGGGACAAGGTGCTTTTGCTGCATCAGAATTTAACATATTTACGTCTCTGTCATGATAACAAAGAAAAAGTTATAAATCTGTGGCCAACTAGGAACTACCAGTGCTGCAATATTTTCACATGCATGGACTTAAAAATTCATAGCTTTGTTAGGGATAGCATGTGGAAGTTCATTTGATGCTCAGTAGCAGCCTGGTTGTTGACCACATCTGGACTGGGAGAGTATCTCCAGTGACTGAAAATGTTTCTGGCAGGTTTCCTTATCTACCTATATATTACCTAAAAATGCAAAGAAGTGCATTGTGGAGGCATAGCCCTTTTCTGGAAGGTTTTAGAAGCTCTGAGTAAGGGCAGGCCTATGCGAGGGTTTGAACATCAACAATTTGCTTGAATTCAGGCAAGTATTCAAATTTTTGAAAATCTCTCCCATGATACCATCTTGAGATCCCCACAAATGACAAATGTAAAATCTGGCTCCTTTGGGTGTCTTTATTTCTGTCCCATATAATTTTCTTTCACTTTTTTTTTCTTCTTCAATAATGATTGCTCCAAATATCAAAAGATTTCAACAGTACCTGCTCACCTCTCAGTCGTCTTTGCTTCTGTTGTGCAGAAATCTGACTGATATAGACAAACTTGTAAAGGTGGATGAAAAAGATTTTCACAGCTGTTCAAGCTGGAAAAATGTGTTCTTGCATAGTAAGGTTTTTTTAAGAGCAGATACAGAATTGGCAAAGAAAGTACAAGTACTTATTTACAAAGCTGATTATATTGACAGGTGAAAAAAATTGTTCTGATAACTTAAGAAATTAGAACAAAGTGAAACTTGTGTTTCAGTCCTGTGAATGTTTGATATAGTTTTATTATTCGTAGATTTTTCTCAAAGTCCAGCAGCTAGACAGAAACAATAATTTACTTTTTTTATATAATTGTAGTTTTATGTCCACTTGGGAAAATGATTCTTGAGAATTCTTTCTTCTGGGGCATCTCAGATTCTATTATAAATATGAAGAGCTCATATAAACAGCTGAAATTTGGAAGACTCAGATTTTCTCCTCATTATGTGTACATAAAGATAGATGGAGAGAAGATTCACCTTGAACAAGTCACTACTAACCTTCTGCTGAGCTTCAGAACTAGTAGGCTGCCCCAGTTTTTACACTGATAAAAGGAGTCTGGCCATGCTGTTTTCTCAAAATACGTTGATAAACTGTCTCTTCACAGCAAGAACACATTTAGCTGATGCATCTGTTACTCAGATTGTCACATAGAATTAGCAAATCAATTCAAATATTAAGTATTTTATTGCTATCTAGGAGTTAGAAGAAAGGACTAGAGGGATCAGTCTTGGCACTTGCTATGCAGAATTTTTAAATGAATGTGCTTAGAAGCAACTGAGTAATATTCTCTAACAAGAGAAAATAGTTAAAGATGGCAAAAAGATTTTGCCCAAAATTTATTTTTATTCTACTTAAAATTTTATAAGTAGGAAAAAAAAGGCTTTACAAGAGAGACTTAAAATCCACCTGAGAACAAATGTCAGAGTGATGGGGCTAACCTTGGTCAGGATTCTGTCTGTGGGCTCAATCCAGTGGTTGCCTTGGTTTACTGGGCTATTCTGACACTGTTTGCCACCCCTTGCTATGAACCACTCCTCAGACCTCAGAGGGAGCAGGTGTGTTTTATGGCTCTCCGTCATAGTACTTTGATGGGTTGCTGAAAGTGTTTGCAAAATTGGATATTCTTAACACTTTACAATTTTTGACAGAGTTGACTTTAAAAAAAGAACACCTAAACCCCAACATTATAGAAAGGCAAAAGCTATTTTTATGTCAACTGTAATCAGAAGCTGAAAATACTTTATTCATCCTTGAGATCTCAGTGATGCCCCTTCTGATAATGAAGCCTTCTCGTATTTGTTAGTCAGTGATGGGTTCTAAGACAGACACCCTCTCTGTTTTTATGCATCAAAGATAATCATTATGTTGATTTTTTCAACGTATAAAATACCACTATTAATGCCCAAATAATCCAAATCTTTACTTGGGGACCTGAAGTGGAACCTATCAGATAAGAGTTACATGCAGAGCAGAGCAAATTTTTGTGTGGATCTCTCTCTGTTCAATTGAAAAACTATAGCAGGGAGCCTCAAGAAAAGATCTAGTCTTCCCTTGGCCACAATTTATATCTTTTCTCCAAAAAGAAAAAAAAAGACAGTCAGGAAAAGTAGTGATGCATGTCTGATATTGATGGAAAGCAAGTATGTACCTCATCCATTGAAAACATTGATCAAGGCCACTTTGCTCTTTTTTAATGATGGCCCCATAAATCTGCCAGTATCAATGAAAGTCACTGTTATCTACTGAGGTTCTAAATGGCTGTGCTAAGGAAGCTAAGCCATAGCAAATGGTTCTTTGCATCCAGGAGCTAGATTGTCACATCTCCCCTTTCAAAACTCTTCTGCTTCTTGTTTAGGTTTTGTTTGCTTGTTTGGCTGCGTTTTTTGGTAAAGTGCACATGAAGAAAACCAGGACATGCTAAAAAAGAGGAAGAAATTCCACATACAGCAATTTTTAATGAAGAGGTTTTATTTTGAAAAGCTCTTCTCTCAGTGGGTTTCAGTCAAGAAGGATGAGAATCCAACAGCCTGTGGCATTTTTCTGACAATACAGGCTATAGAATGTGGCAAACAAATTTGAATAAAAAAGACCCAGAAAAGTGATATTCCTGTTACATATCAATGTATAGCCTGTGGTTCAATACCAAATCACATATAGGATTAGTTTAGTAAACCAAGGCATTTGATTTGACTATTTAAAATGTCAGACGCTATATGTGGGTGCTAAGATGGTCTGAAGGAATGAAGAAAGAGGTGGGATCAGGCTCATCCTAACTCACAAACTGTGTTTAAATATATAGGCTTGATCTGCACTGCAGTACTGTTGGCCAGGAGCACAGTTCCACAGCTCCCAGTATGTCAGGGACTCCTCAGTGACACCAGGGTAGGCTGAGGAATCATTCCTGGGACCTCTAGTCATTACCAAACAGGGTTTACCATTTCAATATTTTGTGCTACATATGTTCAGGATTGAAGTATATCCTCAGTGGAGGACTTCACCTCACACAATGGGAAGCAATAAATAACCCTCCTCTGAAGAGATGTTGAGAACATTTTGAAAAGGAAGTTTGCTTATTTTTTGCATCAAGAATATCAAAGAGATTCTCTAGACAGATCAGACTGTATCTTAGTTATCTTTGCAATGAAATCCCTCCTTAGCCTCACCCCAACACCCGTTCCTGTGTAATATGTACATGAATCTCAGAAACAGATGGAGTATGCCTTACCCAGAATCTAATCCTAGTGAGGTAGAGAGGCCAGATGGTCTCACTTTCCAAATGAAAACTTTCAGAGAATCTTTAAACTAAGCAAAGATTTTATTAACATTGATGGCTGGATATAGTGTAATGCACAGAGAAGATTAATTAGAAACCCTAATTAAATGTAACAGTGTACAAGAACCAGAACTCTATTTGGCATCAAACAGTCTTTTAAGACTCTTGTTGGAACCTGGAGTCCTCAGCATGGCTGAGCTGCAAAGCGAACAACAGTAAAGCAGAAACAATGAGATTTACTAAAAGGTGCCAAATTCAATTCTACATGCAATCATGTCCTGTATTTTTTTATAGAATCATAAGAGGACTGAAAGGAACCTTTAGAGGTCGTCTAGTTCATCCCCCTACCCCAAGGCAAGATCAGCTATACCTAAATCATTCCTGACAGATGTTTGTCTAACCTGTTCTTATAAAGCTCCAATCACAGAGATTCCAAAACATCCCTAGGCAATCTATTCTGGTGTTTAACTATCCTTGTTGTTTGAAAGTTTTTCCTAATGCTTAACTCAGAATCAACACTGCTCCAGTCTAATCTTGCTATTTTTTTGTTCTATAGACCAAGGACATGGAGAAAAGTTTGTTTCTTTTTTTTTTTTTTTAATTTTACATATGGAAAGATGACTCCTATGTATCCCTGCTATTTTAAATTTTTTTTTCAGACCAAATAACCCCAGTTCTTTCATTTTGCTGCCATTTAGACTTCTGACCATTTGGTTTCCCTTTGTTAGGACCACATCTCTCGCAAAAGTGACATTGGAAACTGAACATTGCAGCTGCAGTCTTAGCTGTGCCCTGCAGAATGAAAGGCCTGTTATCACGTGTTAAAGACAGCATTTCTTGTTTTGTGCTAAATTCACATTCTTTTCCTACACAGCTCTTGCCACTCATTTCCAGCTTGCTTTTAATAAAAGTTGACTGACTATATTGAAGAAGGGATTTCTTTGCTGTTTTTTACTGCAGACAATTGCAGAAAAAGAGCATTTATTCGCATGAAGCTGTGATCATGTCCCCCAAGCAAATGAGGTGAAAGAGTCAGTTTTCTTCAGCCTGTTAGAGGAACGCACATCTGGAAGGAATGTTTTAATTCTCAGACATATGGAGTGGGGAGCTTGAGGATACGAGCGTCACACATCACTTCTCCCTTTAAATTCTGTGTTCATATCTCTGGTGCACAGCAGGAATTCTTGCGGATTGTGGACAGTAACCAAGAAAGTGTTGCCATGTTTTTACAACATCCTGACCTCTAGGCTGTTACTTAGTTGATTAGTTGGCAATACAACCCTACAAGGTTGTACCATCTCACTGAAACCACTTTGGACCTTAGAGGTGAACAGCATACTTAGGAAAAGCAACTGCAGGTGGCCAATGGCACAGAGAAGGACTTCCAGGAGCCTCCTCCTGATCCCACGCATCAAGTGTGCTCCCATTCCAGTTCCCTTGGAAAATGCTGTAGTGAAGTGTTGTAGAGAAGCACAGGAAGAGGCATCTGGACCCCGACTGTTGTGAAGGTTTGCTGAGACAAACACACACATGCTTATGGCTCACGAAAAGGGGAACAAATGTGCAGATTCAAGGAATTTTATCCCCCCCAAATGCTGCAGTCACAGCTAAAGAAGTAAAAATAGATGCAGTTGTGGGAGCAGCAGCGATGGCAAGGACTAATGCTGAGAGGGTGCAGAGAGGGAGGAAAGGACAACTTATCACAGAAACAAGGATAAGCGAGGAGGGCATTAATTATGGACTGCCCTGAATAGTGACAGCACCCAAACTGCCTCCCTTAACAAGTTTCCTCTTTTGTAGTTTCCCAGCATCAGCTGCATACCACCCTTTTCCACTACCAGTGTGCAGCACATATGGCTGCCTTGCAAGAACCACACAAATCATCCAGTAAGTTCATTTTTATTAGTAGCTTCTGCTTAATTAAGGGATGCATCATGCTTCATCAATCAGCTTCTGTGCATGCGAGTTGGTCTCAGCCACTCTGCTGATGCAAACTCCAAGCAGACACAGTTCTTGTGCTGTAGGCAAGAGGCTGGTTAGCCTGAATTTGGGCAGCCAGGGGCAGAGCTGTATCCCTGATCGTGAGAGGGAAGTTTCATACCACAGCTAAGGCAATGGGAGATCCAGAGTGACTTTCTCCTGTTATGCACTGACAGATTGAAGCACAAAGCTAATGGGAAGAAAAATATTAGAGTTAAGACAGTGAAAAGCATAATTATAGATCAAAAGCTTTGGTTACAAATATGAAGCATTTTTAGCTTTCTGTTTTTCAAAGAAACCAGGTAAATCAGTTTCTGGAGTCATCACTGATTTACACTGGTGCATTTCAGCACTGTAGAAGAAATTCCTGAAGATGAACAAATCAGGCAGGTGTGTCCAACAAAGCACAGAGCAGTGCAGTGCCAAACAGACATGGCATGGACAGAGTATGGCTTTGCTTCCCAGACTGGACACATGAACCTTCAGTAGAGTATATGTACCTAAAAGTGTTGGGTCTAACTAGCCTGGGGTTGGCTTGGGGCCTCTTCCTGGAGCTGCACAGTAAGATGTGTGTGTAATTACAGATAATCACATTCTCCAGTCTCTCAGTTAATGCTAAAAAGGGCTGCCTGTTATCACCAGGCCATTACCAGCTCTGGAATAATGCTCATAGCAGCAACTCAGTGAATTATTTTTTATTTGCTTAATAACATTAAAGGTGTAATTGGTCAGATTGCAGTTCAGCTTTTCCATTGCAACCTCTTTCATGGCCTCAGATACACTTACCCTGGATTCCTCCTGTACAGGAAAGATTAATTCTAATGAATTATACCAAAATCCATCATAGTTTTTCTGCTTGAAATATTCATTAAGAATTGGAACCTACCAAAACCCAAATCACTTGCAGCCAAAATCAAATTTGGCCTCAGTCTTCTGATGTGAAAGCCTGTGCATTAACCAACCAGGTTACCTAACCCTCAAATGCATCCTTTCAATAACCTGTTTAGTGAATGTAAGTAACACCATGACATACATGTAAGATACTTCATCTCAAAACACACAGGTCATCATTTTCCTCTGCAATTTTCATGGGAGCTTATCCTTTACATATTTTATTATTATTTTTATGATAGCTATTAAACACCCTCTGATGCTCTATGGATTGCTGGTGAAATAATGTATGTACAGTATATATGTTTTTTAATAGTGCAATTAAGGTGGATCAGACAGTTCTACTATATTATTATATACATCTCTGCAATTAGCATATTGTAAGTGCCTACAAAAGGTTGATGTGATTTTTAGGCCTGCAATGCCTCACTAAACACCTCTGTAAGTAGATTTCCCAGTGGCTATGAATTTTAGGCTGTTCCTAGCTGCGTGATAAAAGCAAACTTATGTGAAACTTACTATTTTATGTCAGATTATTCCAGGCCTTGAAGCTCAAATGAAAGAACTTGTAAAACTATATTAAAGAAAAGAAAAATACCAATAAGTACACAATTCTTTCATCATCTTTAAATTACAAAACTGGGACCATTCAACAATCTTTAGGAATAACTTGGCATTACACAGACTTGACCTGAACATATTTCCCAAACGTGTGATTAGAAGGGACCCTTCACACAACCTTCTCGCAGTCAAAAGTGAAGATACACTTTCCACCTTAGCTTACTTCCTTAAATTTCCTAACCTGTGAGGTGGAGGAAAAGCAGAGAAATGAAGTTACAGACTGGGGAGGACAGCCCAAAAATACTTTGTGTAAGTTCCTTCCATCTGCTTGATTCACTTATCACAGTGGGCCTGGGAAAACAACCAGGGGATTGATAAGCAATCCTGCCCAAGTGCAGTCAGGTTGCTGGGAAGTAGCTGAAGTTTCAATGGCATAAAAAGACTTTCACAAAGAGTATTCTGACCTTGCATAAATTTTTGGGAGTTTCAGAAGTGGATTGGTACTGTGGCAAACGTACAGAACAGAAATTTCAGGAAGATTTTTTTTTTCTCCTTAGACCTCTCCTATATATTTCTCCTTGAATCCCCTATCAGTCACCTAACTGACTTATTTTGTTACAAATGCATGCTCAGAAGAAAACTAAAGCTCTCAGAGGGGCTTCCCCAAAATACACGTGAATTCTGATTTTGTTCAAGTACTGTACCTGAAATGCATCTCCCCCTTATCAACAAACAGATCATTGGGTAAATCCAGCAAAGGAATCATCCACAACTACATGATGTCAGTGCACATTAAGGACTTTGCTTTCAGGTAGTTTTTCATTATTAGGCCTTTCTGCTGAAACATGACTAATCTAATCCAGGGAAAAGAGGAAACCCCTGGCATCAAATCTATGTTCCCAAATGACTGACTGATGTATTTTGCCAAGGAATCATGCTCAACATGTAGGGATAGAGAACAAGTCCCTGTAATCTATGACTTACTAGCTGTTTCTAAGTGATTCTGGCTGTGTCAATAGATTTGTTCACAGCTCTAATTGTGTTAATGAATTGAACATAATTAAACTTACAGCATGTCACAAGCTTCCTCTGGCAACTCTAGTAGGTTTCTTAAGTACCAGTTCATCAGCAACCATACTGCAACTGAATAGGTAACTACAGAACCAGCCGTGGTTTTTGTTACTAATGGCTTAGTAATAAAACAGGAAATAAATATAAGACCAGACCTTAATATCACTATTCATCCAAATTATTGCATGAGAGGCAAGAAACTTGGATTGTAAAGGTAGAATTGCCCAGGGGGTTTTTGTTTTTCTTTGTTTTTTGGGGGGAGTGGGGGGGGGGGTCTCCCTCTCGAGAAGCACCCAGCTCAAGCTGTACCACTATTAATAAAAAAGTACTTTCATAAGGAATCTATCTTTTGGTTTATGCAGAAACCTCAAGTCGAATCCAGTTATGGTGACCGGCATACATCGTTTTCATAACATTCCACAAAGCAAAACTCATCTGAATTCTGAAATTTGTCTTAAAATCCAACTTTCCTATGGTTTGCAACATTGAATATGAAGACTGTGTGAAATGTACTTCCGTCAAGAGAGAACAAGGTGCAGCAATTTAGCTGGGATAAAAAATAACTTATTGCTCACATACACACAGGTAGAGTAACAAATCCTGTTGTCTTTCTCCACTGAGGTTTTGGGAGTCATCCTCTCTTTGGCTACTGTACTTTTAAGTATTTAAAGAATTGTAATAATTCATGCATTTTTCAAGCTATTTAATTTTGATCTGTCTTGGGTACTATCCCTTTGGTCAAACCTCAGACAATAAAGATCTTTTATATTTTTCATCCTAGAACTTGGATTTCCTCCTTACTGCACATACAAACATTTACAATCAATAATTGGGCAACATTAACAAATAGCAAAATATTATTAATCCTTTCCTAAGTTATGTCATCACTAAAAATCTATCTTTAAACTTGTATCTTATTCTCATGTTTTTCTTCATGTGAACACTGTTGTCTTAACATGTATAGAATTAATTTTTCATTTAAAATGTAAGCAAGAAGCAGTGACTATTCACAATTTACTGGAAATATTCTCATTGTTGAAGGAGCTATATGGGATCTGTAGTCCCAGTAAAAAAAAAAAAAAAAAAAAATAAATATATATATTTGTTTTTTNAAAAAAAAAAACAAATATATATATATATATGTGTTATTTTTTTAAACAATAGGCTCTTTCTCTGAAAGAATTGATTCTGGTTCAGTGTTTTCATAATAGGACAAAGTGTTGTAGGAATTACTGATGGCACAGAACATTATCAGGTGCACACAGCATGATGCCTGCACTGTTTTCACAATGTAATTTTTGAAGAAACTCCAGCAAACTAAACCCTTTTGATACAGCACTAGATAACAATATGGAGCAAATAAAACGATCTAGGAGAAATGTTGCCTCTAGCACAAATGACTGAATCTCATTAATATCCATGCAGTTATCTGCAGACCACGAAAAATACATCTCTATGCATTAGCTAGCACAGATACCTCTATGCAGTACTGCCTTTAGGTACATACACAGAGTACATACACAGAGTATTTTCTGATTAAATTAACCTGTGTCAGGTTCTTAAGGTTATGTTTTTCTTTCTTGTGCATTCATATCTAACCTGAGGGTGAGCCTTATTTTCAGCATGTCTTAATATAAATTTTGTGGTGATCCTCAGCACAAAGAATTTCTGCTTTAAATATTTTCATTATTACACGGTGTCTTGTAGACCAAATAGTAGCCAACTTCCAGTGCAACTTAGCCTGTTTTTCCAGGACTGGGAGAAGGCTGGCTAACATCTTAAGTAGATAAGCACAACACAATCAAACTTGTAGGATACACACGTACCATGTATGTGTCAGAGACGTTTGTGTGATAAATTGCACAGACCATGTGGTAAATTGCAGTTTGTGCTTTTGACTGCCTCATCTACCCTCTGCTTACTAATCCATCTCCACTGGGGCCACTTCTATCATTTAAAAGATCTGATCAACATCAAATAGCTCCCTTAAAAAAACCACAAAACAACTTGCCACTATACATAAAGCAGGTTCATCTAACCATAGTAAATGCTGGATATATCAGCAACCTTCAGCTAACCTATTTCATGTCATTTTAAAGGTCCATAAATGGTGAAAAGGAGTGGAACAATGCAGGAAAAGGCCTTCCTGTAGCTCTTAACAGGGATCTTACTGTCTCTGGAAAAATCTATATGATGGGACTAAGAGGAGAGGTAAGGCTTGAAGCATGATCCAAAAACAGTACTCTCTACTAGAAAAGAAAATCCAAAGCCTAAACAAAAAAAAAAAAAAAGACAACAAAAACAGAAAAAAAAGGGTAAAAACCCCTTCCCTACTGTCCAGAACAGTTCTGTGAACTCTCCAAGCCCTAAACCAGAAAAATAATCTGACATCTGATGCAATATTGAGACTAATACGCTAATTCCATATGGTTAGATTAATCCATTAATCACTGTTAAAAATAATTGTGTAGGTACCTAAATTAGCTGAATCTTTTTTAATGGAAAGCAAAGAAGAATAAAAGGCTTTATAACACTAAAAAGTAATTCCTGTGGCTGATAATTAGCATTGTGTTTAAACCCTCATCCTTACGTGCTACTTTCCCTTGGAAAAAAACAGAGCAATGTCCTCGTCTTCACTGAACACGGTATTAGCACCTCGGAATTGCACCGCTTCGGAGCCCAGACTTAATTAAATAACAAGGTTAGGATCAGACAATATATCAAGGTTATAAACTGGAGCACTAACCTTCTGGAGGGGAGACATTCTCAGCTTTCCAAAGGAAACAGGGGTTCGTGTCTATATTTGGAAGGTCCTGAGAGAACAAACTTTAGCATCAGCATAAATTAAGTGCAGAGAAGGTAATTTAGGTACACTTAGTATCTTTCTGCCTGTGCCTTGGTTGAGGACTGGAGTTCCTGTACTGCCACAGTTAGTAACAGCATCAAAAAGGAAAGCAGGCTGATTTCCAGAAGCTTTGAGTCAGGCCCTGAACACTGTAAGTTCTTTAGGAAGGAACTTCACCTGAGCTTCAGCTTCTGCTCAGAATCCTTTTTGCCTTCTCTCTGCTCAGCACTAGGTTTCATTGAGTTCAGTGGAGCTGACAGCATCTGGCTCCAGGGCTCACCCTGACACCAAGGACTTCTCTTAGATGTACTGTAGGTACTCCAAAAATGTACATCTCCACAAGAAAGAAGGTGAACATAGGCCAACACCAAACAGGAAGGGAGAACTGTCTTTTCTGAAAAATGTCTGTACCAGCAGCACATTGCCTTTTAGGGCAGTGAGGTCTGTTTATAGAGGAAGGTGCTGCATAGAGCAGGCAGAGGCTTTCTGTGCATGGAGAGACAGACTCAAAGGATTAGACTGTAAGTGCTTAACTGTAAGAGGGGAGATTGTCTGGAGTACTAACTCTGTTTGTCTGATAAGAACCAGGAAATACTATAAATTAGACAAGTAATCAATAGCATTCAGATTTCCAAGAGAACGACATAGAATAAAAACCTCAAACTCATTTAATTTTATTCCTGGAAAGTTTCACTCTGTTCCAAATTACAAAACAGCTTGTTACAGTTTGGTAAAAAATATTCTTTGACTGTGACTGTTTTTCTAAATAGAAGATAAAGCATCATTATTAAATTTTCATGCAAACTGCTATTCCTATTCGTGGACTAATTCATTATGAAAGAACTATTATATTTGCAAAGTCAATATTTGAAAGGTTAGTAGCACTTCACTGAAATAAAGGTTGAAAGGTCTGAAGACACGAAGTGAAAGCTTGGCTACACAACAAGTAAGGCAGGATGAGCTAACAGTTTGCAATGGTCTGTAGAGTGGATAAACCAGAAGGAATAAAGATTTATTGAAAAGTACAGTAAAATGTAGCAAGGACTACTGGAATGAAAATAAGAAATGGAAAATTTAGACTGGGCACATTAGGAAAAAATTCTTATTGGAAAAATCTGTTACATGGCCAAACAGCCTCCCAAGATATATGCTGGAATTGCTGAAATTCTCTGAAATAGCTAAAATGAACCTTCATACAAAAGAATAGACCATGGTGGCAAGAGCAATGTCAGGATTGGTGCTGAGGAAAGCGTGTCAACCTATGGTCACCTGCTTACATCACTTCATTGCACTGTCCTTACACTGCAGTGAAAGCCCCAAAATGTAGGTGAGAGGAACAGAACAAGTTGAAAGAAAAAAATTCCAAATTTATATGGGTTTTGTGCCTGTATACATACCAAAAAAACCCCCAGAAACTGAAATGCCTTCATAAACCTCTGAACAATATGTGAATTATACAAATGTGGCCCCTGACCAGCCTATGGGGGCAGAAATTCCACTGCTTTTAGTTCCACATCACTGAGTTTCCAGGCTGAAACTGGGTCTCTCTCTGGCAAACCAAATTTCATGACATTCAGGTCAATTTTTCCTTTCCTAAAAGGCCTCATATTCTTTATGTGCACTCAGGCTGAGGTAACTGCTTCCTGTCATATTTTGTTGGGAAAAAGGTCTTGTCACTGTAGGATTCCTTTATAACCAAACTTTAGAAAAGACCTTTTCAATGTGTGCATATAGTAAGCTTAATCTACGACCGAAGTTTTTTCCTTTCTGCTAACAACACTTGCTCATTCCAATTTACTCATTCGAGTTCTGCCACTGAAAACTGTATGCCAATAAACAGGATACCTGTGGATACCTCAGACAATAGTGCTGCTAGTCACATGTAGCAGTGTAACTTTTTAAGAATAGACATTTGGGCTCAGGCACACAGAATAGCTGCTAAGAAAGAACTCAGCTGGATGCTGAGGCTGCAGTTATTGGGGAGCTGATTGAAAGAACTGAAACTGTTTTGGGCCTGGCACGGTGGTAAGAGCTGAAGAACGAAGGAGGAGGGATGATACTGTAAGGGATGATTTTTCAGCTCTGTGGTGGCTTCATGTGGGATCACGTGCAGGAGCATATTATTCCTTTGGCAAATAGGGAAATGCTTTCTTTGGGTTAAGAGCTGTTGGTTCCATCAGCAGAATCTAATCCTAAGGACACGTTCCCAAGGCACATGCTCACACATCTACACACACAGCTATGGAAGCTGCTGAGGAAAACTTGTCGCTGCTTAATTCAAGAAGAAGCCTTACAGGGAAACTGTAGAAGAAGCAGAAGAGCCACCAGCATTTTTCTTCAGTCAGCAGGCCAACCCCATTCGAACAACAGCCTGGAATTGGAAAAAAAAACAAAAAAAAGGTCAAAAGGGAGTAACAGTGCTACCTTCCAAGGTGCTTCTTTGATTTCTGCTTCTCCTGTGGAGGCAGATAACTGTGACTTTGAACTGGTATGGAGCTGGAAAACATAGACATCTGATGACTGGCTATTTTCATATCTGCCAACAGGATTTTAATACTGGATCTTTATTTAATACCCCTTTCTTAGTAATTGGATCCCTAATACCACTATTTTGTTGATATCAGGGTACTTTATGATCTCACATAATGATTGATTCAGTCTGAAGTTAACTATAGTTCCTGATTGTAGCTCCTTATGTGCCCTGATGTTATAATCTGTGGACAGGTGTATAATTATATTTCTTGTCCAAGGTTTGTAAAAGTATTGCATGGTCTTTCTTTGGATGAAAAAAGAATCAAACACCAATGTATCAGTCAAGCAAGTTACCATATAAGAAAAAAACCTAGTAATTATTATTATTAAAAAATATTTCGTTAGTTTGCATATGTACACATTTATGGCAAGATCACCCTGCTTATTTTCAAACAGTAATACTTGATCTAATATTGACTACATTATTATTATTAGACTGGAACTAATAGTGTCTCATCACTTTTGGGGAATTATATGACTGGCACTATGTATTCTGTTGCACTTTGAGAATAGAAACACTCCCAACTTGTTTGCACCAAAGTATATTTATCCTTTATACTGCTGTTCAGGAAGGATCTCTTCATGGAGACTGGTGATTATCCTTCAACTTAAAAATTATTATCCCTTACTTTTATGGAACCTAACGCACATCCGAAATGAACCTGACACCTCTCTGCTCTTGAATGATCTTCCTCAATTATTTTAAGAATGAAGTCTACCACTAGAAAAATTATAAATTATAGAATTCTTCCACTCCCAGGTTTACTTTGATTCTGTGCAAATTTGCCAGAATGAAAAGATTACATCTTTAGCAATCAGGTAAAAAAAAAAGTACATTGAGGTTTTTTAAATTAAAATATTTCTTTTGACGAAGGGATTAGCCTAAGTTTGCACACTCAGTGTAATTAGTGCATATGGTCCAGCTGTGAAGAAATAGCTGAGGACTTCTAACTTATTATTAATTAGGCTCATTAAAATGCAAGTAAGAGAACGATGCCTAGATAAACAATACCTTATGTCATAAAGTCATTACTTGACAAGAGCTAGTCTTGCTAACAGAAGTCATTACTGATATTTTAAAGGAGCTTTTTTTTTAGACTCCATGGGTGCCAGTTAACTACTTTTGACTGACATCAAGGACAGACATGCAAAGCTGTAAGGAGCCAGCCGTACAGCACAGCAATTCTTTTCACATCATTTCAAAATATGTCTGGCTGAGGTCAAAGGTTGACAACCAAATGACAGGCCTTCTTCAATTGCTGTGGTGTCACAGCAGGAGTGTGTCAGGGAAATTTTCCTGGGCCCCTCTGTGAATTTTTACATGTTCACATTTCTTTCCTTGTCTTGTAAGTGGGACAGGATTGGCAGATTTGTGATTAACACCTCAGAAGGAGAAGCGTAGACACCATCCCAGGTTGGAAGCTCATGGTAACTGCAGCTAATAATCAAAAGGTTCTCCTTCCACATTAGCAAAGTACAAGAGACCAGCCTTTTATTTGTGTTCATTTGTATTAGAAAAGGGATGTGAGATTAGCAAGGGCTTTAGCTGTGTACATTGGTAGGACTCGCTGCATTTCTCACTATCAGCACATCTCCCAGTGATATTGGTGTAATGACAATTGTCCTCCAGACAAAGACAAAAAGATGATCTGTGCATTAAATACCATCAAAGCAGACACCAAACTGCTTTCTGAGTTTTACCAATGTTTCCCTCTCTTTAAAGTCCATACATGCTAACTTACAAACAGCTCCACTGAAACAGCCTTGCCTGAAAATGCATCAAAAGTTGCTATTGACGGGTGCTGAAATGAGGACCTGCCTTTAACACAGGGTCAATTGATAAGTGACTGACCCAGACTTTTGACTGACATGAAGAGCTGTCAGGCAAGGTGCATCATTCTAAGTGGTGAGTAAGCACTAAAGAGATCTGAGCCACTGCTGTGTTTGGTAAAATAACTTGTGATAGAAAGAGGTGAGAACCAGACTGCAATAAATTAAGAAATCAAGGAAGGTAATTTTACTTGGATTTGGACAAGACTGACTTAATAGAGACTTCCCATTTTCCATTTACCAGCCCCATAAAACATTCTGTCTGATGAATAAATAAAAAAGATATGTCTTGAGTATATCTGAGAACCACTGTAGATGTACTCTTGGCAAGAGTTATGCTGTACTTAAAAAGCAAAACCTGCTTTGCTCTAAACACTGGAAACTCCCATGAACTTGAAAATATCTTGTCCCAGTCTTATGGCATCTGTTTTCACTTCAGAATAAAGGGAAGACAACAAAATCTAGACAAGACCATCTTGGCTCATTCTGCCTTTGTATACGCTTAAAGAGAAACTTTATCACTTTTGAGGATTTGTATGACTGGTGTTATGTATTCTATTGTACTTTGAGAATAGAAACACTCCCAACTTGTTTGCACCAAAGTATATACATCCTTTATACTGCTGTTCAGGATCACTTCATAGAGATTGGTGATTATTCTTCGACTTAAAAATTATTATCCCTTACTTTTGTGGGACCTAAAGCACATCCAAAATGAACCTGACAGCTCACAGGTAGAGTAAAGTGATAGGACAGAACAGATAATAAAGTACAATATGCTTGAAGGTAAAAGCGAGGAATTAGGTAAAGCTGAAGATATCACCAAAACCTGGCAATTAGTGCAAAGCAAGTGAAATTATACTCAAACTGCATAATACATTTTTATGTTTAAATTCTAAACATATGAGGGATCAACTGATCAACTGTAATTGAATATCTTCTCCCCACTCTAATACATATCTCCATTGCCAACAAAGTACAGGTAAGATTTACATATAAACAAAGTAGAAAAAGCACCTTCATCCTAAAGAATCTAGAAAAATGCCACAAACCTGCCAGTTCCTGAAATGTACCCTCTTTTTCAAGCTGGTCCATTTTATGACAAGACCTTTCCACTGTCTCTTGGACAATGTGAGCATGCAACCTGATAGCACATAACATGTGGTTGCTATAAAATCTGTGGTTCTATAGCTGTCTATAAGTCACAACCTGTATGTTGACAAAACACAGGCAGTTGCTCATGAAATTATTACCTAATGGGTGTACCCCAGCACACATTAGACCACATGGAGAACACTCTGTCTTGTCTTGATGGCCCTCAGCTCAAGACCCCATGATCTGTAAACTAGCCTGGGGTGGAAAACGTAGACTGTTACTATGTATATGAAACAGAAGACAAAAAAACCTGTGAGGAAACTCAATCTTTTCGTATGGTCAAGAGGAAGTGCAGCTTCACAGGCTGCTCACCAGCCACCTATCCTGAAGATGTCAGGAGCGACCAAATCTGTTCTGGCAGCTGGGACTTTTTTTTTTGGCATAGCTAATCCTTTGTTTTCATGATGAGTTTTCATGATGAGCATTTGATAGCAAAATCAGAGTGCACTGATTAGTTTTGGTGTAAGTCTGTAATAGAGTCTAGTTGTGACAACGCTAATTTTTTATAAACAAAAATTCTACTTTCCAAGAATATTCCACAATATTCTCTCAAAAGAAGTTGTTTACATACACCAGCTAATTCCTAATCTTACCTGAGAAAATATGTGAATGAATAAAGTAAATCTCTTTTAATTTTTTTTTCAGAATGCCTTTTTTTTCTAAATATTTTAACTCTTCATCTAGGCAGTGCTGTTCTAGAGTTGTCTTAAAGAGCCTGTCTTGAAGATCCAAATACCTTTTATCACTGGAGAATAATTAAGACAAAGAAACAGTAGAGTGGGAAAAGCCAGCTTCTCTATATGCTTTAGAAATAATTGTATTCATATATATAAACATATATGCAATAAATAATTGTTTACCTGAATGAACAACAGTAAAAACAGAAGAAGCAGTGACTGTCCTCAGAACAACAAGAGCTTGCGAGGCCATAACTCCAGCCTGCTCAGATGTATTCGCGGTACTGTGGGAAACACTTCAGCAAATACCCTGAAACGCATTCAGGAACGTGAAGAAGAGATGAGGATTGCTGAGCAGCACCTGCGCTGAGCCCTGACTTAGCAAACACCGAAATAATTAGGAACAGTCGTGCTGTGGCAAAGGCGCGACGGGCGGCCAGGCCAGCCTGACGAGACGCGGCCATCGCACAGCTCCTGCACGCTGCAGCAGCGCCCGGCTGCACCCCGAGCTGGCTGCTGGCCCTGGGCAGCTGAACCACACTCGTGTCCTCTCCAGGTGTCTGCAGGGACATGGGCCGGACGTCTCGGCCCGGTGAGGCGGTGGCGGTGTGGGCTGAGGGGCCCAGGAGAGCCAGACGCCCGTCAGGCCTCTCCCCGGGTCACGAGGCCCTGGCAGCCGGCAGGAGATGCCTTGCCCTCCATTTCAATGCTGTGAGCATCCTCCGTGACCTTCCCTCTCCCTTCCCAGCACACGCTGACACATCCAGCCTAAATTTGCGTCTCGCATCACCTCAGGATACTCATGGCTAATTTCATTATTTTGGAGAGAAAATGCAAATGAAGCCAGACAGCTGGTGCTTTCCTCGTGGCGAGGAGTGATGGAGGGGCCTGAGGCCTACCTCATCAGAGGCTCTCATACCCGTCTGCTCAGACAGGCCCTGGCGGGAGGAGAGCGGGGAGGCTGCGGGAGCAGCGGGAACAGATGGCAGGGAAGGTAGGAAGATGGAGAAGCGAGAGGGGCCAGAGCCGTTCGGAGGAAGAGGCAGTGTCAGTTACCTGTGTGCTGAGGCAGCCTCACAGGACAGTTCGGCATCTCGTTTTTAATTCGGTGGGGATGTGAAAGGTGGTCACTGGTCAGGTGTTGCACAGCGGCCTTGGATTCAGGATATTTTAGGGTCTGCTTTAAACCAGCAAGGACCTCAGTTTGCTCCTAACCCTGGCCGATTGACTGCTAACTCCTCCTGAAAACACCATAACTCTAAACCCGGCAGGTTCAGAGGCTGTTTTTTAAATCCCTTCTGAAGAGTAGGCAAAGACTTAGAGAAAAAATATATTCCCCAATACACAAGAAGGAGAGATTTTAAATCAATTCCTCCAATTATTCATGGAAGAAGGAAGTGAAAACAAAATCATGTCTGGAAAAAATCTGACAGAACATTGTCTGATAAAGCACCTATACAAGAGGCCTGCAAGAGTAATGCAGCTCAGCACAGACTGCCCAGCACATCTCAGCAGTTCAGCCCAGCTTTACCAACACATTCCACAGAAATGTTCCCTGAGACCTAAAAAGGTAACAGCACCAGGGGCATTTTAGTTGGTAGGAGTTTTTATGTTGCTATTTTATTATTATTATTCTTATTTTTAATGAAGTTGTTTCTGGAGAGGTCTGAAATATTTTTTCATTTGACATACCTGCAGGCAAATAGCAAGTGTAGAATTTTTTATACATTAATTGGAGAGGTAAGTGCTTTCCAGGGAGCAGATCTCTCCCTCTCTCTTTCTCTCTCTCTGGGTGGTATAGGTAGATTTTTAAACAAAAGAGTAAAAGAAAAAATAGATTCAAAGGGGTTGAGTTGAATGAGCAGCATTTTCAAGCATTAAGAAGGAGCTAGAAAAGGCAAGAAAATTAATTTCTTAAACATACGTAGCCCTGTCCTCTGAAACATTTTAACAAATGAATATCCAAGACTTTACATGTATCCTATGTCATAAACCTCCCCAACTACAAATCCCCTCTACATCTATAACAGAGTTCTCTCAGATTCCTCTGTTTAATAATTACAAAGATCTGGCTAGAAATTGTAATAAAATATCAATTGATTATAAAAGTGAGTCACTGATTCATTAGGTGAGTAAGCAGAGTCACTATTACCACTGAAGCAGATTCAAAGACTTCAGAGATGACTGATGCTCTCCTCACAGACCTAAAAACTGGTGTCTGCCAACACAACTAGTAACACAGGATTCAAGGGACTTGGTTCCCAGTACTTTTAAGAAACAGATCTGAAGTTAAACTGCTACTGTAAATTTTGTGGCCATCAGTTCAGAGATATCCAGGCAAACACAAGTTTTAGATCCCATTCTGTGCCGGGTGCAAAGGGCTGTTGAGGGCTGTTGCTGTGGAACAACCCTCTTCTTCCCTCCCTGTTCCCCACCCCTCGCTGGCATCTGTACAAAGCCAACCAGCTTTCCACCCACCTAATTTGTATTACTTGTCCATCTCTCCCATGTGAATATTCTCATGGGTTATGTGTCTCCTCCACTCCTCCAAGTTTCTTCCTCTATCTCTTTCTACACAAGGTTATCCAATACCTTTCCAGCTTTCCTTCCTTTTGGTCAACAATGCTAACAGGCACAAGGGCTCCTCGCCAGATCCCTGCCCACACTGTTTTCCTCTTAGATGCTGTGTCCCATCAATGTAAAAGGCTTTTCCCATTCCTCTTCAACATTTCCACTGTGTCCTTTCTTTTTTCATACAAGGTTGCAGTAAACTTTTCTCTTCTTCTCAGTCCCCATCTAAGTCTGCTGCCACCAGTTGTTCCATTCAGTGCCTCCCCTTAGTTCTCTTTGATTCTGACTGACAGCCCCTTCTCTCTTCTCCTGCCATCTTTCTTCCTCTCACACTGCAGCATCCATGATGAAGGATCAGCTGAACAGCAACTGTGTTTCCCTGAAAACACAGTTTTGGGCTTGGGAGGTCTCTTCATCTTTGCCGAACTTTTGCAGAAAGTTAGGTTGATTCTCAGTCACCTCAGAAATTTTCTGTATGCCTTTCATATTTGCCAGTGGTCAGTCGCACAGGCCCTTAGCCCAGTATGACAGAATAAACTAAATTTTGTTATGTTTTCTGATGTATGCCTTCCTACCCAGACTTCCTTGCTTTCTCCCATTTGCTATTATCAGTTGTTCTAGTGCATATCTTTGGCATTATCTTCCATACAGCATAGATAGAAGACTGTGTCTAAGCCTTGGAGATATTTATTGCATAACATCTTCATGATATAGATTTTCATGTCAATCTATATAAAGATAACTCTTGGATGGTATCTGCTCACTTCATATCCTGATTATTGCAACATTATTTTCTCTGTTGAGTCAGATTCATCACTTATGCTCACTTCCAGAATCTCTCCACAAATTTTCCATCATATCCTGATAAGTGGAAAGCTGAGTCCCACATCTGATTTGTCTGAATTCCTGTCTTTCCTTACATACTCATATTTCACTGTCTATGTATTTCTCATTTGCAGCAAGAGCAGAAACACAGTTAATAGATTTTGGATGTATGTACACCATAAGCTCTCCTACAGGTTAAAAATGTTTATTTTCTCAGGCTGTGTTTCTATTTTGCTTTGTCTGTATCCACATTTTCTCTCTGCTTCCTATGTTGAGACTAAGATGCAAGAATTGGGAGGAGACTGTTTTAATCCCTGAGTTCATGTATTAATGGATTCACAGTTCTTAAGTAAAACCAGCTCATACGAGCTATGCTAATGTAAAAATCAACACCAAAAGGTGAACTCAGAGAAATAAGCAATTCTGTTCATGCTTGTTGATAGAAGGAAAGTGTGGAAAATGTCAGAAACAGCCTCATCTTCTGGGTGGGTCACTCTCTACCATCCTACTGACAAGTCCTTTACATGAAACAACTACAAGTCTGCCTGAGAAAAGGAGTAGGATTTTCCATCTCAGAGATAAGGGTCATCTTTGAGCCCCCTTTTCAGGAGCAATTATGAATTTCAATTCCACAGTCACTAAAAAAAGAGGAAGACTGACCAGCAAACAGTCTAAGGAATATATCTGGTAGGAATCAGTTATTTCATAGTTACTAATGGGTTTAAATCTTGCCAAACAGGAAGCAGTTTTGGGCAGAAGCATCAACAGAGTGGTAAATACTGCAGGAACTCTACTTGTAGACACAGGGGCATGTCAGCTCCAAGCAGAAATGAGCTGCATTAGCAATCTCTGGGCCAGCTCCCAGTGAGGCTGGGGCATAACACAGCAAAGCCCTGTGCAAGAGACATTAGCTGAGGACTGAAAGTTTTTTAATCTGATCTGCTCTACACTTCCAGCTGTGCAAATAACACTCACACAGGACCATGCTGACAGATTTCCGCTGCTTCTTGTTCTCGAGATAGCTTAACAGACTTGCTGTGACTCTGCACAGCCCTGCGTTGCAAGATGTAGCATAATATTGGACACTGAAGATTACAGCTCCCTAAGGAGTTGAGAAATATTTATTTTTTTTTCCAACAAAAGACTGCATAGCTACAAAATATTTTCTCTTTAAATGCCCTTGTTCAGGAATAGGGTCAAAGCCACACTTGATAATCAATCAGGATTTTATTGATTGAGCAAATAATTATCTGTTAACATTCCTAAGATACATAGAATCCTCTTTTTTTTTTTTTTTGTCCCAGAGACACTGTTTAGCCATCAGCATTTACAAAAACAGCAGCGCAGACATGTCAAGTTCAACATGTTTTCATTCTGTGTTCCCGAGCTCAGCAGTTAGACCGTTCATTAATTTCCCCTTTTCCTCCACACACCGTCTGTGCACCTTATTTATATTCACCTGCTGCCAGTTTAACACCCTGAAGAGGCACACCTGCAGTGGCAGCAGCTTCACATTGCTGCTGCTGGACCCCATGCTTTAGTCCCTTCTAGGAGAACTCTTTCTGCCTAAGCCCTGATTTGCTTGGATCCCACACTGGCTGCACAGCCAGCTTGCTTGGCTCACTTGAAATCTTCATCCAGCCCTGAGCTGGCTGCTCCAGTTTCTCCAGCACTGCACATCATTTTACCTTCTGATTTCACAGAGCTGTGTTTATATCAGGAAACAAACTATCCTGGCAGAGTCTTAGATAAAGGGCACCATCTGTGAAATAGAAAACAGCCCTTCTCTTGAATCACAGAGCTGTTGACAATTGATTTCAAGTCATGTTTCTTGCAGTCCCTCCCCTCCATGTCCGCTCCATGCAACCTACAACATATGACAAAGGCAGTGCTAAACATGCTGTTTACCATACAAAGAGTCTTTTGACTTGAAGAGAGAGAGGAAAAGAGGAACTGATACACAGATCAGATCTTGTTGCCTCTCCTTGGAGCTTCAGTAGAAACTACAGTCTTTGGAAAGGTAGTTCTCCTTCAAGCAAATCCAAGATTCAAGTTTCTTTGACACTATATGTAGCCAAAGCCCCAAAGTCCAGCAACCTCACCGTTTTGGAGCAGGAGCACATGTCATAAAATTAGAAAAGGGAATGGGCTGATCGTGTATCTTCTGGTGTGTTTTAGCAGCAGCAGTCACTCCTGCTTGAGCCTGGGCTCAACTCCAGTTGGCAAGAATTCTTGTTAGCAAATTAATGGACTTGAATATCACCTGAACCTTCAAAGATCGGGATAGCATAACAATTCCTAAACATAATTTATTTTGTCAATAAGCCTCACCTTCAGAGAAGAGTCTGCAAATCCTATATGCAGCAGAAATGCACAAATGGCAGTGTTTATTCATGTCAGCACTTTGGGATGCACAAGAAAGGAAATACACCGTACATCCATGACCACAGCCCCCTGGACAGAAACTGGAAGAAATGGATTTAATGCATCACATATGACTCCCCTCTTTGTTAGACTGTTGGGTATTCAGAGGTGAGTAAGGCTGTTCTCAGCCTTCCCAGTGGTGTATGAAGAGTGGAGAAAGCACACCAGGAGAGTAAATACTGTCTTGTTGTAGCCACATGTGCGCTGTGAGGTCTAGCTCAAAGTTCTGGCCTTTATACACTAGGAAACTTTGCAGATGAAATCCCCTAGTCAGTGAAGTAGAAATAAAAAGCCCATTTTCTTAAATGAAATCAGTATTACTCCAGGCTCTGATATAGTAGTGTGCAATCAAAAGACTTCTTGAAATTGATGAAGTCCACAGATTAAATTGCATAGGTCACAGAAAAAAAGATTTCTTGTTAAAGTGCTCACTGTTATGAACATGACCAGAGTGTTATGTTCTATATAATAATTTAAATTTTGAAATCGAATGATGAAGGGGTAAAGCAGCACCACACAGTGTTATCTGTCACAGGATATTTATGAAAAACAGAGAAAAAGTCTTTAAACACTTAGCTAATAAATAGCAGCTAGAAGAATAGGTTCAAGTACTGCTTCCAGCTAAAGAGCAGAAAATCTTCCCCATTTAGGCAAGAGTGTATATACTGCAGGCACATGAGAGAAATCTAAAAAGTAACCAATGCTATGTTGGTTCTGAGTTTCATGACTTTTTGTATTTAAGGCAATATTTTTATTCAAGGCAGAGATGGCATATTAATTTCAATTTTAATTATTTCTTTTGAGCTGCTTTGTAAGGAGGATGTGATACAGACCAATGGCTTGTGCAGTGTGGTATTGACTTACCTACACAAGATGCCTGTGTACTCCTCATCTACCTGTACAAGTAACCAGTGAAGGCAGCAGAGAATTCAGATTATTTGAACAGTTTCCTTCTTCTCTAACTGTGCACCTCAAAGCACATACCATCTAACAAAGAGTGAACTAACTTTAGCCATAAGAGAAACCCCACAGAATTTGATTGAATCACCTGTATGCTGATCATTAAGCCATGTTTTAATACCCGGTTGTAATGAAGGATCAGTTATCACCCTTCGTCATACACAGGGCTCAAGGAAAGGAAAATACAATGAAAGACAAGCATCTTAATTTACAAGATAATTAGTTGGTTGTCATCTAAACCAACTAAGAATTCCCAGTGTTAGATGCAAACCTTGTTTATCAAGGCATACACACTGAATTCATCCCCCGGTCCAGAGGCATAGTACATGAAGAGTCAAGACAGAGATGCTTTCCTACAGAGGAAAGAGGTTACTGACTCTGGACATTATTTTGTCTCCCCCGTCAGAGATCATTTTCACAGAGAAGCCAATGGTCTGCACAAGGGAAAGGAGAGCTTTGAGAACCTGCTGCTGTTTGAACTGATAACAGCATTGAAATGCTGAAAAAGAGAGAATGGATGGGTGACATCAGTCACAGGAGGTGAAATGGGGAGGTCACTTGAGTTAGATGGATCATGGAGAGTAGATCTGCCCTCTGTCCTTTGTCCTCTCCGAGGTATTATTCAAATATAATTCCTCTGTATGCTGTGTGACATTTGCTAAGATTTTCAAGTGGTGCTTTTGAGCATTAGCCTAGCAGAAATTATCCTGACCAATATGGACAGGTATTTCCATAAGGCATATTGTTATTTTAATCTCATGTAAATAGTGGCAACTTTGACTTATCCACTAGAGTGACTTTTTATTGTATTTTCCACTAGAGTGACTATTTATTGTATTACACTTTATGCCCAATATACAGATGATTTAGGTAACAGCTTTGCTAACTGGACTAAGACTGTATCTTCAAAATATTAATTTTAGGATACTAAAACTGCTCCTTTAAGCAAGACTGTGCTTTCCCATTTTTGACAAAAACACAGCCAGAAACAGACTCCTTCATGTCTGTAGAGCTTAGTACACTCTCAGATACATTACAGTGGTTTCAGTTTAATTTCCACTAAGTTACTTTATCTCATGTTGAAACTTTGCCAGAACATACTATAAGACGGTAAGGATTAGGCATTGCTTCCATAGAAGTAAATAACAAGACCATTCTTCTGAAAGCAACAGACCACTAATTAATTTCCCAAATGTACAGCATACAAATGCTGAAAAATAAAATAACATGGAAGAATAAAGAATAGGAGATAAGGTGTGTCTTATCATATATATAAAATCTTTCTTTAGAGATGAAGGATGGTTTAGTTGAAGGATTCAACTAAAAGACTAAATAATAAAAGACTAAAATTATTATCAATTTTTAAAACCATTTAAAATACATCTAGAAATACAAGATTTCATCCAGAAACCTCTCAAGCATTGCTCTGTGTTCAGCAGATACAGCAGTATGAATATCTATTTGAAATTAAATTTCTCTGAATTCCTTTCACCACAACTCTGGTCTCTAGAAATCTTCATTCTGTTTTGACCGCTGAACAGAAACTGTGATTTGATATCTCATTCATAGCCCAGCTGTGCAGGAACTCTGTTTAGTGCAAAGCTTTGCAAAAAGGAAAAAAAAATATCTTATTTGACCATGAACTTTAGATGATCTAGTTAGCGTTACTGTCAAGCATCCCGCGGTCTTTTTGAAAAGCAGGACTTGTCCATGTTGCCCTCTGGCCAACTTCAGTGGGATTGAAGCACTAGCGAGAGCCATCAAACTGCCTGACAGCTTGTCACCAGTGAGACTCCATTAATTTACACACATTTTCCACTGTTTGGCATTTACCATGATAACTCTTTTCTTTCCAAGCAGCTCCTGTTTGCATTTAACACTCGGGTTAATTTTCATCAGAGTTTAAATTTAGCCATCAGTTATTTCAGGGGAGCTGTCAGCCAACATATGGAGGAAAAAAATCCTTCTGAATTTATAATAAAGTGGAATCTGTTGAATGTGAAACAAAAAGCAACTGCAATATACTGCAAGGCCCCGATGGGGGGACCAGGGTCAGCAAAGAATAGCAGAGTGGATTAGTTGTTCTATTCACCAGAGTGGCACCTGAGCACCTCAGGAGCTTCTTGATATATCAAAAAATGATGGAAAGACACAGTTCAATTTGTCCCCCTTTTATAAAGGATAATTAACCTGTCAGTCTTGCTACTTTAACAACTTCATTAAATTGGAGCAGAAATGGGTGCAGGGAGCCCCTGTCTTTTTCCAAAATGAGCACAGGGCACTTGTTTAAATTGTTGAGCAGCCACCTTCCATCTTCCTCTCCCTTAGAATAATGTGATGTTATTTTAGTTTTTTTTTTAGGTGAAATCGAGCACCCTTCCTTAAAATATAGCACTAAGCTTGCTCTCACGTGGCCAACACTAGGAATCAACTCCAAAGGATGAAAATAATCAGGCATGTAAACAAGGAAAACTGCATATATTTAAAGATGGAGCTTACAGGGTTGCTGTAACTCTTCCAGGGTACTGTGATCCTTCTCAAAGGTGAGATGACTTTCCCAGGTAAGAAGGAAAGAAACAAAGCCTCCCTTTTGTCTGGAAAATTGTAAACTTTACAATTTGTGTTCTGAACCAGACAAAAATACTGTCTGTAAACTGGAAAGTCTGCAGGCAAGTATATATTGAAACGATGAAAAATCAAATTAATGTGTACACCTCTGGAAGACACATTTAGGATTTCATAAATAATAGTCCTTATAAATAACTAACTGGGTACTGGCTAAGTTGCTGCTCAGTCCAAAATCTTCATCTGGGATTTAAGTGTACTACACCACTCTGCAAGGTGCATTTTTTGCACACGATAGTATTTTCCTCTCCAGAGCCATTTTATGTGCACAAAAGATTTGAAGACATCAGAGGAAATTATTTCCCAGAATATCAGCTTTCATAACAACAGGAAGAGTGAATACTCTCATATACTGCACTGTAATCCTGCATTTTAGAAGTCACACATTTTCTTGGTGATTATGCAGAAAAGTCTGCTGGTATTACAAACAAACAAAAAAAACCCAAACAAACAAACAAACAAAAAAAACCCCAAAACCAACAAACCAACCCTTGAGCCTAGTTCTATGCAAAGAATCTGATCTCTTTTATCCAGAAAATAAACTTTATGTAACATGGCTAAATCTTCAGACGAAAACAGTTGTATAGATTCACCTATTGCAGGGGTGACCTGAACAAATAAGTCTGCCGTACTCTAATTATAAGTTGAAATTACAAATTAATCAAGTTAAAATAATTATCTATTGTTTGCTTTAAATTTCCCTTGCTTGCTTGTTTGGTTTTAAATGTTGATATACATTTCACTACATAAATAAAACTCCATGGTCAATGAGAACAGAATTTCAGCACCTGAACAAACCAAAAGGAACAAAATTGGAAGTTATTGCCACCAGAAACTTCCTGTAAGAATAATAAAACTTACTCTATTTGTATAAATTATTTTTAAGGACTGTTTCAGTATCTTTTAATCATGAGTGACCTACTAATGAAATAATGGGATTACCCTCTAATTCTGTATCTACAGGCCCATAACTGCATCTTCATTTTAATATTAACATCTATTTTTAGAATTGTATACAGATTTGTAACTACATTTAGAAGTCTCTTTAAATTTAGTATTTTAATTTTACTTTTAAAATTCAGGCACAGAAACTGAAGATATTAATGTGCCAGAGCAGATTAATGTGCCCCACTGGACTTGCACTTTAGCTAGATAAATATGCACAACTGGTTTGCCCCACACATGAATAAAAGCATAAAGACAAATTAGTTTAAAATATGATATTATCATTCCCAGTCTTATGAAACAAACTAAATACCTACTAATCTGAAGTTGTGGGGAGGGTTCATTCACACAACAGTATAAGAAAGTTCTTTGTACTTCAAGTAATGGAGAAGCTTAATTTTCTATTATTTACTGATCTCTGTTCCTTAATAAAAAAGCAACTGCATACTGATAAACTGAAGCCTGAATTTAAAGACTGCATCATCAGGAATCTATTTCACAAAACACATGCTTGATGTACACTTTTAATTAAACACTTGTAATACAAAATTTTACAAACTGATAAAAGGCTAAATTTTTCCTTCAGTCATTCGCTATCTTTTCTGGTTTTATTTATAACATTTTTTTAAAGAAGGTATCTGGTGGGCTTATAGTCTTCATTATATAGATAAAAGATGTGCAGTCCCAAATTTAACATAGTAATTGATTTGGCATACTTTGTATCATTCCAACACAGACCACTGTCTACCTGCATTTGTAAACAGAAATTAAAAGCTTGATAGTCTCTTCCACAGCGTTACTGGGAGAGTCAGAGTGAAATTCAAAATGGCAACTGCTCTTGCCACTGGTGGTTTTCCAACTTGTACACTGCCTCAAAAATTGGGGTTGCAGACATGGAATGTCATTATTTCACCAGAGCACTGACATCCCACTTTTTTATGCAACTTGGCATGTTTGTTGGCTTTTTCTTTTAAAGAAAAGCCCAGGGGCCAAAAAGAGAGGAAGAATCCTGCGCTCTGTTAGATGCACAAGCAGGGATAGTAGGAGAGGCATAGCAGTGAGGAAAGGAAATGGCTCAAATTCCTTGTGAAATAATGTTAGAAGTGTTACAAAGGCAACAGAAGGGAAAAACTATCAGTCAAGGCTTATTGGACATCCACTAAAAGGAAACGAGTAGGTGTAAGGTTTGAGAAGTGATTACACAGATCTTGCTCTGTATTTCAAGCATGGGGGAGAACCTCATGGTAAAGTTTTTACAATGAAAATGTATCAATTTGGTGCCTAATTATTAAAAAAAACGTAAATATGTATGAATATATGGAGGCATGTATGTGCATGTGCATATAAATTACTGTTTATATAAATAACTGCATTTCCCTTCCATTCTCCAGCACTCTTTCTCTTTTACCTGCTCAGATTCAATGATTTCAGTTACTTTATACTATCTTTATAGTATAAAGATGCTTTACTTTATACTATCTTGATAGTAACTACTATCAGTTACTTTTTTATATCATACTCTTACCTAATTATATTTCTGCTTTAAATTTTAGAGAAATATCTAAAAGATCTCCTGGAAGAAAATACACTTATCAACATAATTTAGTAATGTGAGATATTTTAGGGTTCACTAAAAAAAAATGTTTATGAAAGTCTGAACTAGGGTAATTATGACTACTATGACTGGTAGTTGGAAAGCAAGAGAGCTCAACTAGCTGTGGATAGAAAACACACATGGATACCAGAATGGACCTTCATGTTTACAGAAATGCTTAAATTGTCTTAATCATTATCATTTATACACTTTAAAATCATGGGTCAGCTGTTCAGTAGCTGTAGTGTCTTTATAAAACACCAGAAAATTTTTCCTTTAATGATTGTATTTTAAATTGCAATTGGTTTGTTCCAGCCTTAAAATGGGAAATGCAATTAAAAGAGAATGAGAAATATAGCACTTGCTGTCCCATGCTTTGAATGGTTATTAAGATTCACTAGCTTTCCTCATATAACTATATAAACCTGACACCATATCAACATGGGGGGTGATTAGGACTTGTGTTAACATCCTAACTATAGGCCAAGATAGTTTTGGGTCAAAAGTAAAAAATCTTAGTTGATTTTATTTTTAATTGTGGTTTCCATATCCCTCTTAGCCCAGCATTCTGCATTGCAAGATAAGATAAAAATTTAGGAGTACTTGGTGCAGTTGGGCTTGCAGAAGAGGATCTGGAATCACATCAATGCTTTGGCCATCATTCCTTCTCTGGAGAGAGGAAGAAACCCAATTTATTCTCTCCTGATCCAAAAGCAACCAGATTGTTCCAGTGGTGTTAGAAAATTCCAGCCCACAGGAAAATTACTGCTAAATCTCAGAAAATACAGTAGTGTGAGTATACTTGGTACTATTTCATCCTACGTTGCATGAAAGTTTTTCATAAAGCCAATACTAACCAGTATGATCTGACCTGATCCTCAACATAAATGATGCCTAATTCTAGTGAAATGCCAGATTCAAATATTGATACCTTTTCTCTTTTAGAGCCCTTCCATATTCATGCTGCAAGTTTCTAAGCTCCTTCCTAAAGCAAGTTACATCTGGTGAGCCATCCAGCAGAAACTCAATCAAGTGTGATGGAATTATAAATCAGTAAGTTCAAAACACATAAGTGAGGACATACTCAAGAGCTGTAAAAACTATCAAATCCATCATTTTGCCATGACAATATCAAAGGTAAAAATGGTTTTAAAAGACCTATTACATTATTTCTACCACTTCACTTTTACACTTTTGCTGCCTCTTAATTGTTCCCTGTGATATTTAGACCAACTTTATCACACTATAGGGCTTTAATCCCTTTTTCTCCTGCTTTGGTTGGTATTCATGGCTACTGCTTGAAGGGCATCAATAGGATGAGACTAGTGAGGTTTTACATTGATGAGCCAGGGTCTGAGAGAGGCTTAATCCTGGAAGAGACTGTAGAGGAGGGAAGAGAGGGGTTCCTCTGGCCTTGCAGTGTCAAAAAATCCACACAACTTATACTGGTTTTTTGTGAGGACCACAAAATTTAGACAACATATATGTAAGGCACCTCAAGGACTCCAGAACAGAGAATGAGATTTGAATTTAGAGTAGTTGCAGAGTAAGATGCAGTGACAGATAAGAGAAGAAGGTGTAACAGCCTGTCCATAGGCTTTGCTTTTCTCAGGGACTTTTGAGTTTGCTTGGACAGTGCACCAGAACAAACATTGAGAGAGTTGACAACTCCCCATAGTGTTTTGGAAAAGCACTATGAGCACTTTTGAAACAGATTTTTGATATGATCTTTTAAGGGTGTAAAGGGAAAATATTTGATTAGATCATGGTCTTCTGACCCTCTTACTTTTAGTGGGCATAGAGAAGTTAGAACTAATTATTTGGTAACTGTCAGATTTTTGTCCACCGTAGCATGAAATCCTGTTGTGATGAGCATGTGATAACTGACAAAAAATAATCATCTGCTATCAAGCCTGAGGTTCTGCAGCTGCAAAAAAGAGCAGTCTCATGAAATGAGCAGTCCCATAAAATGTCAGTGATGCTACTCACTGGAGAAAGATTGCAGCATCACAACCTTACACAGCCATCTAAAGCAATAATGTGATGCTATAACAAAACAAAGTAGACAGTATAGATGGGAATGACAGCCACAGGATAAATCCAATCCCTTACTTCTAAGAATAAAACTGACTTTCTCATTGATCTTCTTTTGAACACATTAATGTTTGCTTTTATTATTTTGTGGATGTAGATGCATGTACTATGTACAGTACCTTTGCTAGAAAGCAATACAGGAGGGTCTTTTATATTTTTATAGCATTAGTTTTTCAGTTTGAATGCTTTTTCAGTGTTCGGAACTTTTATTTTTTGCCAATATATATCCACAAATTCCAGTTGTTGGGGGTGTGACACCTACTCTGGCACATGCAGTCTATTAGCTATAGTTAAGGAAAAGTAACTTTTTTATTGACATGTTAAGTCCTAACCACAGTGCAAATAAAACCTCTCCTTTCATAAAATAATTTTACATGACAGATATTTTATTAGAAGTGCTGTTTACAGCTGTGATTTATTGCATATGGTAAAAAAAATAAAAAAAAGCAACTGTATATTTATGCAGAAAAAAGCATTTATATGTCAAAATGCAGTTGGGATTCAACTGGTATTTCAATGACTGATGTACCTCCATGCATGTAATACAGGTCTTTTTGTCAGAAAGCTGATTATAGGGAGACCAAAGCCTTATTGTCCAGCTAACCAAAATAAACAATTCCCCTCAAATCTAATTTTATCCAACTCTGTATCCTAACTCTGGATAGGTGAAATAAATACCTGGTTTTGGAACAGTTCACTCAGCAGAGTTTTAGCAGCAGGGATGGAAGGAGTTTAGACAAATAAAAGAACCACATGGGCCACTGACAAACATGGAAAGGTAGTGATGATGTACTGCTCACTGGTCATGTGATTAGAAGGAAACCACAATTCACTTCTCTTCCCCAGATTGCTGCAGAAGCCCATCCACTTCACTGAACTCTCTGACCTCCAGACTGAACCCTTGTGTTTCCTGTCCAGTAAATGTGAAAGTTTTCTGTGTAAATAAGCAAGTTTTAGTGAGAAAGAAAGAGGAAGCCATCCTAGATTTATCTGGAACCCACTGACTATAAACTTAAAAAGGCCTGTTATCCTGCTTCACTGACTTAATAGTGGAGGAAAGACCTCTCTGGGGACTGACCTGCACGAGGCCATCAAGGTGATCCTACTACTTGCAAAATTCAGAGTTAATCTTTCAGGAGAGTGAACTCTGGGTCTGTGTTCAACCAAGGAGACACAGCTGACTTGCCTTTGTTTAGATTTTTCTATGGGTGGTCTGCTGCTAATGCTCAGAAGGCAGTGGTTGTCTTAAATACTGATGGGAGTGTCTGTTCAAGTCTCCATCACAGAATGAAGTTAGTGAGGCTAAATGACAATTGAAGTTTTCAGCTCAGGTGCTTTGCTTGTAGCCACTTCCACCAACATACATTTTCAGGATTAGGAGTATACGCCATGGGCCAAAATAAAATCATGAAGCAGCTCTTTAGCAGTCAGAGATAACCTAGCAATGTACATTTTCAGAAGCTTTGGAACTGCAAGGGGAAGACACACCAATAGTACTTTAACCCTTACTATGTGCTTTGGTATTGCAAACCTATCATAGTGCTTTGAAATGAGAATTTCTTTGGGTTTATACAGGTAAAGGAACTCCTGAGAAGATAACAAAACATGTTCAAGCTACTGTTGAAGTGGAGCTCACTGCTGTGCTAGGTTCTTTGTATACCTAATGTATTACATGTTTTTGAGGCAGGGAACATCTGAGTGGCTACTGTGTATTTGTACTCCAATTTATAGGCAAAAAAAATTAGCAACCTGATATAAGTGCACAAGTTGAACCATTCCCTATCCCAGAGTACACCATGTAGCTGTGATGTGTTATTTCTTACTTACAGCTCATTGATAAACTCTGCCACTTGTGTAAACCCCATCTTTTAGCTCCTCTTAGGAGGATGCTCAATGCTCAAAGCTATTTTCAGGTAATTCAGGATTCATTTCTATTTTTAAACACATTATGAAATTGGAAATCTATGTAGGAATATATGCCTTTCGAGAGGATAAAATCAAGCAACTCTAGATAACTTTCCTGGGAATTACAGTGGCAGTAATTCAGATACAAAGGCTCTTCTAATTCCTGTGCCCCAGTGGTGTTCAACAGATCAGCCTGTGTGAAGTGCTCTCCTTCTCAGAGAGTCTTCTTGTCTGGCTTGAGAAAACCACTGTAAAAATGGTTGTTTGAGAAATGTATCTCCTATTAATCAACAGATCAAATATGTTTATTTCTTCTGCCAAAATAAGTCTGTGAGCCCTGTAATTTTTTTTTGTTTGCAGCAAAGAGATGACACATCAGTCTTGAGTTTCTTCAGTGCATTTCTTGTATAAGAGTTAATACAAGACAGGCAATTTACAAAAAAGATTACTAAGTTATTCTCTTGCTATTACACTTGTAAACACTACAGGGCAATACATACTTGATGTATTTGTATTCCACTACATCAGATTTCTCTCTTCAGCAGCTGGTACCTGGATATTTATGCTGTGCACTAATTTTTTTAACTGTGAGTGCATCGAAATGTAAAGAGTTGAATATATTTTAATAGTATTCATAACTCTGTGAACACACTGTTACAGTTACAGTTAACTGTGTGTGCACAGTTAAAATTATTAATACTATTAAAATTTATTCGACTCCTTATATTTAGATGCAAGCCTATTAAAAACCTACTCCTGACAAACGAAAGCTGTGTTCCAGGTAACCTGATGCTTCGTATTTCCCAATATTGTTGCTGTCTCCATTTGCTGACAGAAGTAATCTACACACAATAGATTAAGTCACATATTTCAGTAACCACCTCTGTCTTTCCAAGTGAACGACCCACTATGCCTGTGTATGGGGAGGCTCTGGGAAAGGCACCTGTGGTGAGGAATGAATATTCTAATGTTTCTGAACCTTTTGGTGAAGGTGAAGGGGGCTTGTTGAAAACATTGCTGTGAGCAGATGGACCCCTGAAACCATCTGCTATCGAAGCAACTAAATGTTCAATGATGCATTACGAAATTATTTAGCTCTCAAAGAGCCTGAAAGTAGTTAGTAATGATGGCATCTGTACTGAGAGCAAACAACCTATTTATATATGATCTATCACTTCATAAACTGTTTGGAGACCTTCTTTCCTTAAAGCAGCAGTAGTCTTGTCTATGTCCCAGAACAAAATACCAAGTTGCATGCAGGAATTTGCAAAATCCTATCTAGTTCATTTTTTGTTCTTGTAAGAGCACACTCTTTGCTTGTATGTGCTGGAATGCAAACTTGGGTTTTTTGGTAGAAAGGATTGCACTGTATTCTTGAGCTGCTCTATCAGTGCACAAGCACAAGTGCAAAAAAATCCCACAAAATAGCAATGTTTTAACTCAGTCTCAATCTAATAAGAATCTTATGTTTTTCTTTCCTGTGAAAAATTTCAACCTATTTAGTTGTATTAGTAAATTGATAGGTATTTAGGAATCAAGTCTTCTAAATATTAATTCCATTTTTATCTACTTATGTGATTCTTATACATTATATAGTTACCATGAGAACTATTAAAACTTGTTTGTGTGGATTTAATTATGTCCCATGTATGTAGTCAATTGCTTACTAAATATATAAAGATATTATACATTGTATTATAGATTTTTTTGCACCCGAAAATAACTATATTTGTAATTGCTATTTTGTTTCACGTGTTTCTACAAGAAATGAGCTTTATATGAAAATCTATTCCAGCTTAAGTGATATTACATTTTTTTTCTACTCCAGATAATCAGAACAGAGGAAGTTATTTCTTTTGTTCAATTTCTCTCAAAATTACTAAGCATATTTAGAAACTTGCTTAAAAATTATGCCTCATCTGAAAGCTCTTTCAGCTATATAAGAAACCTGGATTTCAGTAAAATCTCTGTATATAAATATGAGGAAGTGCAGCTCCAAGTTTTAAGCATAAATACCCATTAATATCAACAGTGACATACTAACATTAATATCAATCAGCTTTTCTGGTCCAATATCTTTGTTGAGGTTTTACAAGTTATTTTAATTTTTTTTTTGGAAGCAACAGTCCTAGTGCAGAAAGCAAAGAAGATTTTGCCCAGGGAAACACATCAGACTAATATGTAAACTATAATTAAGCAGACCTGATATGGCCTAACTTGGGCATGGGCAAGTCCCTTTGCAAGCATTCCCATTCCCAAAGCCTTCACTGAGGCAAAGTTTAGCCCCCTGCAGAGGAAAAGGCACATTGCTTATCTCTGAAAATTGGGGAACAGTCAGCTAGATACCGCTGACCATCTTGAGCTGCACTCTGATTTCTTACTCTGCTCTCTCATTTACTGGCCTTACAGTCTTCCTCAGAGACTGCTCCACCCTCCCAGCGCAGAGCAGCCCCTACTGCAACCACCACCTCCCCTGGGATGCTTTCCAGCCCCAGGATGGCACTGCCTAGACTGCAAGCTCAGCCTCTAGCAGAGACCCCATAAACCTGAGCAATTTGGAGCTTTGCTGTGATAGTCCAGGTAAGTGCTGTGGAGAGGCAGAGCAGCTCCCACCCACTCCTGCAGCACACACTCCTCGTAGAGACTGCACACAGACTGTTCATGATCCAGCTCTGAATAAAGCCTTGCCATGCGCTTGCACTCCCAGAAACCAGTTACTCTATGCATATTTAACAAGCAAACCTTGCTCAGAACAACATAGGCCTAAGTCACTTTAATTTTCAGGGAGAAACAAATACTTCAGTCCCAAATATTTTGTTGTGGACCATTGCAAACTTAATTTAGCTATATTTTTCTGTGTCCTATCAGTTTAGCTTCAGTTTTTTTCAAATTAACGTATAGAAAAGATGTTATTAAACTGTTAAAATGTTTAAAGTTGTTATAAACTTAATATGACATGGCATAAATTTATTCCTTACAGTCTTTGTAAATGTGAGTGTGTGGGAAAGGGAAGATAGGACCAAATATCTTCTTTAAATCACCCCTTTTTCATAGAATTACACTGTGAAGCTTTACAGGAGTCTAAGTGTTTGCTGGAATACTCTCCCCACTCTCCTGTTCTTCTCTACAGACTTCAGGTCTACTTGACATGGAGGCTGCAATGCGAATAGGACTGAAGGAAAAATTGCCCCCTTGATAGCTACACACACCACAAAAATTAGAGGACTGAAACAAAAGGCTGGCGGGTCTGGCTGACATGCTATATCCCTCTCCTCCCTACCACCTGTCAATCAATCACCAGTCAATCACAGAAAGCCACAATCAGCCATTTAATGACAGCCAGATGGCATCTACTTCTCATGAACTGTACTCCTGAAGTCACTCTCGCTCCCTGTAACTAGCAGCATTTCCCATCCTGGGTAATAATGAGGTGTTTTTTGTATTCAGACACAGCCGTGGTGCCTCGCACCTCTGACAGGACGCCCCTGTGAGCAGAATATGTGCTCTGCCACACGTGTTGTTTTGCTTTAGCAGAAGAATCAATGCTGCCTCGTCCCTCAAACTTTGATCAGGGACAGACTCGCTGGTTTGTGAATAAGAATTGAGAATATCTTGGAAATTTTAGCCCGCGTTCATTCTGCCTCCCTTATTTCTCTGCAGTCCTGACAGAGGGAAGGAATCTATACGGAGACCAGCGTGGTCTTCTTCCATCGGTTTACCAATGATTTCAACCTTGACCCAAAGGGAACACTTCTTCTGGAAGTGACAGGTAATTTAGCTTTCTTGCTTAGTTCTGGGGCTCTCTTGTGGTGAATTATGTATAGTGCTTCTGTGATATGGACCTTTGTCCGTGAAGGAACCAGATGAGGCTGTTAAACTGCTTTTAAAGGCATTTTATCCATAAACACCCAGCAGTCACGAGGGTCCTTTTTAACAAAAAATTTCTGCCTCAGGACAAAGTGGCAAACTCAGTTTTGAAGTAGTCAAGTTTGGGCCCATCAAACATGAAGCTGGATTCAGGCCTTGCTGACAGTGCTTTTCACTGAACTGAGGGGAGGCCAGAGGTTTTCCTCCATTAGGTGATGGTTATTCTGTTACTGCATTACAGCAGGTACATTTCAGTGACATAACTGAAGTTACAACTTGACCTCTAAGGAAAGTAAAAAATCTTCTATGATCACCATACACTCTCTGAGCAGTAGTCAGAGAGTGTATGGTGATCATAGATCTTTGTTCTCTAAGATGCATTGAATCCAGTGTAGCAGGACAGGCTTATTTATGACCAAACTGGAGCAACATGGTTCTGGTGTGTTAATTTTAACCTGGGATGGCCCCATTACTGACCAGCTCTGCTACATCCAGCAGTTCCCACCTTCTTTATTAAAAACTGCTTGGGAATGGCTCTGTAGATCTGAGTAAGATAAGAACTGTGTTTTTTAGTGAGGATTAATTATGGATTGCATGACTTGCACAACCACATTTCATGGGACCTTTAAAAGTGTACAGGCTCCCTACTCACAAGGAAGTAACTGTGTTTGCTGCACAAAAATAGTTTGTTCAGTGTTCTTTCCAGAGTTTATTCAGTTCTTCCTGGAAATTTCAGCTCAGGTGCATCCCTCCAACTCACTCTTCTCTCAGTTCAGGAAATCTTCCAGCTTTATCAGGCAGCTGCACAAGACCTTCCTAAGAAGATTCCTCCCTGCATTTCTCCCGTGCTTTGTTGCCATACCAAAGACGTATCAGTGTTAAATGTATAATTTTTTTCTTAGCAATTTTAGAAGCTTCTCCCTCAAGAAATCTTGGAAGCACATTCCTTGCCACTCAAGGACGGGCAGATTTTATCCATTAAAGATGGGATGTAAATGGAGGCAACCTTCCACAACATCCCCCCCTCCCCACATATACATATATATCCAGCCTGGTTTCTGGAGTGCAGACAGAGAATCTCATTAGGAATCTAATATAATAAGGGCATGTAGATACTGGGGTTGGGGGTTGGAAATCAGATTAGCTTCATTACTTTATTCTGCACCTCACAGCGCTTCTGCCAGTGGACAATTGCATTAGATCAGAGAGAAGATCAAAAGGCAAAAACTCCCCAGAAATGCTGCTGCTCATTGTCTGAGACAGGAGTGGGAAAAGTGCACTGTTGGAGGACACAGACCCACCACAGATACCAGACACATTTTGGAAGGGCAGTAATTTCTCTCTTTGAACTTTGCCTATTGAGCTTTTGGTATTTGCAAGGCCAGTCTAGATTCCAATGCACAGAGACATGATGGAAACTAAGCAACTTGTTCAAGTGCGAGCAAGTGGACACCCAAAGAGCCATGGGGGAGATGATACTCTAAGTGCCAGACAGGTCCTGCCTGCAGAGCTCTAGTGCTCCAGTCACCATTATCTTTTTTCTGGACACCTTTCAGCTTGGAAGCAAAAGATCAGTTGAGTTCTCTGCTTCAGTAGGGATAACCTGAGAAAGGAACACAAAGGAGTGTGTGCCACTTGCCTTATAGAACAGTAACCTCCTAGTTCAGTTCAGCACCCTCCAGGAGCAGTCTTCCTTTACCAGTTCTGAGGGGACACAGTGACCACAGAGGCAGCTTAACTGGCTGCCCTCAGTTACTTCAGTCCACACAATCAAGGTCTGACGTAGTTCCTTCAGTCTTGAGAGTGAAGCCCAGACTCCCATCTCATCTCATATCACACCTTGCCTGGCAGTCATGGAAAGTGGGCTGAATAGGACCCCTTGACACAAGAAATGCCATGTCCTCAGTGAAACGCTTTAACGTGCTCCTGAGTAGCACTGAGGGACCAGTCACTGTGGATTGCTGCTGTTGTCAGCAGAGAACAGGGAAGATGATGTTCAGCAACTTCTACTCCACATCTCTAGCTTCCCTTTAAAGAAGTCCAGACATCTGAATCTTGATCAGAGAGCAAATTTGAAAGACTGTCTTGGACGAAAGCAGAGTTAGAAGTCCCTGGAGCTCAGTCAGGGCAGGTAGGCCATGCTGGTTGTATCCAAGAATGTTGGATGCACTGTCAAATCCCAAAACACTACTTCTACTCTTTTTCATTTGCTAGCATTGTGCATATATCTTATGCATAGCTGATGCTTTTTTTTCTTCCATTGCCATTTTCTTCTTCATTACTCCTTATGGAAGTCCTGTAATTTAAGCAAAAAAAAAGAAATGCTGCATGCTAAATGCTATTCCTATGACAAAAAGTCTACCTTCTACATATCACAGAAAGGGAAATAAAGGGGGAAAAGAAAGTTGAGACACAGGTGATTAAATCAGAAATATAAAGTGGACATACAGCTTATGTTAGAAGCTAGGTATTGCTTATGAAAACATCTTGTAAGGAAGTAAAAGCACTATCAACCACATAATGCTCACAGGATCAGCTTACTCACACTGCCATACACTTGGTGAAAGTGTTACAGAAGTCCTGAATTCTATTCTTATTATTGCTTCAATATTTAATCAAATGTCAAATTGAAAAACATCTAACCATTTGTCCTAGAAATAGAGAATTTTTAATACTCCATTTTGTGGTTCATAATCTAGTGCCATCTTGCCTCATAATCTAGTGCCATCTTGCCTCATATTCTATGCCTCTCAATACAATTTACCTAGTCCAAAAACTTTTCCCTAATTTCAAAATTAGTATGCTCATTTAGAAGTTTTATCCATCCAGCAAGTACCCAAAAAGATAATCTGTTTGTCCCAGCCCTTATATTTATTCCTGTCAAATTCCTCTTCTAATGAGAAATTAAGAGTTCAGATCTACAGTTGTATGTTATTGCCATTAGAAGTATACCACTAAAGATTTTATTACCATGAGTGAAAAATACATCTGCTTCTTCAGAAACACATTTGCAGATGACAGAGAAACAGAAGGTATTAGAAAAAAATACAACAACAACAAAAAAACAACCCTGAGCACTCAGGGGTAGGAAAAGACTAAACAGAGACAAGTTGCTTGAGGCAGTCAATAACACAAATACTCCAATAATAATGACAGCAATAGGAAGCTTTTTCAAGCTGCTTTTTCACAAGTCTATACAGAAAAATCTATACTGCAACTTTTACTGTCAGGGGTATCTCTTTATATATTATTCCATATTTTCAAAGGTCGAATAAAAAGCATGCTCTAGGATTTCCACAGGCATCATGTACTTTATCCCTACCCTACCAATACCAATCAAATAGAAAATATTTTCCCTGAATTCCTCTCATGCTTCCTTCTCTCCTTGTTTCCAGGAGTATGTTGGAAATATTACAATTTGCCTGTGTGTTAACTTGTGAAGTGCCAGAAAGGGCTTGAAGGCAAGATGTACTGATAGGGAGAATTCCTTTCTTAAAAGCTCAAGTCATTGGGCAGCTTTAATTAAAAATTGTATTGATTTTTTTTCCATTGCTTTTAATGACAGGCACTAGTCTGTGACTTCCATTGTTAGCCCTTGACAGTTTAAGTAGTGAAACAAAGGGCACTTATACAGCACTTAGTGCAAAATTATGACTGATTAAAAAGTCATTTGTCATGGTAACAGCATCTGCTTAGACTTCGCAAATTTTTAAATGCAGTCTTGCACGCGGTGTGTGGGAAGGTGTGGTACATGCAAGTCTTCACAACCATGGCCCTCAGCAATTTCAATGCATTATTGAAGTGCCATGAGAGTCACGTTTTTGGAGCAGATGTTAGTTTCTCACAACATTTGCTTGAAGAAGTTGGAGCTCTGCTAATGCTTCAGTGTTTGACCACGAAGGGAAATGTAGTAGCGACCTGTGGTAAAACCTTCCAAACATGTTACAAGTCTCAGAAAATAATCCAATATTTAACTGTGATTTTAAAATAATTAACTCACAGTTCCAGTTCCTCTATTTTCCTGTCTTTCCCAAGGCAGAGACCTACTCCAGATGTGCCAAGGGTGCTTAGCAAACCAAGGGTGCTTAGCAAACCAAGATGCAGAAAGCCAGCTTGCTTACAACAGTGTTGCTCAATTGCTCTCAGTAGACCACAGTTACCAGCATCCAAATGCCAGTCCAACAGAGATACAAGCAGAATTTTAAAAATCATCTATCTATATTAATTAGTGATACTTACTTCCTAATAACAGTAATATTGTAGCTCACATACAAACATCTACAGAAATAACACCAACAGTCACCGTGCCGGGCAAAGCTGAAAGAGATTTTATAAATTTGAAAGACATTGAGCATAGAAATGACAGTGGATAGAATTTGAATATTGCCCTCAGGCCAGTGTCAAATTCTGGGGCAAACAAGCAGTCTGCAGTCTTATTCTTCTGCATGAGTACACAGAGGGTTTTATATTTGTTAATTCCTTCAAAAGAAGCTCCAATTGCATATTCTGGACCATTTCCTTTGCATCATACACATGCTGGAAGCTTCAATCATTTCCTGGAGGCATTTAGCCACTATAAGCTGAGCCTAAACATTATTTTCAGAGGTGGTTGGTGTTTTTTTCACTATTTCTTCTTCCTTTGTCTGGAAATTACTGGGAAACATTTTTTTTTCAGAAAGATCCACTGTGTTCATTGTTCCTGACTTCTTGACTGCTGTTTCTAAGCTGCTATTTTTAATGGGCTGCAGATAAAGCTCCAGAAAGTACTTTGTCCACAAATATATGCGTATGTATATAGTTCATAAATTTGCATTGTTTACTCTAAATATGGTAAAAAATGTGCTCCTACTTCTATTTTCTTGTACCTTTTTCCCAGGTTTCACCTTTTCCTCTCCACAGAGGGCTACTGTAGTATTGGGCCCCTTCTCAAACTTCATTTAAGATCAACTTCTCCAATAACCTAAGTTTTGAGGAAGAAGAGAGTCTTGTAGCTCAAGAATTTGAAAAACAGAGGAAGAAAGAACACTATTACTCATAAAATATAATTATTCTTGTGCTGGTAGGGATTTAACAGTATATACAGCCAGTATAACTTTTGATAAGACAATATTAGCCCTCTAAAGTGCTGTTAAAACTGATTTGAGCCAACAGGGAATACTTCTACTTAGCCAGCACTTTATGCCATGCTAACAAGGAAGTTTTGATTTCTAGTCAATCACTCTTATTCTACAGAATTTTGTTTATCATTAGTGTAGAGATACATAGGCCAATGAGGATGTATTTTCTCCCTACAATCAAGGAGCTTGATTAATATTATTCATAAAAATATTGTACTTCCTCTTCCTCACAGAGATTACAAATTGAAATTAGTTCAGCTCCTTCATTTGCTGCTTTATTTTTAAAAAACCAAGCTGCCTCATACTCATAGTAAGTTGTTAGCAACTCCAAATGCATAAAAAGAGGGGAGATGAAAATTCCAAATGGCCAGTGGACGTCACATTAATTTGTTAGCAGCAAAGGCATGGTCAGACTCAGAAATATTTGGGTCTGTTGTAACACTTGGGAAAGTTTTCTTACTTTTTCCCCATATCTAATTCCTCAGAACTTTTTCTTTTTTTTTTTTTTGTGATCTGGTTCTCGAACAATTTACCTGCTAGAGTCTCTGCAGATGACAGAAGAACCAAAATTTGGCTGAAGCTCATATCTCTCTTAAAGGTGGGTGCATTCCCATTCCTGACAAGAAGACTAGCCTTAAAAATTCCAGTTTGGTACAGTTTCTCAGTGGCATGATTTTAAATAATTTCCAATATATAAAAGATATTTTTCCCTATAAATAAGAATTGAAACAGCTGAATTATTTTCAGATAAGACTAAGACTTTCTGAAACCTTTTCTGAGCTTTTAACATGTATCAGAAGTGTCAAATTTTAGTTGTTTGTAACTAAGTCAAATGAGCAACAATCTCAATATTTGATGTAGTTATAAATAACTAAACACTGAGTTTTAGAAGGATTAGCAACTGTAATACCAAGCAGTCACAGCCTATTCTCCTGTGATCTCCAGCAGATTGTTGCTTGGAAGTTTTCTAGAAATTTTGGCCTAGATTTTAACTTAATGGTAACTGACTTACGTGCCATAAAAATTCATAAGACATGGAAAACAGCAAATGAATCCTTTGTAAGTGAACTGTAATTATGTATATTTTGTATGTGGTGAAGAAACTAACCATGTAAATGATGACAGCTAATTATATACAGCTCTCCTGGGCATCAGTATCACTCTCCCTGACAGCATACTCCCCTTTAAGGGTTTTCCTTCTTTGTACATAGGCCACTATTTCTGAACATTCCTTAAGGGAATTATGCTGTTACCTTTGCACTGGTTAAATGAAAACTAAATGTTTTTTATCAAAGAAATCCTTAGTGTAATCTAACTAATTTCTCCCTTATTGTGCTAATGAGTCAAATCCAGCTCTTCTTCTTACTGGTGTCAAGCCAAACTAATTCCAGTGATTTCAATGAAGTTGCTATGGATTTACACATGCAAAGCTGTCAGTAGATATTTGGCTGCTGGTTTTGCTCCCCTGGGAGAGCTGGAGATTACAGCCTGCAGAAGGAACAGTGAATCATATTGGGTCAGACCAGGGTCTGCCATGGAGCGGGTGGGGGAATGCTTCATGTGAGGAATTTGTGGGAAGTAAACCCTTTAAAATCTCCTGAGGAAGAATTACTTCCAACTTCTTCCAGCTTGAAGGAAGGGGGGAAGTGTGCATGGTGAAAAGTGGAAAGGAGGGCAATGCAGGGATGGAGAAGGTCTCTTCACAAAAATCTAACTTGCAAGATTTCTTGCAGAATTGATCGGTATTTCAGAACACATTTGAAAATGTGTCTGGAGACATTGTCTATGGGTGGCCACAGACATTTTGACATTCTCTCATCTTTGCAGCAATGTTAATTTCCAAAGATGTTCTGACTTGTCACAGACAACTTTCTCTAGGCTTTCTCTAGGTTGAAAGTATGCAGAAGAATCTACACTGTCAGGGATTACAGGAGGACAAAAGACAGTACAAGGGGCAGTGCTTGTAGATTTACTGTGAACTTCAAAGATAAAGGTTGAGATTATACTCTCATCCTTCTGCCCTGATTTTCTTGAGTTTATGGAACTGGACTGAGAGAAGGAGATGGGGATGATACTCACCTGTATTTCTTAATGGTTAAAAATTGCTCATGCTGATTCTGGTAGGCAATTTCCTCTCACTGCTATTTTTGTGATCCACAAGGAGAAGATCTGCTTTGAAGCATTTGCTGAACAATCCTAACTGGGAATATACTGAGCATGCAGTGCAGGTAGTCCTTTACACAACTCTGAACCTTGCCATGTTGCAATAACACATCTGATATAACTCTATATACCACATGAGATAAGAATTGAATGAATATGAACATACATAAATACATGAGAATGCTGTCTCTTGGAGGCCTTGCAATTGCTGAGATTGCTTGTCAGAGACCTTGCATTGCTAATAGATTTTCTGTTCCTCAGTGTTTTTCCAAATTCTCTCCTTGAGCAGCAGAGGCCTATGGGGAACCCAGACACATTATCTTATTCTTGCTAAAAATGCAACAAAGTACATTTCCTCTTTAATGACTCCCCATAGTAAAACCAAAGCAACAAGTTTGCATCTCTTCATAAAATTGTTTCACTATTTCTGGTATAGTAAAGTATCAATGATTGAACTTTGCTTTCTCCCCTTCTGTCAAAGCTTCTGTGCTGCCCAGGCAGCCTGTTCTCTTCTTACGTGCAAGACCACATCCAGCATTAAATGTGGTTTCTTTCCAAACGGCCTCCTGACCCTGTCACCTTCCCTAAGGCAGGTCTAATGACGCACTTCTTACATTTGCTCTCATTCCTGCAGTTGTGATAATTTCAGACTTTGTATGTAAGATGCCTCAAAACCTTCAAACACACTGACAGAATTAAGAAATTATTTGTCTCAGAAGCTGCCTCTTCTTCTCATGAGCACACATATGTTCTTACCTGATACCCCTACCCCATTTTTCATAGCAGATTATCTCATTAAGCAGCCATCAGTCCTATGAGTCCTAAGATGTTTGCCAAGGTCACACAGGTAGTTTTCAGCCGAGTCAGGAGTAGTTCCCATCTCCCAATTCCCAGCCCTATGCTCTGGCTACAATTTTTTTGGAGTGATTTGTACACTCCAACAAACAGATTCACAGAACAAACTGTGCATCTTGAAAAATGAATACAACCAATTGTGCTCAATAGCAAAACATTTATTTTATATTTATATATAGTCTTATGATTTACAGACTGACTTACTCATACTTTATTTCAGCCTACGCATGATCAGCCTTTACATTGAAGATAGAAATTGCTTATTAATTTCAGAAGAAATATTTAACCTCGTATTTCTCCTTTCTGTTATAATCTGAAACAGCGATAAGGATTTGTTGTTGTTGTTGTTTTTTAGCAATCTCAGTGGGTGTAAATCAGCGTTGTTGCTCATATACCAGTGGAGTTACATCATTAGTTCAGATCTATCCAGAATTTTAATATAGCAGTGTCCCTTGAAAAAAATAAAATTAGAAAATTACTTAAAGACATCAGTTAATCGTAGATTTGGGATACAATGCACATTTGGGGAAGGTTAGAAAAGGTATTGAAAAATTAAAGGAAATCTGAGATGGCAGGATCTAAAATCCCTGTATATAATAAAATATGAGGGAGAGAGATACATGATTGTTACAGTAGGTGCTTTGTTTTGTGTATAATGATATCTCAGATTAATTTTCTTTGATGTCTGCATCTTTTTTTGTTTCATGTGGAAGAAGATTTGTTGGGTTTGTGGCATTCACTGTAAACACAGGTGTCTTGGGAGAGCTGCAGGTGTTCACCCTCCTCAGCTTATTCTAGTCCCTATGGGTATGGGGGAGGGTGGGAGGGGAACTTGCCTCACCAGAAAAATATTTTCTGCATGACCTTGAAAATAATGTGTAAAGCTCTGAAGCATGTGATTATGCCTTGGCATGTGAGCAGTACTTGGCCAATATATGACCTAAATGTGGTTTTCAAGTGCAGACTCTGGGCTTTTCCTTTAGTGTTTGTGTTTATTCTTTATGCTTTTTGCTTTACTTATGGTAAAAAAGGGATTTGCACATGTGTCAGTATACACTGATATCTCCATTCTCTAATCAGGAAGATTTCCTATACCAGTTCATCCCTTGGATATTACAGAATAATTTAATACAGACATAGAAGATGAAGCCTGGAAACTTGGCCTCTGTTTTACTTTGGCACATCCTTGTACTGTCTTGATGCCCCTATGCAGACAGAAAAGGAAATTATGCACAGAAAGACAAAAAAATCGCCCTTTCTCTTGTCCATTCATCAAAGCCCTTTGGCCAAGTAGAAACAGAATAGCCAGTTTTGCTGCTAAAACACTGAACTAGGATTATTTGTTAGCTGAGAAGGCAGCTAACCCATGCAACTGTGACAAAATTCAAGCGATGCAGCAGATGACAAAATCCATCTGATTTTTCTTGTAATTTCTCTCTTGCACATCCTTCTACCAGGCACCGGTTCTTCCTCTGAGCACTGCATCATACAGAAGGAGACGTAGGTGCTGAAAGCAGGTGAGGAGCAGGGTCACAGAGACCTGGGCCACCCCTGGGATGTGGACACCCCAGAGAGCAATACCCGTTTGGGGTAGGAAGAGGAAGATTCCTTTCAGAGCGTTGCTAATGATCTGCAGAGGAGCTGCACAGCAGTCATTTCACAGATACGATGGCAGGTCACTGCGACAGATGTTCCCAACATATGTGGAGAATTAATTACCCACTAGTAAACAAAATCTGTGATGCGGAGAGTCATTTTGTCCAAATTTCTTTCGATTTTGCTGTTATTAGGAGCTTAATTTTTCTTGATCAGCCAGACCCTCTTGAATTAAAGTGTTCCTTAATGGGCTATACTGAACATTTTCTGAAGTGAAGTGCAGAGGAAAGTGGCGAGGAGTGGGTCAGGGGAGATGAGTTTAGTTGGAAGAGTTGATTGTGAAGCTGTACCATAGTGAGTGATTAGTCAATTATTTGATTAAAAGGTTGGATGCCAGTCATATGGTTTTTTTAGGAAAAAAGTCTAATTGTTAGCTTACATTCAACAGCATTTATACTTAATTTTAGAACATCCGGTAGAATGCCTAAACCTTCTAGGGAATGGATAATATTTTGAGAGAAAGAGCTTTTGACAAAAGGTTTTATTTTCCTTTTCTGTCAATATTCTGAATGCGTTAATGTCTCAGGGCCATATTGTGCCATTGATTTTTAAGCAGAACTCCCCATTTAAATCAATGGCAAAATCTGCTTAAAAAAAATCAATGGCATGATATGGCTCCAGGACATTAGAATGAAATTCTTATATTCATGACCCAGATAACAAATCAGAAGGCCATAAATCCCCTGCTGTTTCTTAAAACTCATTCAGTCCATCAATACTTGTAAACTAAATAGTGCATGGAAATGAACATCCTTTAATAGAAGGATATTGAAGATCAAAATATTTAGCTTTTTTTGGTTGATTGTACTCTCATAAGTTATCCCCAGTGTCTCAGTTCTTGACATATTGCTTAGGATTTGAGCTCACATCTCTCTTTTGATCCACAAAAAGTAAATTGATATCACTGTCACACTTCTTATTCTAAGACACTTACTTGTGTAAGTGTCTTAGAAATATTTCTCCATTTTCCACAATCTGAAATTAATTATTTTTGTGTCTGTCAAATTTTATAGTACTGGTTTTCAAATGGATGTGATGAAACACATCTCTCTGACACACTGAAGTTGGCATACTTTGTAAAGTCCTCAGCCCAGAAACAAAATCTGTGGTTTTGCTACATATTTTATTTTAATTCACAGTATAAAAGTTCATCACACTACCACTGAGAGATGAAAAAAAAAAGTTGTATAAGAACGGTAAAATCCCTTCCTATTGGCATTAAGCATTAATAGGGTTTTTTAGTACCACTTACTCCTCAATTTGGAAAATGGGAAAAGACCCATGAACTGCTGCTGAATGCATCAAGGTGCCTGAATTTCTCAGCCACACTGACAAACTTCAGATCCAGAAAGAAGCTCAGGTTCCAGCAATGGTGAGAAGTTAAACTGCAAGAAATTTGCCAGAACAGAATAAATGTTCAAGTGAAATCAAGGAGCACTAACATCATTATCATCAGAAAAGAGTGACTGAGTTGTAGTGATGTAGCATCAAGTCTTGATTCTGCTGTGAATTTCAGTTTTAATAAGTAAGTTAGCCTATCTTTGACTTTCCTCCTTTATAAATTTTTCCTTACAAATAACATTTTTCCATCTCATTGCTATTTGCAAAGCACTTTGAGAAATCGCAACATTCCCCATGGAAATCTAAATTGTGTTTATCAATCAATTCAGAATAATTAAATCACACAATAAATTGTGTGATTTAACACACTCTTCTTCTAAAGTACCATTTGTATACAAGCACATTTTCAGATGTGAATGGGCTTGTGTTTGAACTTTAAAAGATATTAATGCTGTTGAAGGAGTTATATTCCCAAAGGGCATCTCTGCTGCAGTGTTAGATGGAAGTTTAAATTCTGTGTGGTCCTTGGACTACTCCACACAAACCCCTCCACACACACAGATCTCTTAGGTATGAGGGCCCATGCAGAAAGGCACAGATTGAAGGTGGAGGGCTGCAGATAAGCCTGTGATGAAGCCTATGGGTTGAAGCTCCATGTTTGTAGGGTAGAGATGAGAGTTCAGCTCAGCAGAGTTCATCACTCTGCAGAGAGGGATTTCAGCTGAGCATTGCTTATACACAGAACATGGTTAAAAATAGTTCAAGTGTGTAAATCAGAGAGTGTTTGTGTCACAAACTAATAGAAGATTCATGAGCCACGCTACCCCTCAAGTCTCTGTAATATGGAAATGCAAGTTTTACTCAGATCATTCTCATGTTCTGACAGATCTTAATGTAAAAGCACACAAAACCTCTATGAACTATTATCAGTACAGAATAACCTTGCAGTGAATTCTGTACTCTGCTTCCTCTTCTCCGATCAAGTCTTCACACTACATGCAGAAAACACATTCAGCAGCAGGAAGCAAGGTATAAGTCACAAAATGCTTACATATGTCAGTGATGAAGACAGAAAACACCCTGCCTATAAAAGGTCTACTTTTTATTTCATTTCTTACTCTACTTATTGATTTTCTGACTATTTTTTCTACAGAGCTGACCCATCACGGGAAGTGCAGAACTCTGACTAAAGGTACATGACATATGACTACAGTTGGTATTAGTTTTCTGAGACCAGTATTCATATATTGACAGCTGACTTTTATCTAGGTAAGAGCTCTATGTGTTACATGTTTCCTTTCCTCAATATACCTCATTTTCCAAAGACCTGAAGTCTATCTGCAGAGAACTGTGCTGAGAGTAACTGAGAAATCTCTTTTCTGTTTGAAAGGGAGCTCGTGTATTTGTGTGTATGTGTGTGTATGTGTGTGTGTGTCCGTGTCTGTGTCTGTGTGTGTGTGTGTGTACACATGTTGGTTTTAAATAAGAAAGAACTCAGTGGTACTTGCATTACTGATATGAAATAACGGCTCATTAATTAAAAGTGAGAGTATACACATGTCTAAAGAGTAGGTCTAAGCTTGCCATTTGCATTCACATGAAGCCACAGGACTACTGGAGTGAGGAGGGTCTACTCACCTGACTAGAGGTTAGAGGTGTGATCTGCCAGTAATCAGTTTGATCTGAAAAGAAAAGTGACCCTAAGAGAATTTTCAGTGCAATTCACAATCTGTCTCAACTACAGCTTCACTTCCTAGCTCTCATATTTGTAGAAAAAAAATGTTTGACATATACAAAATCTAATTATTAGTTGGACACTCTTCAAATCACACCAAATTAAGACCCCAGAACTTACCAAGCACCACCAATACTGGTGCCTGCAAAACCCACTTCACCCCTGAAAGCCTTCCCTTATGATAGAGTATTCTCTGTGTGTGTTTATTTTTTCAGCCTGTCTTCTGCCTTATTAGGTATGCAGTAAATAAAGGTTCCGTGTTTTATGGTCTTGTAAGCATATGAGTGATATTTAATGCATAATGATACTTCTAGAAAAGTGCAACATCAGTGAAATCCTGCTTTCTGCTGATATTTGTATCTGAAGTAGCACAGCCTAACCTAGCCATGATGACATCCAACATATAATTATCAAATAATTGTTAAAGCACGGATTTCAGAGTTATTATCTAGTATATTACCTAACATATTGGAATAAAGTTTGTAGATGATTGATTATCTTTGTCCAGAGTCCCTCTCCACTGTAGAATTTTATCATGACTCCATTATTCAAAATGCCAGCTAATAATATTAATATGCCTCATTACATTAGTTCCTAATATTTGTTTGCAGTCTGTGAATATGAAAAGAAATTAAATGTTGGATACAACTGGAAACCATCTCAAATAATTAAAACAGAACACTGAGGACTTATAGACCAAGCATACAGCTGAATATTCTTACTGACATAAGTAGGTCCTCTGAATTTTCCACGTTTTTAATGTCTGTGATATCAGACTCACTCTTCAACAGACAGCAGTATGGACTTCATCTGCATTAATTTATTATTCCAAGCAACAAATGATTAAAACAATTTTCTGGTTAATCAAAACTGTGCTTTGTAAGCATCCGTGTGAGATCAGAATTTTTAATCACTCTGCATGAGTTGTAGCAATATGAAGAACAAGATTGAAAAATCTATTTTATAAGAAATATTTAGCAAATAAAATCTAAATCTCACTCAGAGCTAGAATCACTGTGAAGTATCAGTTATTCCGTAATTGCACATCTGAAGATTTTTGCTACTCTCTTTGAAGTCTTAGCAACAGAGAAAGTTGACTTAAAATTACTACTGGTCTTAATCAGTGTGGCTGCTTCTATGATGTCAAGAGCACATAGAGAATGACTATCCTGTTCACAACTGGAGCTATGAAAGGACATGACAGAAAGGTTGAGAGGATCAGGTTAGATCTCAGAGACCCCAGGTATGCTGTGAACCAGTCACACTCTGAAGCAGTTCAGGGCTCTGGCCTCATGGTCATTCACACTGCAAAAGTAATTTGCAGTTACTCAAGCTGTGATTAAAATACACCTCTGCATATGCATTCTCTTCATGGTGTGAACATGGTGGGATACCACCTAAAGATAATGAGGCCCAAGATGATGTCTGTCACTCCTTATGTGGTTCTTCTGCCAGGGAATTTTCCCAGAAGCAGTGTGATTAAGCAGCAGCAGAGCTGGCATGAGCTGGCTTCGTTAAGAAGTGGCAAATGAGTCAGCCCAGATTTAAAGCCCAGATCCTGCAAGCCTGAAACAGTGATTTCAGGTCTGTGCTGCGGGTGGTGTTCGACAGCTACGGGCTAGAAGCATGTCATCAAGATGAGAAGGAAGAAACGCCTCACCTTGTTACTCTCAGTGCTCCTACCTGTGCCATGTCTATTGCAAAGCAGCAATGACTGTTTTGGAAGCCCCACTAACTACATTTGTGACAACATTGCCAAGATTGTCAGTCCCATGGCATATTTGGTAGGGCAGCAATTGGCAACTCTGTAGACTGACATAACCCCACAGGAGTGCCTAATCGAAGGTTATGGGAGCCAAAAGCTGCGCCTGAGTTTTGACCTCTGCTTCTTTTAAAGGAGCAGAAAATACAGAAAAGGGACTGTTGGGGATATCTAAATCCCTGTGCACTTCTTGTGAGGGTCACAGTGAAAGCGACTGAATGACCAGCTGCCTCCTTACTAAGAGTTGGTGCTACAAAGGTGCTTTGAGACTGGGGACATTCCATGCAAAAACCTGCTGTCCTGGACTGAAGCACTGGAAAAAGGCCTATTTGCATTTGGAGTGTTAAAAGTGCAATGTTTAGGTGAACTTGGTGAGGAATGGTTATGGAATTAACTAAGGTGAGAGTAATAGATCCCAAGTATTCCTTATAAAAGGGAAGATGCATTTCACTCCATCACCTGAAAAATGTACAAGTACTGCAACTGCAGGTCTTACTTCTTTCGTTAGGTGCCATATAATTAATCTATATGAAAACCTGCAACTGTATCTAAAGTGCACTGGGATTAAACCACTGTTCCTGCAGAAAGGGATATTATTTAGTAGTATTACTGTGTTAATATTCTTTTATAAGGTTGAGCTGTTAAATTACAATCAAAATTCCAGCTCAAATTGCAGAATTACTGTAAGAAATCATTCTCAAAGAATCTCTTAAAAAAATTCCATAAAGAAATTACAGGCAGAAGAGAGTTTATCTTTTCTGTACAGTACAAGATGACCCTTTACAGTACTTGATCAATGACGTTGTCTAGTCCCATTTAAAAGTGTACAAGAAAAGATTATTCAATAAAACACTCTGTTTAGTTGCCTGAAAGTTCTACTCTGAAATTTTACCTGCAGGTGCTTGTGTCTTTGGGTTTTTCTGCTATAAAAGCAGACAATATAAATTTGTAGGTAACACATTTGGTTCTTACTTTCTACTTTCAGCTATTTTAGACTGAGGCTCTGGATCATGTCCAGAGAAGAAAAATGGAGATGGTGAAGGGTCTGGAGCACAAGTCTTTTGAAAACTGTCTGGAGGAGCTGGAGTAATTCAGCCTGGAGAAAGGAGGGTCAGGGGTGACCTTATTGTTCTCTTCAACTACCTGAAAGGAGGTTGCAGGCAAGCTGGGGGTCAGTCTCTTCTTGCAAGTAGTAAGTAAAGGACAAGAAGAAAAAGCCTCGTTTCACGGTGGCAGGCTTAGACTGGATATTGGGAAAGATGTATTCTCCAAAAGGGTTGTCAAGCATTTGAGCAGGCTGCCCAGAGAAATGGCAGAGTCACCATCATTTAGAGGCATTTAAAAGACATCTTGATGGGGCATTTGGGAACAGGGTTTAGTGGTGGACTTGACAGTGTTAGGTTAATGGTTGGACTTGATGATCTTAAAGGTCTTTTCCCACCTAACCAATTTTATGATTCAATGATTCTAGCTCAGTCTATTTTCTTATTTCTGGTAAAAATTTGGTTACAAAACAAGCCCATGAAAAACCTTGGTGTCAAACTTCAAAGGAATTAATCATGAATGTCTGTCTTTTCTGTTCATAATTAAAAAAAAACCCCAAAAACCACAGGCTTAGGTTACCTGAAAGGATGAAATAATTTACAGAACAAGTTACCTAATGGTAGTACAATTTTCTAATTAGTTTCAAGTTCAAATGATATTATTGGTTTATGCTTTAGGGCATGAACAGCACTGAATTAACTGAATAAACTTATTATAAACTGGTAATTAATGATAATTATAAAATGGAAAGAAGAAGAGTGATATGATTGGCTAATAAGAGAGGTAAACGCTGAAATTAATGCAACACAATTTCCTGCTCAGTACATGTTAGCCTTGTAACTAAATTAACATAAGTAATTGTAAAGCATTTTATAAGAAAACTTTAAAACTTCAATGAGGCATTATGGTGCATTAGTTCATGCCTTGTTGCATTGATGGTAATCAGCTGTGGTATTAGTTTATGCTTAATGTGTTGGGTGAATATCACCAATAAATCTAAATGTGAATGAATGCATAAAATATCATATTAAAGGCATAAATATTCTTTTTAAGATGTATTAAAAATCTGAAAAATTAAATTTTGCAAATACTGATAGGCCTTTTGAGCTAGAAATCAGACAGAAGAGGACAGCAGCAAACTAATCAAGGTCAATAGCTAAGTACCGTGGCTTCACTAACTGAAACTGGGAAAACATGGTGACATTCCTGCCAATTTCTTTCAGGAGAGTGACAATCTGGCAGAAGCTGGAAAGTGGAGCGAAGTTTTGTACACATCTGATTTTAGATTGTATATCTCAAGTCATTACAAAGATGTGCATTTCAAGCACCAAGAGCATGTATTTAATGGACTGTAAATGACTTATTTGCATATACTTTTCAGAAGTATAAAGATGTCATTAACTTACTGCTGACCAGCCACCTGAGGAGAGTAGGAGAGAGATCTTGACTTGCTGGGTCACTGGGCAGTTCTCATAATGGTGTTTTTTGCCTTAGTGCTTCATTGCAATATTACATTGACTGCAGGTTCATGTTCCACCATAGTGCTTGACTCATGTCTTTTCTGCTGTAGAACAAGAACCATTTGGTTTGCTTCTGTGGATACACCCTCTCCTCAAGGATTGTCATGGTCCAAGGAAGCTCAGGTAGAGCAGAGCAACAATCAGACATTTGCTATACTGAAAAACATCTCTTCTTGGTGCCAGGAACATTTAGTCAATTTGTACCAATTTCTGACCATTGCTACTGCTAAAAACTAACAACTAATAAAAATCCTCTCTTTAAAATGAAGGGTCAAAATAGTCCATTTCAATATCAGAAACAGATGTTTCAAAGCACATAATTTTATTTCAATGCTTTCTATATGAAGCTGTTCAGTTCGAAGCAATGTTTCATATAGGAACAAACATGAACTTCCTTTGAAAAAAAAAGTAAAACAGTCAGAAATTAAGCGGTTTATTCATCACAATTTAACAATTTCCCACTTTTTTGATTCACAGTTATTATTTTTGAGAAACAATTTATGCAAATGACACAAAATGATTATTTACACAGTTCTAACTCTCAGATTAAGAGATGCAGAAAACAACAGCACTTCCACTACACACCACATTACTGCTAAGGTGGCTTTATTTTCTCCACTTCACTCAGCAGAGGAGAGGCACAGACATTCAAAAAATTGTGGTTTTTCACTCTTTAACACCCTGACCTCCAAACCTCAATGGAGTTACTTGGAAATCAGTATATAAATGTAGGCAACTTAGGAAAGGCCACACAAGAAACCTCAGGAAACCTTCTGTGGTCTATCTCCTCTGAAAAACAAAGCTGGCATTCTTACAGGAAAGGTTTTTTTTAATGACACCCTGATTCATCCCTATAGCAGGCTCCCCATTAAAGCAATTGGATGAAAACTTTATTGCACTAAAGAATTTATTATTAGAAGACTTAAATAAAAGACACTGAAGTTAGGTTGCAAGAAATCTTATTTCTGCTTTTCTGAGTTCTTTGATTCATCAGATTCATGCAACTTTTCTGTATGGCTTGGTATTGCACTTCCGGTGTAAGGTGTGCACTAAAGGTCTGCTTTTTCTTTAATGAACTTCCAAGAAAGTTTTACACATAGGATCTGCAGGTGAGTATGTAAATTCTGGTAGGTAACTCTGCAACCTTCTCTGTGTTTTACTGTGTTCAGTGCTTGGGTTTCCTGTGCGCATCCAGTTGTGGATGTGCAGATCATGCATGAACCGTTTTAGAGACTGGGAACCTGGCCTCTACTTCACGACTAATTAATCTCCCCAGGGGCTGTCACCAATGCACAACATTGTGATTTCAAAGAATTTATTGCAAGTAAATGCATATCGAGACACTGAACCATCATGTTTTTAAAGACTTTTTGAAATCTGTTGCAGAAGGAAAGACACTTTGGGGTTGAGCAGTGAAAAAAGCAGCACTGAGAATATAGGTCAAGACATTAATATAAATTTGATCACTTCCTTTTTATTCACCAACATTCCTCACAATAAATCAGATCACCTCCTCACCCACACACCCCCCGCACACTTCACCCTTCCTGTCCTGATTTCGGATCACCGAATGTAAATCTGTGACAAGGGTATCTATATATAATATTAATGGTGCTGAGGAGTGTTGGTGTGAAGCGTGAGTACTTGCCAAGTAAGGAGTGATCAGAGCAGAGCTGTTCATCCTCTGTAGCATGCTCTACATCATCTGCAGGACAAATGTAACATCATTAGGCAAAAAAAGGCAGCCATTCTGCAAGGAAATGGCTAAGTTGGAGGTACCAATCAATCTCACCAGGCGAGGTTCCCTGTGATACTGTCAGAAGCAACCGACAAAACAGATTGCAGTGTAGATCACAGGGTGGCTAAANAGAAAAAAAATAAAAGAAAAAACCCACAAAACCCTAACCCAAAATCCCCTTCTCCTCTACCCCTTTCCTTATTCCTCACCCCATTTTTTTAATATTAACTTATGTAACTACTTGTACCTGATCACAATCCATTTATCAGACAGTCCAGACTCGGCTTCTTTATGCTTTAAACCACAGGACTAAGAACTGATGTTTAGCTGTTAATTTAGTAAGCTATAAAGCAGCTGCTGAAGGCAGGATCTATCAGTATTGCAATGGGTTGTATTAAAGTCAATAGACATGAATTGTGAGCTTAAAAGAGTCGTTAACAGGCTCCTGAAAAGAAGTTACAATAAATAAATAAAAAGTAAGCTAAAGCAGTTTCAGTTATCATCATTATTTAAACCCAAATTGCAATTAAATAATTTTCTCAGATATTTACAAGACTTATTGATGTTTTACCTTGATAAATGTCTGCTTTTAAGCTACAGTTTTCTCCATATCTGTGCCTGTACTTGAACAAACTGAAGTTAGGGGGAATATTTGTGCTGTCTGCAGTGGACGTTGAATGAGACCAATCATGAGACCAAAGGGAGGTGATAATCTTTTTTGTATGATACATCTTCCAACCTGCTTTGCTGGTGAATGGAAAGTAAGTGTAACTGTACAGATTATATAATGAAATGGTCCACTAAGCCTTCTGTATGGCCTAAAAAGACATTTATAAGTAAACAACCAGGGAGATAGGGGACATTAATTAATTCCTCATGAATAGCCTCATTAAAAAACCAAAACCAAACAAACAAAAACAAAAAACAAAAAAAACAAAACAAAAGCAAAAACAACAAACCAAAAAAAACAAGAAGGACTTGCATTAAAAAAATATTCACAGGTGGAAGTTCTGCTGTTTAACCGCAACTGAAGCTTCTTTTATCAGGAATTTTTTTAGAGTCAGCAAGGGTTAAATCTACCATTTGCTGTTTCTGTTCTTGTATCAAGGTCAGAATGAGCAGGTAGCCCAGTTCACAGTTTGCAGGACTAATAAATCTTTCCAAAGGTCAGCATCTGCAGTCATTATCAACTAATCAGTTTTAATTTGGTTTTTAATATATAAACACTTGGGATCATGTAGAAAACATCATGCATGTTGTTTAAATCTGATATTTTTTTAAAAAAAACATCACTTATTTTAGCCAGTTCATTAATATTTTTAAAAAAGGAAATCAATAGGCTCATTAAAGCTGCTTACCTTCAAGTCTTTCTTGTTTTCACAAAATATTAAAGATAGCAATAAGTAGGTACACTATTTTTTTCCAGTGAGGCTTTTATTAGAGCTGCTGCCTGTCTTATGAGACTAATCAGATCAACTGTGGTATAAATCAGGATACATTGATTCACTTGAGAACTGACTTGATCCAACTGACTTTCAACTTTTGCAAATATCCTGTTTACTGTTTAGGTTATTTAAATCTAGAGGGGTAAGAGCAGCAATGCAAAACGTCATTGTACAATATTTCCAAAAAAATTGTTTGAAAATCTTTTGAGAAACGTATTTTTAAAGCACAGTGCTTGAAGAGTTCCAAATTAACTTAGTTTGTGATGTTAAATATTACTACTATTGGTCATGCTTTCTCATCAGAACTAACCTCCAAGGATTCAGCATGATGTCGCCGTGTGACTCTTTACAGCCAACAGGATTGCCAATGTTAAACTGGAAAATGATATCACTCTGATATGCCACTTCATTGCCATGTTATGTACCTAGATCTGAAACTTAGTTTTTAAAAAAATATCTGTCTAGATGCTAAGGTCCTAGAGGTTCCTGGATTTGATGTTCCTGTTTAGATGTTAAGCTGCCTTTTCACTTGCAGTAGTTGTGCCTGCACTCACACACCCTCTTGGAGCCCCAGGTCTAGGTAAGAGTGGGTGTGCAGCTGATCTCAGCCTCTAAAGAGGGAGATTTCTTGTTATAGCTGAGGCAGATCTTGCACTCACTGACAGCTACTTTAGATAATGTTATTTTGTGCTCTTTGCCTCCACATGCACCCCTGGCCCTTGCCTGTTTTCTTGTACCTGCCTTACCTTTCAGGGACAGTTCGTGCCTGTGTGGGCTGTGCGAGGTGATGGTGCCATCTCCCTGGAGGAAAAGCTGGGGTTGCCAGGCAGCACAGCTTTTCTGTCTTCTAAAGTTGTGGGATGATTTGTGAATGGATGCACAGAACAGCAAATTAGTTTTCTGAGCACAGACTGTTCTGAAAGTATGGTGGCTTGCCATGTCCTAATACTATATAAATATTGTAAAATTCAATAATTATCAATGGAAATATTCAATATGAATCTACTTATGACATTTCCCAGAATAGAATAAGACTTCTAAATGAACTAATGCATTTTACTTCTTTTCCATTTTTTTGGTGCAAGCAACAGATTGTTGAAATATAACATTTCTACAATATGCTCGAATATTTTGAAGAGGGAGGTTTTTCTAGCTCTATGTTGATCCTAGATTTTGCTGTGATATAAACCACACTGGATAATCTACCTCGATAATTCTAACTTTTCTAATCTCTTTTCAACTGAAAATACTTCAAATAAGCATTTTCATGACAACATTTTATAGTGTATTACCCTCTATTGTAGAGACAGTGGATGTAGCACCTTTAAGCTTATAATTTAGTAAGAGTGATGAAAATCCTGAACTTTGATAAATGTGTATCTAACTAGATGGTGGTTAAGGGACTGTGCCTTTAGGACCTGATCAACCACATATGAAAAAAGGAGAACACTGCCTTTTGATGTAAATAGGAAAATTTATCAGAATGTAAGATTTTCTTAAAGTTTCACTTACTGTTTGTATTGCAATAAGCCTGTCCATGGATTCTGGGGATATTAAGGGGTGCTCTGTGGGATGGCATATGATCAAGAATGTCTGTATTAGTGAAATATCAATTCAAGTCCCCATCTAGAACACAGAAAAACAGCAGAGGCAGTGAAAATTAAAAAAGACTACAATCAGATTATAATGGCAGAATAATAAGGATATTAATAAGAAAATAGTAAAGAGATGTTAAAAAGAGCTCTGCAGCTACCCAGGTAAGGCCAATACTTCCAGTGAATGCTGTAGCCTTCAAGGGCTAAAGCTGATCAGGACTTTGGTTGATAAACACATGGAAAAACTGATGTCCTCAGCTGCACAATGCCATTCCCTTCAATCATTGTAGCAGCTATGGAGGAAAAGCAGCAGCATCTGAATTTCTGGGACCATTTTCTGAGTCAGCCTAGGACTCTTGCAGAGGTGTCTAGTCTAAGTGTTAAACTTCTCAGATTCATAACTTGCCAATAAGTTAACAACCAAACACAATAATCAAATAAAACATCCAGAGATGCTACAGCTTCAGAAAACTGCCATGCTTTCCCAATTTGTATCGTTCATACTTTCCCAGTTTGCATTGCTCATATCTGTAGGGGTAAAATACTTCTTCCATGTTATTTAGACAACACGTGTCACGAATGGGCAGCAGATGAACACTCACTGGGGAACTTAATACTCAGGAAACTACAGGTCTGTTACATCCAGAGGGAGCCTTAACTTTCTTTGGCAAACTGGATACTTACTGGCTCTCTGTATGTCCCAGGTATAAAGCAATTTGGCAAATTCAGTTCAAATAGGATACATGTCAATAGGCTTTTGAATGAGCTGCATGTGCCACAGAAGTCATGATAAACCTTGAACCAGTAATAAGTGAGGTTTTATCATGGTGAAACAATTAATGGAGGAACATGTTAGGGGAAGTTAGTAGACATTGAAATGACTCATGTGAAACTTATTCCTTATCTTCAGATGGAAGAACACTGAATGTATTTTATACAGGGAGTTATTTCCAAGGTTGATTTTGAGTAATTTATTCAGAGGGATGGACTTCCTTTTTTTTTTCAAAGTCATTGAAGGCAGAATACTTGACTCTGAAGAATTATGAGCAAAGATTAAAGTACTATGGGCCCAATCTTGCTCTCATTGAAACCAACAAGAAACTTTCCATTGATCTTGGAGGATGGATCAAGCTCTTTAGCCTTTGTGTCTGTGACCTTTTCCTTAATGCTATCCCATCAATTTGAATATCTCATTGGGAACAAATGAAGGGAAATCCCTAGTGTTGACTAAAGAAAAATGCTGGTTTTGCTTTTCAGTGAAGGAGCAAAAAATATTTCACATTACATTTTTTTTGGCCATAAATACAGTCATGCAGATTATGAATTAAAGTTTATTGATATCAGAAAACTACTTACTTTATCTTCACTTGACTTTGGAACAATCGTGGGAGATCATTTGTTAAAGGATGTGAAGCTATTAAAATGCACTTCTACCACATCTTTTGGTCAATTTTACTCAAAGGCTCCTACTAAAAACAGTAAGAGCAAAAGAAGCTTAAGGACCTTTAAAACCTGACCTAGGAACAAAGGACTTTTAAACCTGACCTAGGAACAAATAATAATAGACTTCTGGAAAGCCAGGAAATGGAAAACTCAAGAAGGTTGCTCTAGTTCAGCTTTTGCCTCAGAGATGCAGCCTCAGCTTTGGTAATCAGCCATAGTCAGTTCCTTCATGAATGAGGGCTTTCACCTACTTTCTTCTCTATTTTCCTGCTTGGGGATAATTTTGATTCTATTTAAGTAGAGTGTTTTCCATCATTGTATATGTCACTATAAATTGCTGTGTTATTTAAACTACTAAAACTGCACAACTACACAAGTCCTTGAAAATGGGTGCTACATTATGTGTAGGGGTTGTCTTATCACTTACTGTACAGTTTAGAGATAATAAATCTAATTGATTCTCCCTTCTGTTATCTAAACACCAGAGTCCAGCACAAACTGTACAGCAATATTTAAATGACCACAACACAAAGTCAACATGATGCTGTGGAAAAGAATAGAGCAATATTCTTAATTCTGAAAACCTGTATTGGTAATCAATTGAAATGTTGGAGCAATTGAAGAGCTGTCCAATTTTCAATTGCAGTATAAGTTGGGAAACAATTTGAAAATAATGGCTCATACAAAGAGTTTTTGAAACAGTCAATATGGTCCTCATGTGAAGGACAAATAAGAATTTGGCAGTCTACCCATTGTTTGGTCTTTGTGCATTAGACATTATCTGCAGGACTCACCGCAGTGGCCCAGCTGAGATCAGAGCTTGCAATCTTTCAGTGTGACTCCCATGAAAATGTACTTAGAGGGGTATTCATTATGGAGACATAGCCAAAGATTGTGTCGTAGCCTTACTTTGAGCATTGTTGCTAACATACTTTCAACAAATACTTGCTTTAGTGAGCTGATGCACATTTGAAATGTTTAATACCTGTGGTATGTCTTTCTCATATTACTGTGTTGCATGCTATTAAAAGGGGTTTAACACAGTGAAGTTCACTGATGTCAAAATAAATTTTCTTGCACAGCAAGTATAATGATTTGGAGGCAATATTTATGCATCTTTTCTTCAATGTAAATGATCACTTCCAAATGTTGACTCTTAATATGAATGAAGACACAAATATGTCTTTCCATCTTCTGATTTTCTTAAAAAAATTATTGAGGTTTAGACCAGCAGTATTCCAGTCTGGGTTCATTTCCATGGGAGCTGCTGGCTGCAAGCTAGATATTTTTGACATCACATCTTACAGATCATTGTCTCTGCTGTGACTGAGGACTCACTTGACACCTTCAGCTTCTTATCCTTCTCTGAGATAATCAGTGTCCATCACCACAAGAACTGGGCCTTGACACAGAGACTCCAAAGGCAATAACCAACATGGTCAGGTAGAGCAGGAGTGAGAATTCAGGAAAGAAGTGTTACACTCATTAATCCCTCTTAGTGTTTTATTGAGTCTGTCCCATGAAAATAACATTTTTAATAATGAAGATAAGGATCTAAGCTTTAGCAGATGCATTTTGGCAGTCAGACAATTCTTTAATTTTCATTAAATGAAAGAGAACTCCAAGAATACTGTCCTTCCTTTGCAAAACAAGAACTTAAAATAATTTAAAATAAAAATGCCATGAATTACAGAAAAAAACCCATGAAATAGTTATTTTCTGGACCTGAGAAGAACCCTGAAATAGTTTGGATTTGGAAAAATACTGGTGTAACTAGGACCTTTGATTTTTTTGGATAAGGGTGTTGTATGGATGTATAAATACAAATACTGTGGGCCTACACCTGGAAAATGTGAGTATTTTTACAGCAATAGAATCCATAAGATCTAGCTAGGTGTTCTTCATATGCACTCTATGCAATTTTCCAAGTGTGTGTCTGTGATGATAGTAGATTTATGATTGTACTATTTTAAAAATTTCAGCTTAAAAGACTGTACCTTGGCAAATTCTGCCTTCTCAATATTTTCATTTACCCCATTGCATTAGTTGAGGTTTTTTTCCTGTTCAATGCAAGCCTGCTGTGCAGTCTTGCCTGAATCTGAAAGAAATGGGTTTACTTATGCAAATCAAAATAAGGAAAATAAAGTTTTCAATTCTCTTATGATGCATTTGTACATAAATGATTGTTGTCTGCTCTCTAACAGGGAAAAGTCTTGGCTGACGCAAATAAAAATGTATTTTTGGTACTCAGAAAAGTAGATCTTGAAGGGATGCTTCTCTGAATGTTCATGGGTCCTCCAATAGCAGTGTGGTGCTACTCACAAAGGGACAGGGGGAAAAGAAAAGCAGATTAATGCTCTGTTTTTGACACTGCTGGGTTTTCATTCAGGTTTGCAATGGCAGACATATAAAACCTGACAGGTAGAACTCTTGGCAGTAGGATGGCTGGACCATACAAAGCTTTTGCACTTTCAGTGTCAGAGTATCGTGTTAGAATCCAGTGAAAAAATCAGTCTCTCTGTAAATTCATTTTTGTAAGACATTAAAACGTGTGGTCCATGACTGCTGGCATAGTGTCTGCAAGGATGCTCACATACTTAAAGTTAGCATGCATTTCTAATCTTTGCTAGATCAACTTTTATTTACCCACCTATTATGGGTATTCAAAATATATTAACCCTGGCTACTTCACCACTGGATTCCAGAATATGTTTAGTTTTCAAAACTCCCTTACTTTCTCCATTTTTGAAAAAGTTATTTTTCCTTGGTTTAACCTAAAAACCTTATAAATTTGCCATAGGAGGCCTGGAAAGACTTTCTTAGCTGGTGGGCTACGACATTATTTGACAGCTTGGCATCAAGAGCGGATATGCAAGTCCTACAATAATACAGAAGACTGTAAAAGCAGTTAACCAAATGAGAATTGTACCTCTGACATCTTTACAATTATGAGAATAAGCCTCTAAAAACATATTTTTAAAAAAAATCATGCTATAACATTAGCCTTTTAAGATAGAACAATTTAATGTATTCCACATACTAGGGAAGTATTAACAATTTAATTGCTGTTTAGCTAAAAAGATCGTGCTGCTTGAAGTCCAAACCCAGCAACCTTTGGACACACACACCTTTTGCTGTACAAGCAGAAGAGAAACGTGGAGGACTATAAGCCAGTGATATGCAAAATTCCAATGGGTCAGTGTTTAAAATTCTTCGCACAGCTGCTTACATCATGTCTAAATGACAAAAGCAATGTCCAAAAACCTTTTAAGGTATTTTTAGCCCTGATTATTTTACCTTCGTGCTGGCCCAGAGCAGTACAAAGAGCTCAGATCGATCCTAACAGAGAGGGGAAGCCAGGGGAGGGATGCGGGGGTAACCCAGCACCAGGGCACGGTCTGTCCTGGGAGCAAACCTGTCCTCTCCGTCCCCGCAGCCAGCGCCGAGCGGGAGGGGCTGCCTGGCAGAGTCGCGGGCTCCGGGCTCTTTAGGAGCTAAATGCACCGCTCGATTGCTGCCCTCTCATGTCCTGTGCCGCAGTTGGTTCTTCTCTCCCCTCTCGTCCTTCTTGATGTGCCTGTACTAATTTCTGAGGGGAGCCAGAGGGAGCGAGGCAGAAGAACATGTTAGTCCACAGCTGCCTATCAGTGGAGGACAGTGGGTTTGATTAAAGGGGAGCTCCCTCCTGGATTTCACACATCACATCAATCACATTGATCAGCCCCCAGAAAGGCAACATATTGTCTGGGAATAAGCCAAGGAGGGATATCAATTTCACAATAACACTTATGTCTTTCAGCCAAGAACTGGTTTATTTTTGGCCACTGAAGGCTGAGACTCACTTTGGAGCTCCATTTATGTCCAAGGATTTTCACTGCTCACTTGCTATTTCACTAACAAGTTATTACCAACTTTTGCCTGAAATCTGTAGTCCTATATGTGATTTCTACATAGAAAAATCAGCTTCTGCTTCCTGCCCATGTACAGTGGTGGGACTTCTTAGCTGTGTGTCAATGCTATTTATTTCTTTCACTGCTACTTGAAAATGTAGAGTCTTTAGGAAGGCTCACATTTTTTATACTTTTTCCTATAATCTTCAGGAAAGTGTTCAAGTCCTTAGGAAAAATTAAATATATAAAAAATACCCTGTATTATGCATATATATGGTGTGGTAAAATATGTCTATTGTTTTGATATACCATTTATTAATTCCATTTGCATAAGAATTCTCTGAAAGGTATCCTATATTGCAGTAAGTGTATCTACACTTTCTGGTCCCAAATATTCCAGGTTTATGAATATGTTGCTTTTCCAGATAGAATTTTGATTGATTATCTCTGCCTGTCACTTTAAAGAAATCATTCTTACATATTGTTTTATATCACACTCCCAAGGAGGTTTCATCTAGTTTGTTGACATAATGAATCCTACACCCCATGATTAATTACTTGTATTATATTATTATGCCAACCTACATTTACCCTGGCTACTTTCTCAATAATTGCTGCTCTGTAAATGTATTTGAGAGTGCCTCAGTGTGTGAGAGAGAGAGAACTGGGGCTCAGTTAAGCTGCACACTCCTGTAGTGACTGAGTGTAGGAATTAACAAAATGACCCCTTCTTCATTAAAAGTAAGGACTAGAAATAGAAGGGAAATTTCCAGTATGGCATTCCTCTCATGGTAATTCCTGATGAATTCACCAGTTTTCTAAAATAATATGTATCTCATAAAATATCTTTCAAGGCTAGTTATCATTAGTACTAAAATTGTTATTCTCCCCTCAGTATCACTACTTACCTAATTATTTAGCTAATGACAGGGTGACCACAATGATCTTTAAAAAGATCAGCCTGGCTGCTCCTTTGCTATGCTAAAAACCCAATATTTTTAAAAGAGCTATTTTAACTTGTGCAGTGATGCAAACCCTACCAGCTTCACAGCACTGCACAGATTTGCCCCCCTTCCTTTCAGGTTTTTTAAAGAGTTAGAGAGAGATTATCTCTGTCATTTAATAGAGTCATTTAGCTAATTTTATTTTTCAGTAAAGTGGTAAAAGAGACACTATGCAGTTAGTTAACACACATTCTGGAATTCCACAAAATGTCCTGCTATGTTTCTTGCAGCCACTTCTGCATAATCCAATCTCAATATACATTGTTTCCATAATCCCTCTAATGTCATGATACAGAAAAATAGGATATATGCAAGTTTTAATTATGTGTTTTAGCAGAGCAACTCAGACTGCTTTCTCAAGGCTTTCCATAGTAAAGACACAATGTTTACCGTAAGTGCTGTCATTAAAAAATATCATCAGAACATTATTTTTTCTTTAAAGTTTTCAGGAGGATATAACTGTTTCCAATTATTTGAGCTGACTACCAGCTATGAAAAGATGTTATTGTCTTGCATTCTTGAAATTGCTGTCTCTATAAATGTTTTTTTTTCTGTCAGTACTACCATACCACAGACATGGGGGCTTTGCTTGTGGCAGTGTCAATTTTTATTTGTTTGAAATGGGTCCTGAAGTATCAGAGATACTGGTCGACTTTCCAGTGCTGTGATCCTTGGGGATCTTGGGAACTTGTAGGGCTTTTAGGAAGATTTATCATTCTCTTTTCATCTCTAACTATACCAAAAAACTGTATAATCTTGATACTTGCATTATCAAATTGCATAATGTTTATTGAGCTTTAGGATAAGATCTTTTCCATGTAAGAATTTTAACGGTATAGTTTTTATAAAATGGCACACAATTGAATTCACTTATCATCCCAATATTCTTATTAATTCTCTCAAGCAGCTCGGAAGACTGTATTTTCATTAACTTTGACAGTAAAATCTGTGACACTTTCTTGCTAAATTTCAGGATTTTAAAATTTAATTTTTCTTTCTCAGCACCCAATACCAATGCTTTTTGTGTGACTGACATTACCTTTTAAAAATTCTTTTGTACATTGACGATGATGTATTTATTTTAATATCATTATATATGCTAGTGAATATTTCTGCAGAGTGTTACTAATGTGTAAATAAAATAGTTATGGTAAAAAAAAAATTGTTTAGATGAATAATATGAATTAACTACATCTGCAGAACTAAAATGTACCTATGCTGTATATGGTAAATTCCCAATGTTGGTTGTTTTTTTCCTGCCAAATATCTACTTCATATAAATAACTTTCAACAACAAAACAAAACAAAACAAACTAAACCCTACCAGCCCTGTGGTATCAGAAAATGTGAAGTAAAGCCATTATTTGCTTAAATGAGTTTCAGAACCTTCAATAATTTATCATCAATTTCTCCGAGTTCCTTGACTTTCTTCATCTTGCTCTCTCCTGTTATATATATCCACCATTTCAATACGCAGCCAGTATTATCATACTCCGAACCAAGTCAGCAGTTTTGACGTCTTCATCTCAATGTCCTTTTCTGTACCTTCAGCAATGTTAATGTTACAAATTACGGGAGGGTGTATTAATAGCCATACCCAAGAAGCAGAAAGAAAAGTGCATTTTTTTAGACTAAGTACTAACTTGGGATTTCCCGGGCCCATTGCGGAGCCGGCGGAGCCCCGGCTCCTCCGTTGTGATGATAATGGATTCCGTGTTGTTGGCTCAAAGGTCGACGGGTCACCGTAAGCTCCTTAATGGACTGTGAAATAACTTTAACTGCATTAACCTCTCCGGATCACATGGGTGGCACCAACATCCACTCCTGAAATTCTCATTCGCTTATAGAGACAATACCATTAGATTATTATATTTTCCTTTTGGAATAGCAATAGGCTCAAAGCAATTATGCAGCTAAGCGTTTCCATTAAGCGAATAGGGCCTTAAAGAAGATTAACTGGAGCTTCTCTGGCGTTCACTATAAAGGTGGAATAAGTCTAAAGATTTCAACAGAATTCAAATCTGCTAAAACCCCTATCTGTGATATCATGGTGATCTAAAGTATGAAGTCATTAGCTGAAACAGCAATCCTGTGCCCGTGCTTGTGAAGGCAGGTGCAGCTGGGAGGCTGCCCAAACTGAGCCTGACTTCACTCTGCATTTTCTGAGTGTTTGCTCTTAAGAAGGTTACAAAACATTGGCACTGAAAATAGTAGGAGGAATACCGGCTCCCCACAACCACCAGCAAGTTATTTTAGCCTGTTACCTAGGTCCCATCTTTTCTGATTTCTTTCAAAAATGACACCTGCAAGCAGGTATGACACCCATCTTCAGTGCCACTGCAGGACCATTGCTGCTGGAGCTGGGATGAGGTGTGGATGCTCAAACCTGACAGGCCTTTGGCTGGTTTAGGAGTCACTGGAAAATCTGGGCACAGGGTGACTCCAGAACTTTCTGTTTGGTTGTGTGCATTGGCAGTTTCCAGGCTGAGAAAACCATGGCTCTATTCAATACAGCCCTATTCACAGACTTTGCTCTGCTTAAACCTCCAAGTCAATTAAACTTGAGCGTGTGTAATGAGCTAAGGGCTTGCTTAAGTGATGTGATGAAGTGGGGTCTTTCATCCCCCAAATTAACCACAAAATAGATCTGCTGCTGGTAATGTCAGACTTTCCTTGTGCCAACTCCACTAAAAAGCATATAGGGACAACACCATGAGCACAACTTCCATGTCATAACTGTTGCAGGTATTGTTATAACTGGTTTTTTGTTTTGCTTTACAGAAAAAAAAACAAACCACTTAAATGCCCATCCCAAACTCTAGGCACTTTAACACATTAAAAAACAAGCTCAACATCATCTCCTAAGCCACAGCAGAAATCCATCTAAAGCAATTATGGAGAGTATTATTCTTTGAATATGTTGAGAATGTGCCTAATTTGGAAAAAACCCCCATACTTGGAAAAGTTTAAAAACTTTACATATTGTAAGGTCTTATTGTCGGACTTTTTGCTCTTAAAGTTGATTTTGCAGAGAAAATGGAACTTTGGTTAAACTTAATTACTTTTTATAAAGCTATGAAAAAATATTGCAATAATTCAAAACTGAAATTAATCTTCATCCATTTTCCTTCACTACCAGGAAACTATTGATTATATAGCTTAACAATCTATTTCAGTATTAAGATATGAAAAAGCTTTTTGTTACAGGTTTAGATATTTTTTCTTTCATTTTGATTTTCCTTGAAATATTATTTATTTTCTGTGGAAAAACTAAAACAATCCATTTCTCCAATTACCATTTCTGATTACCATAAGGATAATTTTCTGATTTTTGTAGACTTCATATTTTGGTTTTCTTGTTTAGTCTTCATACTAATAATGAAAAAGCAGAGAACATAGGTTTAAAATTTTATTTATATTTTGCCTTTTGCCTCAGCAGTTCCCAGTATGTTTAGACATTAAGCTCTATACAGATCCACTACAATGGAACCATGGGAAGGGCCAGATGAGCAATCAGAGCAAATACCTATGGAAAAGAGGGCCTCTCACTGGGTTTTAACTCTCAGAAATTGAGTTTTGGTCTTTCCCAATTCTGTGAGCCCAGAGTTGAGCCCAAAGTGACTCGAGCTTTAGCAAGCCAAGAGATGTATCTATTGCCCTGCTCTGTCTCTTTTTCTCTCCTCTTTCTCACAACCACAGCACTGACTGTATTTTCCTGCTATCCCTGCAGCCCACCGTGACCAGGCAGCTGCCAGCAGGCTTGTCAGCTCATACATGCTATGTGTGAAACTCAATATTTTTTTGCACCTCTAACATACCTGCTGTTCTTCCTTTCTCCCCTCATGGGTACAAATCACAGCACTCTCATTTAATTCAACTGACATTTTAACCAATATTAAGGTTTTCCTTGCATTTTTTTTTATTTTTTACTTTGGGGGAGGGTGAATGTTTTTTAGCGTTTGTCATGCCAAGATAGAGATGTCAGCCAAAATCTAATGCATATCTCCACATCTTTGGCAGATGCAGGGTTTAGGCTGATTTGCTGGATGGGACCTTATTCTGTGCACCTGCAAGTCTCATGGAAGTTGAAGAAAACAACTTAGGAACAGGTCTAGAGAGAGGAAGCTTGGAGATTGTTGTACTTAATTTACCCCGACACCTTTTGCCCACAGCAAGCTTAAAGCAATGACATTTAATAATAACCTGAAAGCTTGGACCTGTCAAGAAATTGCAGTAGCCCAGCAATGCTGCATTTTGGTCTCACCACTTACAAAACACTGTACAAGTGCAGCAGTAATAAGTCCTCAGAACTACTCTGATTTTGTAGTTTTGGGGAATTGGATCATTCCTCTTTTAAATAACATTAACAAACAAACAAAAAAAAACCAAACCACCACAAAAACCCCACTGTGAACTGGATTGGGAAACTTTGCTGATGTTTAAAAGCATTAATTTTTGCAGGGTCCCTGAAGTCCATTTTCCTTGAATAACCCCAGGATGTTACACCAGCCTGAGAAAATGACTATGAGCATGTTGGGGTGGGGGCAGAGCAGAAGCATCTTGTTTCCAAACCAATAACCCAGCAATAGCAGCCTAAGTCTGGAGACAGCTGAAGTTACTTCTCTTTGTTACTGAAGCACAAGTAATTTGTTGAATTTAACTCCTGCATAAAAGAGAGATTGCAGAAACAGAAGCAAATCCTGACAAATGCACATCCTCCATTGCTTATAATAAACCATGGGCACTGTCAAGACTAAGCAAGTTACAACCTCATTTGTTGTGGTCCCCAAAAAGACCAAGAGAGAATAAGAACAAATTTTAAATGGAATTTCAGTGTCAGCTCTATAGGAAGTCCCTTGCCTGAGAGAAATTATCCCGTGTGGTGAAGCTCAGGACCAAAATCTACAAGATATCTCAGATCCACCAAGGAGTGCCAGGTAACACTGACCTCCATAGGATTGCTTGTAGTAACAGCTGGGGAGCTTGGAGAGCAGAGGCTGGTATTTTCAATGTTTTGTTCAGAGGAAATATTGGTATCATATGAACCTCTCTGAAAACTTGCTTCATGGGCTATAAATATTGTTAGAAACATAGATTTTTATGAATAAATATAAAATACATCTTAGTTAAGTATTGTTAACTAAGGTCCTAAGGAAGAACCATATTTCAGAACTTTTCTGAGAGCAAACTAGTAGCAAACCTACACCACTATGCTTATTTTGCAAGCATATTGAAGTGAAATAAAAGCAAAAGTCCAGCAAAAGCCCTTATTCAGCAGGGTCTACTCAGAAAGAATTCCTATTGTCAGCAGATTCTCTTTGACCCAGAATAAAATCTTCGAAACATTGCTCGTGGCTTTCTTGCTTATGGCAAGAATGCTAAAGTTTCAGAAAAATCTCGGGATTCTAGAAATGCTAGTTGACAAAAGAATAAGCACAAAAGAAAAGCAAAAGATCAGAAAATGCATAAAATTCTACAGGCCAATCAGCTCCTTTCTATATCCATTTGAGTTCTATTAGTTGTAGATTATTCAGTGCATTCTAAAAACATGAGGACAAAATAGTACTACTAAGTAGCAATAAATATGTATTAATGTGAAAAAAGGAGAACACAGTAATTAACAATGACTTAGATATCTCTTCCTCTGCAAGATAAGTTGCCACTTATATAAAATGAAATAGATTCTTCCAGAGAAATTTCAATTTGACAGTTCTGTGAGGTGCTATTAAACTAAGAAACATTTTCTTATCCAAAACTTGCTGAAATCTGGTGTGACTCTGTTGCAAGAGACTTACAAGTAAACTCTCTTGCAATAGAAACATATTTCAAACCACATGAAATGAGTTTGTGAATTCTGGCCCATGCCTAGAAGGCAAATAACTCCATCACAGAACCACCATGCTGTTATCACAACCACAAGTATTAACTGTTCACTTTCCCCAAAACAGGACTCAATGAGTGCAGGCACCCTCAGAGGTGTTTCCAGGTCATGTCAGAAGGATATTTCTGTTGTAATATTAGAAAACTAACTGTAATATTAGAAAACTGTATCATTAAAGTAAATGGAGCCTTAAACTCTTTTTTGCTGTCATGAAAAGGGATAAAATGTGGAAAATGAATAAATACTTTCTTGAAGTAAGGCCCATATATAGCTTTTTTTTTTTTTTACTTTAGTGGAGCGTATTGCAGTGAGGAAGTCTGGATTTACTGAAACACTGCATGTGTGACATGTATCAATGCCACAGCTCCAGCATGAGTTGTATATTGTGTATTACATTATAGAAATGGGACAAGAGAAGGACAAAATTGTCTATCACTTCCTGACACTAAAATGCAGCAACTGATAGATATTCATAGGATCTATATCCTTCCTTCTTCATGCCTGGCTTTGAAATATGAGCTATAGCAATATCCAAATATGTCAGAGTTTAACACTTGAACTAATCTTAGTGTATCTACTTTAGAACATCTGCATCTGTAATTGTGATTTTTTGGAGAAAAAAAGAATTAAGAAATGTTTCTCCCTGATAGAAATCTAGACAAAATTTGTCTTCTTTCCTGGTGCCATAGGACAAACTTCTTGTTTTTGATGACTGGATAAGGCTTACCTTCAGTATTTGGCATATTGATTATATAATGGTTCAGGACTCATTTCCATCAATTAGTTTGGTTGACCCAGTTATTTACCTTTCATACCCACGTGTTTTGTACCACACCTATGGAAACTCACACTGAACAGAAAGGCCACATAAGTAATCGAGCAGATTCACCTGAATCATCTTGCAAGGCAGTCTGTTGGGCACCATAAATCCTGTCTCAGTGTCCCCTGACAGTGTTGGTCTTTATGGCTCATTTTTTAAACAAGCCGTTTGGCTGCTGGCTTCAGTACACAAGACTGACATAAATTTGCATGTCAATGCAAGTTCTTCTGGCCTTCAAAACCCTTTGTTTGTTTCTCTTCTCTCTTAATACCATGATACATTGATGGGTACATTAGCTCTACATTCAGATTCTACATACCTACAGTAAATATTCAAAGTTTTACACATCAGCCCAAACACACTTAGTTTGATTTAGGCAAATTCATTTTAAATAGCCACTGACAGTTTATGACCAATTCACATTTTACAATTCTTAGATGAACCTAAATCCAGAGTGCTGATTTAAAAAGTTATATCTATTTCCTCACCCAACATAGTGCAGATGATTTCCTCACCAAAGAAATCACCCCTGGCTAAAGTGGCAAATCTACGTAAAATGCTGAATATAAAGGACATGCCAATCTGGACCAAAACTTCTCAGATCCTCTCTCTTTTCAGCCTTCAACTGAAATCAGCTGGTTCATAATTTTAGTGTAAATCTTCCAGTATCTGTGTGAACATCAGATTATGCACCATGATAAAATAATTAATTATAATTATATTTCTTGACAGAACCTCCAGGATTATTTATACATGACTACATGTATTTTTATATGATTTTAAAATCATAAATTGCTTCATTGGAACCATTTTCTTACTGGCATACATAAACATGTCATGATGAAGTGATAAACTGGCCAATCTGTCAGCTGCCAGTTCGGTTGTGGTTTTTGTTTCATACATGGGGGTCTTAATGGAGAGAAATGTAGGCTGGCAAGAGTTTCCCTTGGATCTGAGAAATTCTGATTAGACACAAAAGCTTCACTGTCAAAGGCAAAAAAAGTAGCAGTATCATTTTAGCTTTTTGGAAGCTACTAATCTTTGAGCTTTGGGAACACTTGCCAACCTTTATGAGGTGCAATTAATGTTCCTAGTCTGAAAATTTCTTGTTCATTCATCCTGTATATTGCATGAATTTCTAGTCCCATTGCACTGAAAAATTGGCTCTTAAAGGCCAAAAATATACAAAGAACAGTAACAAGGCTGGACAAGGTTTGTTGTGTGTTTTGCAATAGGAATAGCTGAACCAAGTAGGATTCCTTGGGCTGGAAGGAAGGTTAATGAGGGAGCTACAGCAGAGATCCACAGGCTCATGGGCTGTCCTGGGCAAGTGCTGTATCAGGGTTTTACATCATACCAAAATAAGATTACACCATGTGAAGCAATCAGATACCTGGTTCAAAATAAATTAAGATTTCATTTCAAATGTGCACCTAGGCTATGGAGTCTCTAATTTGATTCACAAGAACGTAAATTATTTGAGAGAGTCTTGGCCATTTTTACCTAACTACCCACAGTTTAGCTTTCAGAATGACTGATGTAATCATTCCTGTTCATGTCCTGCCTCCTCTTCTCTTTCCAAAGAGGCAGGAGACTGTGTTTAGGCTTGAGGAGAAGAGCTGTAATTTAAGTCCATCTAAATCAGATAATTTCCAGTGAATACCACGGTCTAGAGCACAATATCTGCTACAGCTCTTGATTGCTTTAGTTACAAACGATGTAGATGCGTGTAAAAAGGTTAAGGGTTTTATTTTATCCAGTACTGGAATAGACATGACTCTAAAGAAGAGCATAGTGAAGCAGTACAGAATCATAGAGCAGCATGGCAAGACAGGTTCTGACTCTGCCTGCTGGCCTGGAGGCTGGGATCCACTTGAAGATTAGGAAAGGTCCTTCCTAATCTCCTTCCCAAAAAAACAGGCCCAATGAGGTTAGGCAGGTGTGCATAAATGGGTCAGAAATGCTTCTAGCCATGGGGCCAGTGAGAGGTGGTGTGTGAGGGTGGCCACCCCACAGTTTTGTTCAATCCTCTGCAAGTGCTGGCTGAGCTCTATGACTCTCACAAGGGTGTCACAGCCTGCAAGACATTTGCTGAAATCTTTTTCAGATGCCAATTCACAAGCAACCAGCCAAAATGAATGGATAGCTGATCCTGGTACTCCTCAGTACCTCACAGTAGAAAAAAATCCTCAGAGCAGTTAAACTATTTTCTACTTCATCCCTCCCTCATCTTCTCTGGAAGTACAGCTTCAGCTGTATGAATTAGGGCAGCTCTGCCTTCAGAAACCAGGATGGTACAGATATGTGGAATGTAATCTGTTGTCTTTCTCCCTTGCCATGTTAATGGAAGAAGGTGAGTTTATCTTGGATTCATTATCTCGGGATAAACAGTTGACAAAATCCTAGCAAAGACAAGACAGTTTGTTATTCTCAAATGAGTTAGAAATTGAGCTGAAAGGAAGGCTTTCCTCAAGACTCCTGTGAGGAAAATATTATTGCACTTGTTTTGACAGGTGGGGAACTGAAATGAAATTATTTGACCATCAAATACATCTGAAGTACTATTTTTTCCAATCATGTGGACTGTATATATATTTCTCCAGTGCAAATTGAGATTAAAAAGCTGCCAAACCAGAAGTAGGGCCACTATCTCTGGTGGTATGAACTGATATATCTGCACTGAAGTAAATGTCAAACTGGAGCCTGTGGTGTTTTGCACTCATTTTGGACAGGTTGGGTGGTGGCACAAGGTGCGAAGCAGCAGAGAATCAGCACCAGATTCCTAAGGGAGCCAGATATGTTACTTGGAATTTGGACCCACTTCAACAGTAAAACAGAGCCTGGGGAATTTCCCAGATCTCAGATACAGAAATGTTGGTATCTGCTGGGAGACTACAGTCATTCCTTTTTAAGATCTATTTGGTTGCTCTGGACCTAGTCTAGGATACATTTCTCTGAGGGTCCATATCTTAAACCCCCTGCAGAGAATGGAAGTATATCCCAAATTGTGTAAACACTTCAAGCGAAACAGATATGGGTGATTTACATACATAGATGGATTATATATCTAACTATATATATTTCAGCAATCTAAAGCAGAGCTCCTGTTGAAACAATCAATAAGCCACTGGATACGTAGCAGTGCTTTCCTGCCCCCAGTTAGCTTGACACATGAATACTCTGCATTGTCCTTAAAAGACCTTTATCTGCTAAGGATATATTTTGGTGTGAGCTCCTACACACCACTTTTTGTATAATCAAGATGTATTCCCTAAATACTTATCACCTCTGTAGAGTATAAAGAAAATAAAATGGTACAGTACCAGATCCCTTCAAGGCTCTTGCACCTCGCAGCTGTGGCATCTGAGTGTATTCAGTATCAATTATGAAATTTAGGTGGAAAGCACTATGGTCAGCAAGGCCAAAGAGGATTCAATTATTGCTATAGCTGCATTAAAGGCCCACCCATAAATTACTTAAGTGGACTCTAACAATTATGAAAACTAATGAGAATAATCTTAAGTAGATAGGAACAATCTTATATCATTTTAACATTTTAATCATAAAAATAATATTAAAAAAATCTTTTTACCTCTGAAAAAGTTCTGGGTCCTCTGTTACCTTCAGCTTTGTTGAATTTAATGACACAGCTGAAAAACTAGCAAAGTCGAAGTAAAGTTAAACAGATCTGTTGTTTGCCATGTCTTTTGTCTTAAAGCCACAGTACTTTGGATGACAGAGTAGGAAAGCACATTACTGCAATGGCAAGAATGATTATTAGCAGACAAGAACACACCTTGGCACTGATGACTGGTCTTAAGTCTACTGGACAGTGAAAGATCAGCCTTTCCTTTTCACTGAAATTCTCCAAGCATGCTGAACTCCCTGACAGCACAAAACAAACAAGCAGCACTTCTAAAAAATAAAAATATATACTTACTCTTTTTAAAAAAGACAACTGGGATGCATTAAGTATGAAAGAATTCACCTCTGGAAACACACTGCTTTGTGCTATGATAATCTTCTGACTTAGCTTCAAAAAGTGGAATTCTAGGTGTAGAAATATCTTTCAAAGTTTTCTCAGGAGCTTGGACTCAATTTACTGGTGACATAAGACATGTAAACCTGCACTTGAGACAGAGGATATGAGTTGAGCACATACATTGCATGTATTGGCTCTTACTGTATGGTCAATAACTCTGAAATTCAAGACTTTGAATGGAGCTTTTATGTGCAGGAATATATGCCCTATTTGGGCAATCAATTTCAGACATTTGGATGAAAGTATAATTATAATTTAGCCCCAGGACTCAGACTTGTCTTTAAATAGAGAAGAAAGTGGTGTGTTCTAACACTCAGACCCACAGTCAAGTTTATGGCAAAACTCCCACTGAACTAACTAGAAGCAGCATCAAGGCCGTAGTTTAGATAAGCAACAAAATGTAAAAACCTTCTTATTGGCTCCAGTGACAGTGCAGCACCCAAAAGGAGCACTTCCAAAATTACATTTTTGAACTGTTATTGTCCTCTTGGTACATGTGAATATGTAACTAAACACCATTCTCTGTGTTACTGGCAGCAACATTTTGTAGTTTACCTCTGGAGACAAAGTGAGGGGCTTCAATCCACCTCTTTTGTCTTTTACCACAGCCAGCTGTATTGGTGCTGCCTGTACAACATGTGCCAAGAGATCACTGGTGGAGGATAGCCTTGCCCTGCTACTCTTCATACTAAGGAAACTTTCCCAGCCGTGAGGATGAAGACTGAACCAGGACAATTGGGTCTTGAGCAAATAAGTGAGGCCCAGAGGATGTCTGGTCCCCATGAGGGAATACTAGGCTTAGTGTGATGTAGACTTAGGAGTTTATTAACATAAATACTGTTTCCCTTCTACACCAGAGTTTGCATGACCACTTTGCCTTTGTTTAACCTGTTGCAGAATCAATATTCTTAGCCTATATGGGGCTATGTGCATAGATAATTCTCTGTTTTATACATAATTTAAAAGTATTTACATTTCCTTTTTTAACCAGAAAGTTAAGCTGGTATTCTCTTAAGGTTTCTAACCATACACTGATAAAGGAATAAAAGTTCATCTGTAAATCGTTACCTAAAAGATTTTTATTGCTTTTGGATTCCAATATCAGAGTCTCACACAGATTCCTCACACAGATTCCTGCCCTCTCTGTAAGAAGTGAGCTGGACATAAGTCACATCTGGAAACTCATTACTGGGTTTACAAACCTGAGACAAATTCACTGCCTCTGCCCTTTCTAAAATGGTGATGTACAGATCTTGGAGCAGGTCCAAAACCCAGGTAAATCAGTAGAAAAATTTCTATTGACTTTCAGTGTAATTTTAGATCAGGCCAAAGGCAAATATGAGTGTGTCCAGTGATCTCCCTCATAACATTAATGAAGAAAGACAACATGAGTATATCTTATTGTAAAACAGATTGCTAAAGCCTAAATTGAAGCACACATCACTTTACTTAAAATTTGCTCAATTTTACTTCATTCTTAGGTCCTGTGAAGGGGAGGATTAGGATACCCTTTGAACACCAGCATATTTACTGTGTGTATGCCTGGGTACAGTGATCTTCAGAAGCAGTGTTCAGTGGAAGGATATTTCTCATCCACAGCTGCTTTTGCTGTTCTTAAATTCTTTAAAACTTGTGCTTCGGGGTTTCAGCCCGTTTTGAACAATTAGAGATCAACTTGGCCCTTAGTTAAAGGCAGCAAACAAGACCACTTCACACCTTCTTATTTTTCTTCTCCACTGGCCACAGTCACGGACACAGCAGTAGACCAGACACACCTTAGGCTTCGGCCAGCAGGACAGCTCCTATGTCTGCTTAATAACCCCTTTTTCATTCTATTACAATGTAAACTGTATTTGCTTTTTGCTGATATTTTGATGGCAGCAGCTGCTACTGCTACTGAAATCAGGCATCTCATTTCCACAGGCTTTCTGGGACTAGGGGAAAAAAAAAAGGCAGCAGAGGAAAGGCAAGCATTTTGACTCTCCTCCTAGCCATGTGGAATGGAGAACGGGGTGATGCTTTGCACCATCTCAAAAAGAGAATCAAGAAAGGACTCCTGCCTGAAATGCTTGTTGCCAGCACCAGTTGGCCCCCTTAGGCAGAATTAGATAAGATGCAGCTGTAGCTGTCCCAGCTGCATAGCTCCCTTTTGGCATTAAATGCACGGGCAGCCGGTACAGTGAACTTAGCAGGCTGGAAGGTGGATGGAACGAAGATAAAACATAAGGAGGAGAGACTAAATAAAAGCACTGATCAGCAGCAAAGCATTACAATCACATTACACACTCCATAACAGGGGATCAAAGAGTTCCATATTACATTATTCCATTCCCAAAGAGCTTTCCTGTACAAGGAAATGTCTGTCTTCTCTCTGTCTTCTCTTTCAACCCTGTCCAGCTTTATGAATACTCTACTATTTTTTTCTCTACTACAAAGAAAAAAAAAAGTTTACACGCTGCAGAAAAGAAAGTGCGGACCTTTGTTATTAATGTCGTAGAAATACAAATATGTCCACCTAAGAAAGGAGTCTTCATTAACTCCCACAGCCCAGAAAATTAAGGCACGGCTCATCAGGATCTGTGCTTGCTGTTGGCTAAATTGCAAGGGACTAGTTGAGTTGCTGGGGTTCATAATGCTGATAGAGCGGTTTCCACGCGAATGAAGGATAAACAGCGATTAATTTCAGCCAATAAATAATGGTTTGAGGCCCACATTGAAAGAGGAACAATTACTTTTCCATTTTTCCTGCCAAATGAGCTGATAAGAGAAAACAGGGGAGTTGGCCACGTAAATCAGTCTTAATTTTATCTTCCCCATTAAAAAGCAGCCATTAAGACCATCTTCGGCTCATTTCATCCTCTTCTTGTTTCACTTTTTCAATTTGCACAAAAGGGGGGAGTTTGCTCGTCATAAAATTTCACTTTGGCCAACCTATCGTTTGCATCTGAGCCAATAAATAGCAATTAGCATAAACATTTAAATCAGGAACTGGAACAAATTCTTGTTCCCCAAGCAAGCTGTTAAATTACTGTATTTCACTATATATAAGAAGCGTTTGAAACAAGATCTGCTGGGCACAATTATCCCTTTCAAACAAGACATGCTAGAAATAAAAAAAAGAAGAGAACTAGCTTGCTGGGCAACCTTCTTGCTCGTGGTCAATGAGCTTAATCAGTGCAGAGAGAAGGTTTACCATTAATGATGTTCAACAAAGCCTTATTTCAAGCTTTCCATCCGAAGGGATTAATTTGATCTTTATCCAAAATATATTCCCCAGGAATTAATTTAATTTGCGCTGATGTTACATCATCAAACTTAATTTTTTTTTGTCTATTTTTCCCCACTATGCTAAAATGTGCATATCTTTACATCCTGGTGAGACTGAGCCTTGCAAGTCTTGCTTTCTTGCAGGCTGTTAATTACATCAACAAACATCCAGTGAGCACAGCTCTGATTGCTTATGATGTGATAAATCAGCAATAACTCTGTAAAAATGCCAAAATAACTCCAGTGGGTTCAAACCACCCAAAATAAGCTAAGGAGGATCAAGCAGATGCCTTTTCTTTTAGACACATTCTTTGTCACTTGTAAGAATATTTCAACTCTTACGCAATATTTTTCATCCTCACAGACTGCAACAAAAAGCAAGTGGAATTATTCCCATTTTGCAGTTGGGGAACCTATAGCACAGACATGAAATGACTTGCAAAAGTCATACAGGAATTCTATAATGCATCCACAGTTGGTTCATGGACTCAAATATATACCTAGTTCTAGGTTTAACTCTTTCCAATGCATCTGCTGAGAAAATTGATGACAGATATAAATAAATTCTGCCTTAGGGTTATCTGGGCTCCTTTGGAACATGACCCATAGACATTACTCTGTAAATGGAAGGGGGTTTGGAGAAAGATGACACAGCACGAAACCTTTTTAGGCCAAACTGTACAGGTTAGATAGCACCTCCAAGAAATTCAGTGTAATTCTCTAAAATACACTAATTTTAATGAATATAAGCTACTCATGAAGATGGCTTCAATTGTGAGCTGGGTTTTTTATAGATTGGAGTGTTGGTTGGGAACCAGTACAGTGAAAAGAAGAAGAGGGATAAAAATCAGTACAAAAGGAGCAGCAAAACAGAGATTTTGCTCAAGTATTCAGGAATTTTGAAGTGCTGTCTAGGGACAAATGTCAAATCTCTACCAGTGTGCTGCTGCAGTCACTGCCTGTCCTTTGCCTTTTACCAAAAGCTCTTCAGTCTTAAGGAGAAACTGCATCAAAATGTCTGTGGGACAACATAGCACAAGGTAATTTTTTTCTGTTGTTAAGTTTTGGAAAGCAACAAAAATTATAATTTTTAAGAAGTTATTATTCTATGCATAATTTCTGTGTCATTGCACATAGACAGGGAAAAGCTTCCAAGACTTTGCTCACACCAAATCAAATCAAATGCCAATCCTTGCTCTTCAGCCTCGTGTATTTTCATCCCAACTCACATTCACACAAGAGACAGGATTCCATCTTTTACCTCCAGTTTTCACTGTTTTGTGTTGATTGCCTTATTAGAGGCTTGTAGCAAAATAGGCTGAGTTCTTTCTGGGTGTGTTCTTGGTACTAACAAGTAAAATGTCATTCCACACAAGAATATGGGAATTAAGTATTATCATCCCCTCGTTATGAACATAAAAACTGAGGGCTGATTTACAGATAGAACTGTATTATTTAAACTGACAGAGTTAATTAAACCACTTTAGTAAAACTAATACAAAAATCTCTTCAGAATATTATTACGATGTAGAAGAGGTTACATTGTCATAAAAGTCACTTGAAAAATAATATACTAATATCCATGTGGTGCATTATACCAGGCTGATTAAATTATTTTTAAGTAGAGAAGACACTATTTCTTAGTGTAAACAGAATTCCTAAATCATGATAGGTTCAGTGATTTGATGTAAGGCCACAGAGTAGCAGATTCATATCCAAGACTGGCATTCATGAGGTTTGTTAATATGATAATTTTCTACCTTATGGAGCAGTTTATGAATAGATCCATTGTGTTACCCCGGAACTTTTCTCCTTCCATTTCCATGAAACAATTATTATTACTATCTCCTAGTAATGTATCTATCTTTAATTTAGCAGGATAACAAACAAAGATGAAAAGAAACATTGAAGAACTCCTAACTTATTAGCAATAAACATTAGCTTTATTTTAGACAGAGTTTATCAAAGAATCTGACCTTCATTTATAAAATTCAGAGATACAGTTTTGCAAATGGGTGGGTTGATATCCTTTAAGAAAGTAGATTGGATTCTGAATGCTCTTTGAGATCCAGAACACTTTTGAAGAACACGTTTGTCCCCCTGAAAAGTGCATATATGTACTCAGACACTTCAGTTTCTCATCCTTGGAAGTGGGAAGGACCCTTCCTGTACCAAGGAAAAGACTTGATGGTGACAATAGCTACATTTAGGACAATCTTCATATAGTTGAAGTATAACTATATATAACATATAGTCCTGTACATTTTATAATTATGCTGAACGATTAACATCTCTTTGCCTGGCAGCTTATTGAAAAATTTCTGGGAGTTTTCCAGGTGGAGCTGAATAATTTTAAGTGGAATATAATGCAAAAGTGGAAGTATCACATATAGTCAGTTGAAGAGAAGAAATAAAAAAGTGGAGGGAATAATAAAGCATATTTGTACTCTCCAAATGTGCACCCTAAAGAGAAAATAAACAAAAGGAATAAAATAAGGAAGAAATAATCTACCAGTGTGTCCAGTACTTCAATTTAAACAGACCTGTAATATTGCAATAATTTTGATATTGCGATTTTACATGCCAGCAAACTCAGAAGCACAGGTAACAGAAATGGGAGCAGTAGTGGCACTTGATGGACAATGTGAGATTTCTGAGAAGTATTGTTTGGAATTTTGCTTTATGTTTAACAGGAATTAGGAGTGTGAAACTAAGAGGGCAAGTAATATATTATAACAACATTTAGCAAAAATTATTTTTTGAGAGTAAATATGTGAACAACCCCTTGAAATCAATTCAAACAGAAAAATTGGCATCTAGTTTTATGGAACTGTTCAAGGTCTTTCCAGGCTTTCATGAAATACAGACTGAGAAGACATCTATCTAAAGTCCCAGATTCAGTCAGCTTCCTGGTGTCTGAACTACCATTCAACAACCAGTCATGAAATTGACATTTTATTTAAGATCTGTGAATTATTTTTATTATGTTAATTGATTTATAATTACACAATGCAGAGACTAGTAATTTGATGAAACAACTTGAGCTTCAGTCAGCGCTGAAACGTCATGGTTTCATTGAAAAAATATGGATTGACAGATAATAATCCATTGTTTCCCTCTTTATTTAATAATTTCTCACATGCAAATTAAAAGCAAAATACACAATGCTAAAATATTGGAAGAGCAATATCTCAATGGTCTCAAGGAGATGACCTTTCTTTTATTTTAGTTAAGTTCATAGTGCAAAGAAACAACATATTTTGGTAAGAAAGTGAGGAAAAAACTAAAATTAAAATTCCTTACTCATTACTTCCACTCCAAGATATTAGAGATATAAGACATGAGGAGAATTTGGAAATCTGAATATAAAGATTTATAAAAATCTATCCTAATGCATGACAAACCCTATATTTCATCAACAAAGGGAAAAAAAATAACTGGTACAACCTAGGGAATAGTCAGAGTATGATAACCAGATATGAAAACTTCAGTGATGCATTGCACCCTTGAAAATACAAAGGTTTTAAAAAAACCTATTAGTCCAATGTAGAGAACTGCCAAAATAAATAAAATCTGCTTAAGTCCTGTTGCTTTTCTGTGGTGGAGAATTCTTGGAACAGTTGAAATGGAAATGGAAGCCACAGGCCTGGGATATGTGTTGCTGTCTCCTGCCAGGCTGTGGGTGCACGGTGGCAGGCAGACGTGTGCCTTTCCTTCTCCTGCAGATGCTCCTGTCATTCTGGGTCAGAAGGAAGCAGACTGTACTGGCATGATAGACAAAAGAGCTTTAAAGGAGCCTTGCACAGGGAAGTTAACTTTTTTAATTTGAGAACTGAAGTAGGCTGTTGCCCACTGTGATGACTGTATCTGTGCCTTTTGCTGGAAAGCAAATATTCACGTGGTAAAATAGAATGGTTAACAGAGTCTTGTCCTAGCATTACAGTGGGACACACTGGTTCTTTTATCTGACATTGAATTTGATTCTTTTTGGGGTGATCTTTAATCCCTTTTTATAAAAATACTTTCATATTAAATTTTCGGGAGAAATGTGTTCTGCCAAAGATGAAAATGAAATATTGTACGTTTGGGTTTTTCATTTCTGGTTTGCTTTTTTCCTTGTTTTCCCAGCTGTAACAATTTAATGAATTTGACATGAATTTTAAAGTATTTTACTGAGCAACTTTTGAAATTGTTTAAGCAATTGAAGATTGAATTTAAGGGCTTTGTGCTGGTATGAAAAACCACTTTGTGTGTGGGTGTGTGTACACAGACTGTGAAGGGGCATAGAGGAAATACCATGGACTGGCATGTAAATAAACATGTGTATAGGTGTGTCTGCACAGAAAGAGACTGACACATCTTTGTGCACATTATTCAGAATTCAGGTGAGTATGAGCACTGTTACAAAGGTAGTGAGACAGCTTTGTAGTGTGCACCTTTATCAGTAAAAGGAAGTCAAGGCAAGGTAGTTATTGAGTCTCATGTATAATCTGAGGACATGCTGATAAAAAGCAAAAACATCCCCGAAAAGATGTGATGTTATGTCAGTAGGTAAAAATTACAATTTTGACCTGGTTTTGTCCTTTTAAAAGTTTTTGCTGGCTCTGGAGTAATATAGAGTTCTTCATCCTAAAAATGGGCAACACAGACTCCAAACATTTATGTCTGAAGAGATTTAAATATCAGAAAGGATCTGCACACATTTTAAAGGGAGGGGACAACTGCAGGACTTAGCTATGAATATTCAAACATCATGGACATTCAAATTTAAATCAAAGATTTGGGCTATTTCTCCTCCTCTGTCTGTCTTCATTTCACAGAGTAAAAGACTGAAATTCTTCCGTCAGTGTCTGGAGACAGTAGTAGGGTTCTGTGTAGGTAAGAACAAATATTGTCTCCACAATTAAATCATAAAGGGATGCTGACATATTTAATAAAGAGAGCAGATGTGTCAGTGGTTTAAACCCCCAAGTCTTCATTGCCACATCAAATATAAGAAAATCCTCAGAAGCTGAGGCAGGTATACCATATCTTGGAGGATTTAAAAACAGACAGTCCAGACAGAAAAACTTTTTGTTTTATATGTCTTAATAATCCCTAAGTTTTGTTTCAGAAGTTTTTGTTTTTCAAGGACATTTGGGAATTTTGGAGTTTACTACAATACTAGGGAAAACTAATTAGAGGTTTTTAAATCTAATAGGAATTTTTAAAAACACTTTCAAGAACAAATTTTCTTGGAAATACAGAGTAGTACCTCATATGCACTATTGAATATGACAGTTAAAGTGGTTTTATACCAGTGTAAAAGGAATCTGAATTTTTCCCTTTTTCTGTGCTATAACTACTTGATGCCACAGCACATCATGGACAGACATTCTTATGTGTTTTGTCTGTCCATGAGTTTCCATCCACCAAAATATTGTCTAAATTCACAGCATTAAGTTGTTATTTATCTCCTCCCTGGTTCTGTACAAAAGCAATAAAATTTTGGTCATCCAACCTATTCCTTCCTGCCAAAGGCAAGAGTGGCTTTTACAGGAGAACTGTCACACATACAGCATGAAAGCAAGTTCAGAAATGGTTCAGAAGTGGTCTGGACCTGACAGGAGACACAGTCTTTGCATAAGCAGGAACAGATCTAGGACCAACTGGAACAATTAGAGGAGTGACACAAAAAATGAGTGGAACAGCATTCACACAGTGTTTGGCACACTTCAATGAG
>VZSE01003451.1:643147-668147 GCA_013398275.1 Promerops cafer | reverse complement strand
GAGAATTGGTGTTAACAACAGTATTCCAAACATGTAAGAGGAAAATATTACTTTTGTAGTAGGTAAGAACTCTTTCAAATTCAGACATAGGTGTTAAACTGGAGCTGAGTTTGTTTTAGTCCCATTAGCCATCAAACACACTGCCACATTTTTGTCTTAAGAACCACTTGATTTTTACTAGCATTTTGAAAAAAAAAAGTCAGCATTCCTTTCTTCTGTAAAATATGCTCTGATGGCCTAAGTTATGACTCTGTCCACTGTTCAAGCATGTCTGAAATTGTACTTTGTCCATGGCCAAGTGTCTCTTCAATCCTGCTTTGTGCTGTCACAGCAGGAACAGAGGCTGAGTGTACAAGGTTTAGGTGATTTTGCTACTGACAGCAAACTCAGTGATCCCAGGCCAGCTTCCTTCCACTTCACAGTGATGTTGACAAGGACCACTCCCAGTTCTCTGGGGTGGCAGCATTTTACAGTTACTTTATGGCTTCTCAAAGAGGTAAAAAGTGGTGACTCCCACACCACACCAAGCCTCTTCAACTTGCTCTTACCCTTGCAGAAGATGTAAAATTGTAACATCATGAAAAGGTCTTCTACATGGACAAAGTTCAAATGTGATGCACTAAAAAGAGAGGGAGGAACATAAGTGTCACTGCAGTGATAAAGAGAGCAGAGTCTGATTTCTGTTATAGCAGTACAAAATAGGAGAAGACCATACAAGTCAGAGGATACATTGTGGAGCTCGAAGAATCAGCATCATGAGGAACAAAACCGAAGCATAACCCAAGAATAAAAAACCCCAAAGAGATGTCAAAAGTTATCTAAACAAAGAAATAAACAAACAAAAAATTAAAAATAAGTCATACATTTGCAGTAAAATGTATGGTCTCAGTTTTACTCACAGAATAAAGTGTCATAAAAATGGAAGGAGGCAAGTCTAAGGCTATTCAGAACAATATAAAGACTCAAGGGTCTTATATATTCAGAAAGATTAGAAAAAGTAGGTCTGTATTGTTTGGAAAAGAGAATCTTATGAGGAACTTCAATGAGGTAATGAAACTCTAAAGGGACCAAGGAAGAGACATGCAGCAATGGTATTTGAGCTAGTGTCAAATGCAAGCTCAAGGGGACACAAAATTATGCCAGAAAAAAAGCCTGACAGCGAAACTTGCCAGCTAGAAATATCCTATACTAAGAGCAAAATACCAAAGATGGCAATTACTGCAAATAGCTTAAATACTTTAAGAATGAAAGAAAAACACTTTGGAAAAGGATGGTGGATGAAATCAGTATTTCTGAAAACGGAGAGATTGACATAAAAGTTTGAGTTGTGGTCTTACTTTAGATTCATGGGATGACACGATGCAGAATTAAGGTTTCCCGTCTTAGTTATATGAGAAATTAACAGTGGATAGAAGAATGTCCTTTGAACTTGGGTTCTCAACACCCCACAACATCACTTCACCCCCAGTGTGTTCCATCAAGTAATCAAGTCAACATGCAGCAACCCAATGAAACATCAGACCAGGAGAATTAATTGCAACGTCAGTCCCTGGCTGGCCCTTCAGATTCTTCCCTATTTTAAATTGTCACTTCATTACTCATCTGCTTGCTCCCTCACAGCTTATCCACCCACCACCTTCCCACGCTGGCACCAGATGGGTCATGGGACACTCGGTGGGCACTTTCCTCCTCTTCTCCTCTTTCTCTCTGAGAGGGAAACGGGCTGCGGTGGCACAGCAGCACATGTCACCAGCACCTTCCCCCCAGGGTGTGCAACATGGCCCTGACACCCCTGTCACAGGGATTGACAGCTGTAAACAACCATCACATGAGTCCATCACAAACTGGAGCAGGAAGGAGAGGAAAGCCCCATGACAAACACCAAACTCCAAAAAAAACTGTGAGGCAAAAATTGTTTTAAAATGTACATGAGGAAACATCAATATCTCAAGGGCAAAAACCTGCACAGGGTCTCACATCATCCCCCAGACGAAGCCATCCTGAGCGTACAATCACTCTTAACACTTCCCGCAGTGAAACCATCAGGGAAAAACAATGTGTGTATAAAGTCAGCAGTGTTTGTTAAATTTAATCCAAACCAGACTAATCATATTTCAATCAAGTGGCATGACTACAGGTTAGAAGTGTAGGCTGAGGGACACCCTGATTTCTGTATGAATCCTTCTCCCAGCTTTAGAGCACTGACTTTCTACAGAACTGCAGATACCTATACCTTTAAGGTGATATATTTATGGGCAATATTGTTGAGTTTTATAACACCACAGATATGCCTTCAAATACACATTTATCCTTAGCTAAAAGTATTCCAACACTTTATCCCCAAAAAAGATATTTATTGGTATTTCTGGCATCATAATTAATTATCATGATAAACTTGCATATATTGGCTTAATTTCAGGAAGATTATATAGTTTGGGAGTTAGAAATTCGAACTTTTGCATATATAAGTGATGAGAAAAGGTAACATACAACTGAGCATCCATTCAGTACCAGATTTCCAAGAGAAAGGCAGTATCTCAAGATGTAATGCAAGAAGAGGATACTTTACATCCAATTAGGCAGGGAGCCAAGCTGAATGGGTTAAAATTTGCCATGGATCCCAAGCAAGTGATTTTCTTAACCCCTTAAGGGTTCAAACTGCACCGGGAGGAAAAAGCAATTATGCAATGAAGAGGAGAGGAGAAAATATGTCCTGAACTGGTTTGCCTGCAACAAGGCACAGAATCCTCTGTGGTCTGCAGGGAGCAGCTGAGCTCCCCAGCTTGCTCTTTGACCACACCCGAAATAAAAACTAGAGGATATTTTGGGGAATAGGAAAACACAACAGCTCAGATAATGTCCCAGGCAGTATATTTATTACAGGCTCATCAGAGTGGATGCCTGCAATAGGAAGATTAAATACCCATTTACCAGCATCAGAGGAGAGTTTGGTTTTATAATGTATTGTCCCCTATTCCCCGTGAGGCTGCTTTGTTTGATAAAATGCTGAGTGTGGTGTAAAAATATCCCTCTCTCTGTAATTTGCACTCCTCTCCATTTAAAGCTATTCTTGCTGCAAACGAGAATTGAAAGCTGCTAAAATTAAGTGGTGTCAGTTCTCAATGACACTTTAATGATAGAGCGCTCAGCAAATGAGATGAGAATGAATTCCAGCTTCTCTGCTAAAGATAGTAACCAGCACTAAACAGTATAATGCTCCAACTGGGCTACACTTCACCTGCTTCATTCATATTTAGTAGAACTGAAATAGGGAAACTATAATTAAAATGCTCATAAAATGAAAAAAAAATTAAAAACCAGCTAATTTCTAATAGAGATGGCAGGAAAAACCTGAGGCTTGTAAAGTCAAAGCACAGCCCTTCTTTGTCTCTTCTCTACTGCCCCAAAGGCCACTGCTGGCCACGGGGCAGGTGTGGGGCTATGGAATTCTTTCCTCCCTGTGGAAATTGCTGCTCCCAGCAAGTTTGGTACAAGCCCACTTATCTAACCCAGGCAAAAGGAAAATGAATATTGGGAAATCCTGCCCAGTTTTGGGCTAAATGACACCACTGCCTCATAAAAATCATTCAAGCAAATAGAACCCCAACATGCAAACACCTTCTGTCTCTCAGTGTAATAATAATTGGACCTTCAAGGGCGTCCACCCAGCCTCCCACACAGATCAGCGCCGCTGCGAACACGTGGCTTCTCTACTGCTAAAAAATGGCAACTTCAGAGCATGTCAACTGGGTGCTGTCACATCTGTGACCCCCTTATGCCACTTTTGCGTTGCAAAGGTGTTTTATGACGGGACAATAATTCTCTGAAAAAAAAAGAGAAAAATTCTTTTGCTCGGGGCTTCTGAGCGTGGCACAGCAATGGGAGGTTCTGGTGCAGAGGGAAAGACAAGCACGTGAAGTTGGACACAAAGATCCTGGTGCTGCTCGAAATTCATGTGGAGCCTGGGCAGAGCCATCCCTACCTTTTCTTCTGCCCCATATATCATGGGCTCGCAGTCTGCATTTTCTTCATATTTCTTTCTACAATCTGCCGTGGAAGAGAAGCAGATTGTTTCCAGCCCTTGACAAAAGTAGAGTTATTTTTGTATAATGCTATGTCATTCAGTTGAATAACCAAGCCTGTCAAGCACATGAATAGAAGATAAATATTAAGGCATGCAAAGTATAAAAAGCATTCATTATGGAGAGAGAAGTATTTATTTACTATAGGAAATTTTTAGTGGACTTACAATTACGAAAGCTTTCATGTAACAAGGTGATTTAAGGTTTCAAAATTCACTGCAAGTACTTCCAGAATATTCCATATGACTAGAATGGAGATGGGGCCATTTAAGATGAATGACAACATAATATTTATATCTCATATTAATATTAGGTTTTCTTTACAAATAAAATATATTTGATGGATAAGCGATCCTTCAAATACTGTACAAAGTTTTAAAATAATATGCTAGCACTGTTTCCCCACCCTTATCTTGATGAAACCAGACTGAATCTTTACCTACACATTCTTCTTCTGATGTGTTCTAACAAATAATGCACTGCAGGGAATTCTTCATTCCTCAATTTCACATGGAAAAAAAAAAAAAAAGCTTTTAGCTTTTGCATTTACATAACAGAACATACCCAGAGCTGTGTAAGTGTCTGGGAGTTGTAAAACTGGTGGCCTAATGGGCTGAGGGCAGGTGAAATGGTCATGCCTGAATGAGAACAGTAATTCCACACATATCTCTGTGTTTCTTCCTATACAGGGTTCCTATCCTGGCTGTACAAGTACCAACTTGACAGCAACTGTCAAAAGCTTCTTAAAATGGGCAGTGTTGACTATTCTTGCCACTGTCTGCAGATCAGACAGCACTGTGTACATGGTTTTTACACAATCTGTTTGTGTGTCTTCTGTTATGTACACAGCTCAAAACGTCCGTATTCTTCCTGCAAGGATTGTGTGGCTTTGGGCAGTCTTCATTCTGGTGCAGGCAATTCACAATCCTCCCATCCTGCCTTCCTCCCTTCCCAGCTCAGCTTTCCTTCAGGGAAACAGGCTTTTATGGGTTTATGGCACAACCAAAGGAGACATGAGAAAGCTTCAACTGTTGCATGACAGTCAACTTTCTATGTCTTACTCTGGCGTGATTATGATGGGGGAAACCAAAGCTAACAAAAGGTTCAATTGCCACTTCTGCTATTAATTTAGCAGGGAAAAGAAAGAAAAAAATAGTATTGTGCTATTTAGATTATGATTGCACACCCAGTCTTGCACTTCAGGGTTCAGACTGACACGGGAACATGAAATGTGGGATAAAAGTTCCAGATCACCCATCACCCCAGCTAAACTGATAAGGAAGTTTTATGAAGATAAATGTATGAACATCAATATGTGGTGTTTGTTCCTGTTGTTTGTGAGACCAAGGAGGCAGAAAAGGGATGAAGCACATCCCCACACCAGCAATTTAAACCTTTCTGGCTTTTTTCAGCCCCAGGTTGGTCTTCTGGTTGTGTCCAAGCGCTGAAGTGTCCCTTCACCCACTGGGACATGTGGAGGAAAGCACCAGCTTGCTGGCACTGTGATTAAGGAAAGTTGGTATGGGCTGAGTGAAAAATAAGTGATTGCTTTCCCTTCTCAGAGGATCCCAGATTAGGAATAGGAGGCAGGAGGGAAAGGACACTCTGGACGCTACTTATCCTCTGACAATTTTTTTTTGTGCAAGGGGAACTATGCCTGCTGAGGGAAAAGAGGATCCTGGAGCACACATCTTCCCTGCACATAGTACACACTTCGTTTGTCTCCCAGCCAGACCAACACATCCTGCTGTTTTCTATCATGAGTTACTTACAAATCCTGTGAGATATTGAGCATTACTTGCAAGATCCCCTATGAGTTTGAAGCACCTCAGAAAGGTATTGGGAAAAAGAAAATGAAAAAAAACCCCATCAAATAAACAAACAAACAACCACTCCCCCCCCCCCCAAAAAAAAAAAAAAAAAGCTAAAAGAGAAAAGGGAAAAGAAACAAACCACCCACCTCTCCCTATCAAAGCAGTTTTACAGAGCTTTGGAAACAGCAAGACAAAATAAATATTGAGTGAGGAGGAAAAAAGCCAGTATTGCATCAAATACTTGCCCCAGGTCCTACAACAGCAAAAATGAGGTGACGTGCAGCCGTACATGAGTGGACAACATGTCAGCTGCACAGAGGGTCTCTTCATCGTCACACATGTCCCCTAACTGGCAGTTTACCCCTTCAGACACAATGTTAAGAGACACAGGAAGAATGTTCTCTTTTTGAAAAGTGTCACATAAAGTAGCTTACCAGCCTGGTTGGCAGAAAATCATATTTTCTGATATCTGATGTCACATTTTATTAGATTTAGGATACTATTATCCTACTTACTTAGGGGTTTAAAAGTATCCTTTTTATAGCTAATGCCACAGGTAGAATGTTAAACTATAGACATTTTGCAATAAAGGACTAGACTGTTCCTTATACACATCTGGTATTTTTTGCCCCAAACAATGCAATAGCTGTTCAGTATTTTTTAACCTTCTTTTTTTTTGTATCCTTGCACATTTGTCCTCAGATCATCCACTTAAGTATGAGTGAATCTGGTTAGAGTCTGCAGAACTCTGGAGCTGTAATTTGTAACTCTTTTAATATATTTTAATGAGTTATGATTATTTAAGATGGTTTAATCTTAACTCAAGGAGCAGTTGTCCTTTCAGTCCAAACAATGCTGTAGTGCTTGGCAGCAGTTTCTACCTGCTAGTAAATACAATTTACAGTATAAGTGTTTTAGTGCTTGGGATTATATCATCCCTGAATCATCCCTTTGCATTTATGTAGTAATATTTTATCTTGATTTCAATTATCAAGGGACTTTCAAACAAACTCTTTTATTGAATCAAAGTCTCTTAAAACTCTTCAAGCAAAATTTTGACTATTGGTAATTGAGGTTTTCCAATTGACAGAGGTTTCAAGTCCTAAAAATTTTAATATAAATAATATTATTTTCTGAATATAGTCATGCTCCTATTTAAGCAGCAAAATCTGTGTATGTTAAAGCACAGAATTTGATTCATACCGTCAAGAAAATTAATAATTTTCATCAAAGGATAATTATTTCTGTTCTTTTCTGGAGGAAAGACTTATTTGCTTGGGTGGCATTTGCCTTATTTGTGAACATGAGAATTAGCATTACCCACAATTAAAATATAAATATCTCTTTTCTATATCAGTGTTCCAACATTTAGTGATTAAACCATAGCTTTTATCTTTAATTAGTCTCTACTCAGTTACTTGTCAGAGCAGTAATATACTGAGAGTAAAATGTTACTGACAGGTGTCCATCTGGAGAGCAGATTCTTGGAGAATGGGAGGAAGCAAGCAGAAAAATCCCCAAATATTTGGCACTCTTGCCTTCTTCACACAGCTCTGCTTCAGTCATAGCTGTTGGGACAATGGAGAGACAGGAAAAGAGAATGTTGATCAAATACTAATATTTACTAATTGTCAATAGCATGAGTTTGACAGGGGGTTTTCAGCTTTCTTTCCATAACAAAAGGAAATAACTCCACAGGACCTCAGGAGCAGGATTCAATTACTGATAAAGGAAAAATGCATTTTATAGTGTATGTTATTAGCTGCTGCAGGCTTTAAAATAAAACATCCAGCAGACAGTGTGATGCTTTTAGTAAGGAGGAAGGACGAGATACCAGTATCACTCTCTTGAATGATTTACAGAACTTCCTCCAAACAGACCTGCAAAAATTCTCATTCCATAGATCGAAAACACTTAGGTCAAGAAATCTACATCTAAAATAAGAGACCTTCAAACAAAATTTAGATATGACTTTAAGAGCTCTGCAGCTGAGTAGAGAAGTCCTTGCAACCACCAAACTAAACCAACAGGGCTGTGTGCTCTGGGAGCCACTGCCCTGGATCAGCTTTTGTCTGATGTCTCAAATGCATCGGTGATAATTAAAGATCTCGAGGCACATTTTGCAGGAGGGAGGACACTACCTTCAATTCCCTTGGCAGAGCAAAATATATTTCCCTGCTTTTGTTGGGCAAGTCTCCTAAAGCAACCTGCTGGCTGGCACCAAATTACTCCCTAAAGCAGAAGCACTTTGTGAGAAATTTCCAAACAGATGCTTTTTATACAATTTATAATCCTTTAGAATAAAAGACACATTTGAACAAGATCAACATAAAGACTACTGAATAAAGTCCCTCTGTGGGGCTTTGAAAAACCACAGAATCACTGTGCTTTATCAGGAGACAGTAGGAATTCACAGACTTTATTTTAATTTTTCCTACTCTCTTTCACAGTTTATCATTCCTTGGGGTAATTCCATTAAACTGTCTTGTCACCTGCACCGAAAATACTTTTTTTTTCTCTTTTAAGAGTGATGTATCAAACCAATACATCAACTGTGCTACTTGTGCTTCTCACTCACCGTTACCAATATTTTCAATTTTTAAAGGTAAAATACTTTTCTGTATTTTGTAAAATTTTTCATTCATCCAAACACAGGCAGGGGCTCTGTTTCTTTCCTTTTTTTTTTTTCATATCTCTGGATGTAAAGTTTTTCCACCTTTATTGAGAGTATTTCTGACATTTCTGTAAATTATTTCTCCAAATCACTCTACCTCTTTCATTGAAAATAAGGTAACCAGCTTCATACTTAGATCTACAACTGACCTTTAGGATTGGTCTCCTTAGTGTACATTTTAGTAGGCATAATTGTGTTGAAATATGAATTAATTTGGCAGTGGTCTTCCCTGCATACCCTGGATTATTTTAAGAAGATGAATGTAACCTTCAGCTGTGTTCTGTGGAGGTTTTATTCCACAGCCTTTCACTGTGATTTGAGATTGAAAGCTTACCAATATTTGAAGAATGCCATTGAGCACTAGGCTGTATTTGTTTGTCTCCTGAACTCATTCAATTAAGAAAATAATCCATTATGGAAAATCTTGATTAAAAGTTGGCTTATTCTCCCATTTGATTAAAATTCAGCATTACACTGAATCAATTGTTCAGTACTTCTGTGAAACCTGCATCAACTGCAGGCAGAAGACAAATTGCTCTGTTGCTCTTGCATCTTACTCACCTTTTCTGTCCTCTGATTATAAAATCAACATGAGAACAATAAACATGCTGCAATATTGTGGTTTCACTTGGTCCTTGACCCTACTCCATGGCAGAGGGAGAGATGCCATGACAGCCCAAGGGGACTTGGGAGTGGAAGGATTTCCTTGGCCAGAGGCTTTAGCCCCACATTCCCTATCCTGTCCTAGGATGAAGACTGTGGAGCAGCTTAGTCCTGCCATAAACTTCATGGGTTTCTTAGCCTTCTGAGCCCTGAATAAAATCTTCAGGATTTAGTCCTTTGCATATTTCCACAATGACATCAGCAAACAAGGCTAATCTCGCCTGCCAACAAAATGGTTTTATAACTCTGCACTAAATCCCTAACTGGAAGCGCCACCTCGAAAACTCTGCAACAAGCAAAGCACCTGAGGTTGGGCTGCAGCCTGACAGCTGTGGGACTGCAGAGGATGGGCTCTTTATCCCAAAACTTGCCTCAAAGCCATCTCTTTCTCCATGTCTGTGCTCCGCTCTGTGTCAGAGGTAACTCTGCAGCCGCCCAGATTGCTGTATGATTTCAGTGGGTGAAGTCCCAGTCTTGGCCACATCAGTGGCAAAAATCCTAATGATTTCTATACAGTCAGGCTATGGCTTCAAATGTGGCAACAACAAAAAGAAAAGATCAGTAATCAAATACTGGGAGGTTTGCTTTCCAGTGTATTTTCATTTCCAGTGTATTTTCATTTCCAGTTTCCCTGTCCTTTGGCAAATGCGATAGTTTGCAGCAATTAGCAATGTTTACTCAGGAAGATTTTCAGACATCAACAAATGGTTTAAACCATACTACTGTGGTTCTCAATCAAAACTTCATGGAGAAGCTTTTCTAATTTATTCTTATACTACGACTAATTCTTTTTACTCTTTCTGTAAATAAAATTTCCATTTTCCCTGGTTTTCACACAGAGTGGCTTTTGCTAAATATAATTGAACTCTAATATTGAACCAACTAACGTCCAACACTACAACTCCAACACCAGGATTGATTTTTAAATTTTTTTGGCTTCTTTATGGGTTTTCCCAAGACTGAGTGTATTACCAGCAAAACATGATGTTAGCTATCCAAACAGTGGTTTATCTTCTTCTTTGATGAAGACAGAAGATAGAATAATTGACAGAAACACTGAAAAATATCTTTGGCTGCTTCAAAATTTTAATGCTTAGTGTCTTCACTGGCAAAAAAAATGTTTAAAAAGTGACTTCAGAAACAGCCCAAAATAATGCAAGAAAAAGCAGCTTTAGGGCAGTCACATATTGGGCATAGATGTCTGGAGTCGAATATTACTTCCAGTCACAATTATTAACTGGAATCAAATATTTGCAAAATTTAGAGGAAACCCTATTTTGTTACCTGGCTGAGAGGCTGAGAGGTGAGAGTGAAATTAATGTGCATAAATAATGTGGGCAGGTGAAGATAAGCCCACTGGAAATAGGATAGTTACTAAAATAACTCTGAGGTCAGTATTTGTGATGAAAACAGACAAGATTTATGGCAAAGTAATTCAGTCAAATAATCTGAAGCGGGTCAGAAGCATTTCATTCTAATGCAGTGTTTTGAAATCTATAGACATTGTGCAATTAAATGAAAAGCAAAAGCAAGCCACAGATTGCTGCTGAAGAGAATAAAAGAAAAAAACAAAAGCAAAAGAAAATGTCATCTGGAGAAGATCTCATTTTGGAAACCTACAATATGTTGATTGATAGGACTAGCATTTTTCAAGCTCCGTCACAGCTGAAGTATAAAGCTGCCAGTGCATATGATAATGATGGATGCTCTAAAACATGCAAATAGCATGAAAAATCATTTCTCACATAATTTTGGAAGATGAGAGGAGTTGTGAACTGAGGGGAGGGGGCAGAGTAGGTCAAGCTTAACATTCAGCCAAGAGGAAGAGGCGGCCGCCTCGCCACTGCTGGAGTTGTTAATTACCCTGCGAGTGAAACGATGAGTTATGCCGGCCTTCTGCAAAGTGTCCCACAGAACTGTGACTGCGACCGGCGGAGGGAGAGGGACAGAGCCGCGGCTCTGGAGCTGAGCACAGCAGGGAGCTCCCCGGGACAAATCCGCGCCGAAGGAAGGCTGCGCCGGGATTGCGTGGCTTGAAGAACGTCCTGTGTGTTTCAGAGGTGACATTTACAGTGCACCATCAATATTGGGGGTGTTTCAGTTAATTAGCCGTTTTTATTAACGCTGAAGTACAGTAAAACCCAATGGAAGTGTTAGGAATGTAAATGAGCACCATCCCCAGGCTGATCCAGCTCCAAGCAGTGAGCTATCACACACTGCCCCCATATTTATGCTGCTTTTTATTTTCTGGACTGAGCAGAGGTTGCTCGTGCTTCCAGCTGAGTTTCACCTCTTGTGCATATGCATGTGCTTGCATGTGCCAAAGTTCACAAGAAGCAACAAAGCTGTAGGTGCAACCTCAAATTTGCTGGATTTATTTTAATTCATTTTGCAATTTTCAGGAAAATCATATTTGTAACCAACTCTGGTGACAACCAAATATAGATTAAGGCTGGTTTTGTGGTTTTTTTTCTTTCTTGCTTAGTTATAATGATNATAGATTAAGGCTGGTTTTGTGGTTTTTTCCTTTCCTACTTAGTTATAATGACGCACCTTGCAGCATCTAAACTGCAAGGTTTATATGTCATATCCGTGACATATAAAATAAAGCATTATTTATATAATGTGCCTTGCTTAGGCTGCATGAAATGGTAAAAAACTTCCCAGCTCACGTCACTTTGTATTCAAAACCCCTTATTCCTCAGTTCTTATTCCACGTTAACTTTTGACTATGCCTTATTTTCAAAGCTCTTCTTCGCTCAGCACAGGCCTACACACGGGATCTTCTCTCTACTGGATCTTTTTGCTTACTTAATCCCACTAAAAATCCCAGCTTAATATGAGCCCACCTGAGTGTTTCCAAGTCTACCTGCACAGTTGCCTTTATGTTTTTCTTCAGTCTTGGGGTTCGTGATAGCATCTCCTTATCATTCCAGTCCCTTCTAAACAGAGACCATCTGATATTGGGTCTTTTCATGTATCTGTATCCTTCCAAAGATCATGTTCATCTCAAATTTGACAATATGGATATCAGTAAAAAATTTTTTTAAATGCCATCCTAAATCTTTCATTAAATGGTTTATATTCAGGCTTATCTGTATCTGTGTTAGATTGCAAGCTCTTGGAGGCAAAGACCTCCTCTATTCCTGGTGTGCATACTGCTGAACACACTGTCACACTCCACAAATTGCAAATAATGAGCAATGGCGATGGACCTTATTTTCTACTGCCTTCCATCTTACTGCTATTTACCTTTGCACAAAACAAGTGTCAAAGAGGTGACATTAGCAAGGGCTGTGGTTCCTCAGCAGCTCGGCATGTTTTAAGTTGAAGCCTCAATCATAAAAGAGGACAATAACCACAACACTTCAGAAAACTTTATATAAACATTTTACTAACTTACAAATTGAGTTTCTCATTGATTTTCAAGATAATCCATTTCATACTTCATTTCGTTAAATATTGGTACCATTTCTGCATAATCAGGCTCTGGTCTTGCTGTTTCAAAATGCTTTGTTGCAGGTAATCCATGAAAGCAAGGTTTTAAATGAATCTTATTCTGATTTCCACCCCCCACCCCCCCCCATTGGATTTCATCTTCGTTTCAGACTTGGAGCAATAGCTCATATTCATATCCAGATATTCAAAATGCTTTGTATTTGTTATTCAGCAGGATTATGCTCTTTTGGACTTGTTCAAGTTCACATTTAAAATGAAAAATAACTCACTGTTGCTGATGATGAGTTCATATCTCTCCTTATTCACTGTTACTGTTAAGATTAGAAGGGTCTAAAGGCAGGTGAGGTGAAACAGAAATTTAACAGAAGTTCTGGAAATCAATGTATATCTAAATTAATCATGACCCAAAGGTATCATACTGGACTCAGACCAGCTCAAGTAATACCTACACAGGACAGGTTAGGGAGCCTTTTCCCCTTGCCACAATTAAAATGCATGTAACAAAAATGAGTAGGTATTCCCAGGAGCCTTACGTGAGGCAACTCCCCAGAAAGAAGATGCAAGGACTGCCCAGCATCTAAATTACCAGGCTGAGTTTACAGAGCAGAGATGAGAAGCACTATGGCCAAGTAAAAAAAAAAAATCACAGTCATCTAAAACCTGGATCCCAGCCAACTTTTCCCAATAATGGTAGGTGACAGGCCAGAGCTGATCCAATGTGCATTTTAATTGGTGGCAAGCTCAAGTAACAAGCCATTGCTGTTCATCTGTCAAAGAAAAAAATAAAAGGCCAAACACGTAGCACTGTCTTTATTTTATTATTAGACTATGTACTACATATATTTTTATGTAAATTGTTTGAAGGTCTTTGGTATCTAACAGGAACAGAAAGGGGATTTTTCCCTACTAATTACCTAATATGTACATCTCCAAAAGAGAAACAAATAGGAAAAGATAGCATCTCTGTGGTCTGATGGAGTGAAGGAGACCCTGAGTCATACTTGAAGCAGCCTGATAAATTGATCAGTGACAGCCCACGTAGGTAAAAGTTCTCAGAAGGGAAATGGCAACTGTGTGTAATGATACTTTTGCTTCACTTAAATACTGTGAAAATGTGCAATAGCCCAACACAGGCTCGTGAGAGCCACTGATTTGGTAAAGCTTCTTTCTCCTTTTGAACAGCTTCCTGAGAGTTTAACTGCTTTCATTCAGGTTTTCCTGTAAAGCATGAAAAGTGAGCACTAAAACTCCTAACACCCTCCATTAGCATACAAAGCACCTTCTTCCCTTTTGTTTCCTTTGACTTTTTTTTTTTTTTTTAATATTCTCAATATTAACAAAGCAAACCTGATCAGTCTGAAGGGGCTGTGAAGAAGATTGCATTGTTTAAGGGCAGGCTTTTGAAACCAAAAGGACTCTAACCAATTTCTTATGACCGAGAGGTGGGTACGGTTTCATGTGTTGCAGAGTATTCCTGTGCTGCTCAGGAGAGCACAGATTGCATTCCATCAAAGGCAATTTTTCAGAGGTTGTCCCTCCTTTTGCTTTCCACGAAAATGAATCTATACCATTTACATGGAACACTTAACCTTCAGACTGTCCTTACTACAGCAACACTACTCCTATGGCAGATACATGTTTACTTAGACAAATCTAATTTACCCTTTGTTAATGTGTGCTGTCTTTACTTGCTATATTACATTAAAGTAGAAATAGAGTTACAAAAAAATTATCTTGCTTAAAATCATTCATAAGCTTTCATCAAGGGAATAAATTTACCAATTTCCCTCTTAGTTTATAACCATCCACTGTACTAACTTGACCTTTACCTAAACAGGGCTATAATTGCAGTTAAGATTATGTAATTTACAATAACAACAAAAAATTACTTTTGAGGAACTGCTACTGGCCATGAATGTCTCACAGCCATTAAATGCATCATTCATCTTGAGAAGAAAATTATTCTTATCCACGTCGACATTTTTAACATAAACTGTAGTACTCTCTGTTGGCACTTTTTTACGTACCCATTAATCTCAATAGTAAAGCATAAGTCTCACCCACCTATTCTCTGAAGTTTGGATGTCACTACTGTGTACAATAAAAATTGTATATTCATGAACTCCATTTGTTTTATGTCCTTCTCTCTGTCAAAGTCTCCCAAGCAGCATATGCTTTGCTCTGTGGAGAATAAAATCAAATTTGTCTGTCTTGTCATATTGTCATCAAAGTGATACTATCACAATTAGATTAACATTTTGTGAAGGAGCTGAAGGGAGGGAAAGGAAATAGGAACAAATTACAGAGAATCCCAGTTAACCCTTTCTCCAGCATGAAGCCCCCTCTGAGTGGTACCTGGAGGTAAAGAAAGCAGCCAGGACCCAAAACAAGCAGCCCTGCCCAGCCCCTGCCGCCCGCCTCGGGGTCAGCGAGGTTTCTCCGCAGCCCTGCAAGGTTCGGGCTCATCCAGAGGGCTGCCAGTGCCACTGAGAAGCAGCGCTGCTGGGAGCGGAGCTCTCCCCAGGCCGTTTTAGCAGAGCAGCGACAAGTGCAGGGCGCAGCCCCAGGGCAGGTCCTGGCGCGGCCGGGACACCCGCTCCGGCTGCACGCCCAGCCCTCGGGATGCTCCGGGGCCAGCACAGCACCACGGGCACCTCTGCTGGCTGCAAAACAGGAGTTTGGGAGCAGGGCAAAAGGAGCAACCTCTTCTTCTTCTTCTTTTTTATTTTATTTTTTTTTTTCCCTGGATTTCTTCAGCTCTACTTTCACATTTATTCATTTGTTAAATAGAGAACAAAAAAAAAGCAAATCGATGATTTCGTCAGATAAAGGGACAAAACACCAGCCTGTTGTGCAGAGGTGAAGAAAAAGTGTCTCTAAACTTACTCACACTGTGCAGTTGCATTTCCCAATCCACTTCCAGTGTACAGGTAAGATCCATGCAATAAATTATGCTTGTGCAGGACAAAGAAATGTATCCATACAACTTATCTTCTCATTACAGCTGCATCATCTGCACATTGATCTCCTTCTCTGGGGATTAATTCTAACATGAGCTGTTTCTGACACTCATTCTTCAGGACAGGCCTGCCAAGGATGTATGTTCTCTTCATTCTCCTGTATGTGAAGTAACCCACCAAAATGATAAATTCAGCTCCCTGGCACACGTCACTAATCTATCTTAGAATTTCTATGGAAGTTATCAGCTGTTCAGAGTGGGAATATTTTCTGTAAAGTCAGATGGTATAATTGCCATAACTTACATTGCACCATACTTGAAAAAATGAAAAAAAAATATCAACTTTTTAAAAAAGGACCAAAAATAGCTTGCATGTCTCCATGCAAAACATTAGGCATTTCTCACTGACAGAAATCAGTGTTGCCTGTATCTCTGGGAAATTCCATTCTCTCTAGTCAAAATGATTATTTTCTCCTAACCCATCACAGTTCTCATGTGCAAGGATTTAAGGACACCATCTCTTTTGTGTCCAGAAAACTGGAAAATCACCTAGAACTGAATTTTGTGTGCCACAAAGCTTGGACCTATTACCAAATAATATGGGAGCAAACTGTACATGCTGAGAGAGAGAGAACAAACATTTTTTGTCCCATATTTTTTAAAATATTGGTTGTTTGAAGAGGGGGTCACAGGGCAGGGTGCTGTGGACATAATGTTGGGAAAGGGAGGGGGAATTGCACACCAAAGGGATGATAATGAATAGCAGTGCAAACAGAAGAGGCAGTGGGGAAGGAAGAGGCAGAACAGTACACTGAGAAGAACAGTATTACATTCACAAAAAAAATGGTAAGGTCAAAGAGAAGGAGAAGAAACTTTGACTTTGAGATTTTGCCAAGAGGCAGCCTTTGGTAATCAAGGCAATTCCAGCAGAGCACAGAAATGAAAGCCAACTGGAAAAGATTCATTAGAGTTTAAGTAACTTAAGGTAGTGGTGACAGACTGCCTGTCGGATTAATTTGGAAGTAAAGGAAATGTGGGAAGGCAAGCAGGAATGGGGGATGAGTTTGCAAGATGCTTCTTCCTTCATCTCGGCCACAGAAAGAAGCTAGAGGACAGTGAGAGGCATGAGAAGAAAATAAGCAAAAGGCAAGATCTCACAGAACAGCTATGTTTGTCCTGTGTAGAAATTGTCCCTTTCAATGCCAGAAAGGAAAATAGAAATTGAAACTCTTCTATGAGAACCTGCTCTTTCCCTGGCTTCACAGCATTGCTGAATGCAGAAAGAAGCTTTTGCTGCCATTTCAGACACGAGTCCTGTGGGCTGATCCCACGAGTGCCCTCAGCTCTCGCTGAAGTCAATGGGAGTTAAGGGCGTTCAGCACTTCCCAGGGTCAGGCCATGTATCACTTAAAAATAACTCACCAACATTAAACATCATTAAAGAAACTAATGCTCATTAACTAGCAATAGACCACTGGGAAAGGATCAATAGTTGTCTCCAAAATCATCTTACCTCTTACAGTATATGCATACTCTACTTAATGACAGTGAAGGATGGTGACACTGAATGATAGGTCACTGATAACAGTGAATGGGAAAGACTGCTTCTTAATTAATCAGGAAAGTATTAGCAAAGAATTCCACTTAACAGGGATACATCTGGGGGCCTAACCAGGTGATTAAGGAATGATGTGCTGACCCTTGGTGAAACAAAATGGCAGCTTAAGAAGAAATGCAATGAACACTCTTTGTCATTCTTCTGGTTTTCTTCAGAGCAGAGTGCCTTATTTCACCTCACACGTTTCAAGGCATTGCTTTTCTTTAATTACCTCTTAATAACTGCAGTAGATTCATAACAGGCCAAGCTGATTCTGAGCCTGCCAGTGGAAAGGGTTCTGTGGTGTGGCACCAACCTGATGCTGTATCTGAACTGAATGGCTCTTGCTCTGCAGCTCTTGCTTAGGGAAAGCTGCTACTGGGTTTAACTGGAGTTGTGGTTTCCCTCATGGGACTTAGAGGCCATTATTTGGCACAGTGTAAACAGGACAGGCTTGCATACCTTGTATGGAGATTATGAACATTATTTCCTTTTCCTAATCCAGATCTGGATTTCCTTCCCTTCAGGATCTACATATGGGAAATCACAGAGACGTCCAAGCACAGAACACTTTTTGCTGCCTTCAAGAGATTGTCTCATGGACATTTTTTAGGTAAAAAAAAAAAGCAGCACAATCTTATCTGCATTCCACTGGTACCTAACGACCCTCCTCATCTGACTGAATTTACTGTAATCCCTATAAACCTAAATCTCAAAGAATTCCAATGCCTTGCACATCTCTCCTGTTCTAATTTATGAGAACTTGGTAATGTGCCATCTGGAGGTTTCACTGCTTTTGAGACGCATGTTCAGCCCACAATGGAAGCCAAAAGGAGAAAGAAAGCAAAATACAGGGGAAGGAGAAGATCTGGCTTCAAGGAACAAGTGTCATGAACTCACACAGACAAAAACTACATTTCAAAAAAATCAGTTTTAACTTGCATGATCGGCACATACACAGCTGATAACCCAGGGTCTCAACCTAAGGACATTAGCAGCGTTACAGGGCAATCCTTACACAAGGACAAAATGTCCTTGAGCAATTTCTGCAATGTATTAGACACAAACAGGGTTTTCCTCAAAACTGAAGTCATGTCAGGCTTCTTGCTTCACCTCTTCTAATTTTCCCTGAACAAACATATTTATTGTGGCGGTTTCAAGTAAATTTCCAGTTCACACACTTTTTCTGTGAGACAACAAAGGGCTTATTGGGGGGAGCTTCTAGGTTGATTGGCTGTTCTACACCCAGGCCATCAAAGGTCTGAGGCCTGTTTCACTCTGAAAAAAATATGCCTAGCTCTGATTTTATTCCTTTTATTAAGCTACTTAAACAAAAATAACATTGAAAACTCTATGTCACTGAAGTCATAATTACTAACCTATGAAAAGAGAAATTCAGCTGTCAGGCTGGATCACATCAAGAAGTTAAACACAGTACTGGGAAGCATATTAGATCACAAAATAAGTTAAATCATCCTATTAATACCAAAATAATCAATCCTAAGACAGATTTGCAAATTCATCATAATGAGGATATTAAGAAAGCAGCTGTTCATTCGTTACATGCACCAATTACAGAGTACTTTAAAGTTGAAACAAAATCATAATCTAACATCTGATCCATGCCCCTGGCACCAGTGAAAAGGTTTCTCTTCAAACACTTGCTCTCCCTGCTCAGGAGTGAGGAAACCCTGGTCTCCCAGGATCCATCTTCAGAGTTACTGGGATGGAGATGTTCATATCAGCGTCTATCAGAAGCATTCCTCTTGGCCAGAAAGGACAGAAAGAGGAAAGTTTCAGACTGCTCACTGAAGGTGGGACCCTTTTCCCAATATTCTTATTTTGACTGAGGAACGATGTCATTAGTGTTTCCTTCATGACTGCAAGGGCGGTGCTCACACCCACCTCTCCACAAACAGCTGGAGTGCTAAAATTCAGTTCACAACAGGACTGAGACTCCTCCACAAGGTGAGGAAAAGGCTGCTTTGTGACAGCAGCAGAGTGACTCTCCCAGGCACTGTTGCCCCCCTGGTCCCTTGCAGCACCAAAACCGTGGAACCCCTTAGCCCTGTGTGTTCCTGCTCACAGCCACAAGAGCAGTGAGTGCCCCTCTGGCCAGTCTCTGCCTCTGCCAGTGCTGAGCACAGGACCAGCAGGGCACTGCTGGCCAGAGGGAGACTTTGGAACCACCAGCAGCGTGTGTGCCTCCTTCCCTTCCCTGCTCCTCTCTTCCCTCCTGGGCCAGCCACGGCAGAGACACCTTCTGCACCCATGGGGAACTCGGGAGAGGCAGGGCAGGACTCCTGCAACTCCTCTCTGGGCTGAAGGAGAGGCTGTAAAGGGAACAAACCTGGGGAGACATTCTCACACTGCTAGGCAAGGTGGCCTTTAGCTGCAGTCCTCAGTACTCATGCAACCATGATTCCTTGTTCCATCAGTCTGGTACCCTGCATAGCTACCTTCATGGTCTGTGCCAAAAGCTGGATCTGTCTCAAAACAGGAAATTCAAACAGGCTAGGTAGGCTCCCTGTAAATGAAAGATAATTTTAGAAAGGGAAATTTTTACATTAAAATTTAATTGAAAGATGCAGTCACAAACTTTGCAACTCCTCCTCTTTTCTGGACTATAGTAAGTCAAGATCTGACAGGTCCCATGTACTTTTCTTCTGGGTTCAGGAAGAGGCTGAAGACTGATTATCTGACTTCTCCTCACACACCCATATTGGAGACCCTGAATGAGCAGTTTTGCCTGAGATGTCTTCTCAATCAAGGCACTACCCTGCTTGTTCTCACCTCCCCGAGAATTCATGCAGTTGAGACATAAGGTGCACTGTGATCAGAATAGAACATATTCCTCTTGGACCAATTCATGAAAACATCATTTTAGTGAGTTATTTAAAAATAGTTGGCATTTTGAAGACTGTGGAGTCTGCAAGTCTGACCTTCCCTTTGCCAAATACCAAAAAGTGAAAAATCTATTTACAAGATAATGATGGGGTTTTTATTTACTTTAATGGGTTTTAGGCATTATATCAGCAAACCAAAAAGCACATACAAATAGATCAAAAGTAGTAGCTTTAACACTCAGGGGGATTCTCTAAGCACAAAACTGTTGGGGAACCCTCCCCACTTTTCTGGGAGTGGAGACACTGTACAGCAAAGCCTGTGAGATTCACCAGGACAGAGAAAACAGTTAAGGTTCAGATTCAGTACTGGCAAAGTGCTCAGCTAAGGCAGCACTGCTTTCCTGCCCTTTTCATTGAATAGAGCACAGAAGTAGCTGAAGCAGGACAAAGGCATTGCTGGGAATGAGGAGAATCCATGGGACCTATGCAGTGGGAGCTGGAAAATCAAATTTTTTAATGTCAGCTGTTATCAGTGGCACTTTCTTCATTTCACAAATGAGCCAAAGGAACATGTGGAAATAAAAAACAAAAAAACCAAAAAAAAAAAACCCCAAAAAAACAGGCTACCTGAAAAAGAGGAAACATCACATTTCAAAGGTTCAAGTTCCCACACTGATTTTTACCTGCCTAGGATCCCTTATGACCAGTGACTGAGCCCTCACAACTGCCCTGGTGACCCTAAATCGCAGCATTCAGGAACAGTCTGCCACACTTCTCCTCACTCTGTCAAGGCTTAGCAAAAAAAAAAAAAAAAAAAAAAAAAAAAAAAAAAAAAAAAATTATTAAAACGCACTTTAATTTCTTTCTGTGGCTTCTTGATCTTGTGAAAAGCAGTTCAACACCTACAGAATACCTTCCCTAAGGAGATAACTGTACAAGCAAAGTTCAAGTATCCCATCATTGATTGCATGTGTTTCATACTAAGCTCCTTCCCCTATAATGCACTTTCTACAATAGCTGATAGATTTTTCCAGTCTTCCTCTGGGAGTCCTAAATGACTTTGCTAGAGAATTGTAAAAGCTCTTTTTCCTTCACTGACAAAACTCAGCTCCTGAATGAAATGTTTGAAAATCTTTAAAGATACTTTTTAATACATGTTGAGTCTCTTAAAAATAAGGAAACTGTGCAAACAGTAGAACACAGGTGGTGGTACAAGAACACGCTAAATTGCTGTGGCAGTTTGATTTTCTAACCTCAGGATACCACAGGTTGTGTAAACCCAAATCAAAATTCTCTGTGTACACTCTTATCAACCACTATGTTTATTCTGATGCAGAGGCCTTCATTCCAGCAAGCATCTCTGTCCAGAAAAGTATTGACATTTGTGCTTAAATTTGAATGTACATCCCATTCAGTAGGTTGTAAAGGACATTTAAGCACCTGTATGCCTAAAAAGAGACTGACAGAGGGCATATCTGAGTCAGAATTTTATTAATGTTCCCTGAAGGTTATATAAGATCAAATGGGTAGATTGACTTGGCATTGTATTGCAGTGACTTTGTACAATGTTTGGGAAAATGAAACCATTAATAAGAGATCAGGTGAATATTTTTTCATTGACACTCTGGGTAATAAAATGTGAAATGTTTTATTTCCCCAAATGAGGTCAGCACACATGTGAATAATTGCCTGAAACAATATAATTTTTGTTTAACTTGTTTAATTGTCTAGATAACTTGCTTGTTCAAAATAAATATGCAGTTTAAAAAAAAAAAAAAAAAGAGCTGTGGTTGGACTCATAAGAAGCCCTTCCTTTATGATTAACACTGCAGTCCCTGCTGGCAATCCTCTGGTGGCTGGACTTAACAAACACATAACCAAAAGTGGCTGTTCCTGTGCCTACTTTTCAGTTTAAATAATCTGGGGTTATGCGAAAGCCATCTTCTCTAACAACTTTCTCTCTGGGAGTGCAAAACAGATTCATATTTGTTCCTTGTATTTTTATTTATCCATGCACTCATCCCTTCTTTTGCCATCTGTCACAGAACTAGCTGAAAAATTGAATGTTTTAATCCTATTTTGATAACTATTCAGCATTACTTATTTATGGGGAAACCCCTCCCCTAGGTATTCCATAGGGGAATCATAGGGGACTGGACAGACTCCTGAAAATATTGAGATATACTTATTTACAAGTAAACCAATAAAACTGGCAACTAGCTACAGCGTTGGTACTGAACCCAGATTTCTGGATTTCTTCTGCTAAAAAGAGCACAGAGTTTGCATCTTAATGCTTTGGCATTTGATTGCTGAGCTCTCCACTTGGAACTCTCCACTTGAGTTCTCAGCTGGAAGTGCGTGTAACATCTGTGTGCAGACTTGGCAGGAGGAGCCCAGCACGCTGGGCAGTACATGAGTCCTCTTCACCATCTTGCAGGATTAGATCCGTATCCCAAGATCCAGCACAGCTCAGGGAGCTGGTTTGCCAGATCCACATTTGTGCTCAAGTAAATGTCTGGCTTTTCAGGACCTGCCAAGAGAAGATCCCTGGCTTCTTTTTTCAGCCAACCCCAAATTCGTGCCAGTCGCCATAAAGGGGTGCGAGCCCTCGCTAGCGTACACGTGTTTGAGGGGTTGTACTGATGTTACAGGAGTTCCACCAATTGCTCCAGTGGAGGCTCTTGCACTCTTCAGAGTGCTGAAGCCTTTAAACTCATAGCTCTGTTTCACTTTAGCAGGGTTTCCAGTCTCTCGTTTTAGTAAAATAAATGCCACTCCAAGCCTGGATCGCGTTCCAATTATTCTCACAATGGTGAATGCTGTGAGGAAACAGTGGACATTCTGCCATGTGGAACAATTACATCATACCCAATCAGACAGGAAAGAAAAGGGGGAAGAAAGCAACTAAATCAACACACTGTGCATCCATTCGTTTTACCGTGTCATTTAGCATATGGTCACTCATGTGATCAAGACAGTAACTGGCATTTTTCCCAGTTAATTCACCTCTTTTCTCTTTGTCCTCTGTTGTAGCACCAATCTTTCAGCAAGATTTCAGGTTGCAATCCCCTTGGAGAATGAATGGTCCTTATTAAGTGTCTGGAAAAAAACAGCAGTTTATTAGTACATTGAGACTAATTATAGCTCTGCCTTAATCAAATAAAGAATCACAATAAAAAACCCGAACACCTCACTTGAAATCAACTTAAATATTTTTTATTTCTCTGTCGCTCTCTCTTTATAGAAATTGCCAATGCAATTAAGTCCTATAGCTGTAACAGCTGTCTAAGTAACTTCTGAAAAAATAAGTTGTTTCTTTTTCCTGAGGTTTGGTGGTTACAGTGATGTGAACTGACTAATACTTTACAGAGCCTAGCTGTGAATCATTCACTGCAAATAAAAGGCAAGGCACGCAAATGTTCCTACGCGTGTTCCTCTCAATTATATTTCTGAGGCCATCCACTTGATTTTGATATCCATTCAGCATTACATATTTGAAGTCTAGACAAGGGAAGTCTAGACATCCATAGTGCCCTGTCATGTTTTTTACACTATTTTTGAATGTAGATGCACCTTCGAAACACAGAAGACTATTATGCTCATTGAAAGCTGGATTCTATGTTGACGAAAATATATTTAGCTGTAACTGATACCCATTGCATAACAGAATTTTCTGAGGGCAGCTGTGCTATACAGAGGGGAATGATGAGAAATCCAAACTGAAGTGCAGGCAGGCAAACCCTGTTTTTGTGGGAAAGATCAAGAATAATGAGCAGTTCCCAATCTGTATACACCCAGGTGGCTTAAGGACTTTTAAGAACAGGGAGAAAAGTGATATTCAAATATCTCTTTTCCCCCCCTTCCTTTATATTGTTTCATTACCTGGTAATAAATTAGTAAAGGTAGGAGACTGTTTACACACCTGAAGTCCAGGGGGATGGCAATTCCCAGAGCTGCATTCTACCTGAAATGTTCAAGGACATGCAGCTGACACAGTGGGCCTCTGACTGTAAGACAGACAGCTTCAGGCACAAAGCTGCTGTATAAAACTGTCTACATCTACCTAAATTAGAACTGACAACCAGCCCTGGTTTTATAATGCTGAGTTCTCAACTTTTGGACACCAAAACCTATCCAGAAAAGGAAACAGAGTACATTAGATTTATAATTTGTTGGTTTTCGTTCTTTTTTTCTTTTTTTTTTTTTTGCTTTTGGGCATTGTTTCTTCTATTTCTTCTCCTCTCTCTTTTTTTTTTCCACTCTCATTTTAAAATAAAGCATTTGACACATCATATTTTTTGCTCCACTGTTTTTTTTGTTTCGGGTTGTTTTTTTTTTTTTTTTGTAGAAAACCCCTTTAAAGTTAAGCATTTAATTCTAAAAAAAAAATACAACTGAAAATTCATCTTGATCACACTTGAATATGATACTGTGTTTTCACTAAAAATAGAGCTTGTTAAGGACAGGAGTTAAATTTCATAGTAAACCACTGGATTAAATGGAAACAGAAGTTTAATAATAAAGCTCTGCATTAAATGGAACCAGCAGGTAAAACAGAGAGCTTGAAGAGAGATTCCTGTAGCTGCTTTGCAGACTTTGCTGAATTATCACTCCTATAATGAGTTCACGAAGACTAATGTTTCAAAAATAGCTACTAATTTCAGGTGCCAGATTTTAACCTTCTCCAAAAAGTGAATAATTTTGAGATTCTGTCTAGTCATAATACCCCATAAATTGGCTGTCTGGCCATTCTGAAAACGAGGAATTACAGACAACTGATTTTATCTGTTTCATATTTATGCCATAGGCATTTTGATTGAATTTTCAAACTAACACTTATTTTTAAGAAAAAAAATTTTATATAATAACTCACCAAATATCAGTTTATTAAAAATTTCTATGAAAT
>VZSE01003451.1:601032-633272 GCA_013398275.1 Promerops cafer | reverse complement strand
CTTCCTTCCTTCCTTCCTTCCTTCCATCCTTCCTTCCTTCCTTCCTTCCTTCCTTCCTCTCCCTCTCTCTCTCTCCCTCTCTCTCTCTTTATTTTTCCTCTGCTTTCTTTCTCTCCTCTTTCTGTCAGAACTGAACTAACACACCAACAACAACTGTTTGATCAGACTGCCAGGGTTTCAGTTGCGCTCACAACAAACCTTTGGCTTTACGTGTCCTTTCTTCCCATAGCAGGAATTGGTTGTTACAGACATCCCGATACGTTGCAGGCTCTGGGCTACAGTTGTAGGGAGCCTGAGATGTCTGGGGGCCAGTGAAGGAGCACAGTTCCTCGGTGCCTGGGGAAGCACCAGCGTGGTGACTGAGGTAGCCCTAACGCCGAGGAGCCCCCGGGCCGGGAGCAGTGCTGGAGCGCGAACAGCCGGGAGCCTGTGGGGAATACGGGTCTGGCTGGAGGTGCTGACATCACACCCCAGGCAATTTTTGACCTGAAGTACAGAGGAGGGGAGAGCATGTGTCACATTTTCCCTGAGCCCTCAGCCTCACCCTTATTGATGGGAAGGTCAGGCAGGTTTAGTAACAGCCATCCATTCACAGGCATGGTCAGCCTGTCTACATGGAAAAGCTCTAAAACTGATTAGCTCACCAAACCAGTGGAAACAACAATCTCAGAATTTCTTTCCTTTTCAGCAAAGGTTTGCTTTGGCACATTTTTCCTTTAGATGGGAAGATGGTAAAAAGAAGACCGGACACCAGGTCACAGTCTACTTTGCTGCGTACCATAGGCAATCCTTTTTTAACCCAGCCTTTCTGGATTTGTGTTTCTGATCAGCACATGCTTTTGCTGTGTTTGTAAAAGAGATGATGGAGGAACGTCAGCTCTGCTTTTCCCCATAGCCTCCTTTGCTCATTTTCCAAAGCTTAGTAGCCTGCTGGGGAGAAATTCAGCTTATTTGTTGCTGCCTAAGAGTTTATAAAGCTCTCTGATTTGGCCTTCACCTCTCATATCATAACCACTTGAGTGCAGCACAAAGACTATATTAATAGCCCTTTTGGTGAGCTTCTGTCTGATGCGGGACTCCAAGATCTCCCAATTACTGCCCAGGAGTTTGCAGCCCCCCATCATAGCAGGGAAGGCAAACAGCAGCCCCGTGAGCACACAGAGGAGGTTTCTGCTTTCCCATGAACACAAACACAAGGATTTTGTAAGTGAGGCTGTTTGCAAAGCACAGTGATGCTGCGTGGGCCAGGGTGGGAGAAAAGCGGTTCAGATATAACAGAGGGTTAATACCAGAAACCAGAATTAAAGCAAAGCAATAACAGAAGTGTTTTATTTCCATCCTCTGGGAGATTTCTTTCGGATAACTCTAAACCGACATAATTATTACACAGAACACCACATCTTAATATATATTAGAACTACATGCTGGGGGTTGAAAAGTAGCAAGAAAAAAAAATCCATCCAAGAATGAGTCAGAAATAAACAATTTCAAGTCATAAAATAGGAATTAGCTCAGAGGCTTAGTCTGAGAATAAATGTTCACAGGAAAGGTTATTTTTCCTGATTTATAAGGGGTTTACAAGAAACCTGCAGCTTGCCATTGGAGAAATGAAGTCTTCTTAGGGGCTTTACATTGTTTTGCCACCACTTTCATAATACTTGTTTATGTTTTTAAGGGGGGAAAATGTACAGCGAGGTGGAACGGTTATTGACCAGATTGATCATGGGAACAAATCTGCCGGTGGTAACCTTGTTTAATGATATGTTGCTGGGCTCAGCACCTTGCTGAGGCTGTGATTCTTCACCGGCTGGGCCCGCATGATGGATCACGGTAGGAGGCTGATGGTGCAATCACTCACTGGCAGCCACTGACACCTGCACCAGCCTGACACCCGTCCCCTCTGGATGTATCAGCCAGCCTGCTCAGCCTACTGGGAGACACGACTGTTCCACCAAACGGCGAACAAAAGTTCTTTATCTACCTTGCAACTTCCCCTGTAGGACGCAGCCGCCTTCTTTTCTTTCCTTTCCTTTTTATTCCAGCTCCATCTGCAATTCTGTCTGTCACTTCTTTGCATCTGCTTCTGGTTTAGGAGCATTCTATTCCACGGCTGATTTAGGAAAAACAAAACAAAGCACCCACTAAATCTAGAAGAGAAGGGAAGAAAAACCAGAGGACAGGGAGAGAAGGATTGCATGGCAAAAGTATGAAAGCAGCATTTTCTCACTGAAAATCTCTTACCTGTTTGTGAATATTCTGTTAGAAAGCAAATTGCTGTCTCTGAGTATGGTGCAACTCACATTCTTTGTGCGCCTTTATTTTAAAGAGAAAGCACTTACTTAGTCCTACTTATACTGGATATTGAACATAACAGATTCCCTGTAAAAATTAAGAGCAGGAAAATGAGCAACTACTCTTTTTCAGAAAGTTCCTTTCCTCTCTTTTCCTCAAGACAAATCTGAAAGCTAATTTATGCAAGACTATTTCAGATTCAATACTTTAATATCACAAATACGTGCCCAAGTCAGCTTCACCTAAAAGCAGTTACATATGGATATACATACTCATGGGCACTATCTGCATTGTACGCCAGCCAAGATCCACTCTCAGCTCATTGGTTGGGATTTTTAATAATTTGCCACTTTTATAATACAAATTGCATGTAATGATAGACAACCACTTAAAGGGAAACATTTTAAAATATATCTAGCCTGTGAAATAAGGATTTCAATTGATTTTGTCTTCTAGTCCCCTTTCTTGCAGGGTTGATGAACTTTTTTTGGGGAAAAAAACTTTATAAGTATGACAGGCCATTATAATGATAAAAAAGTAATTATCTAGCCAAGGAGGCTTTAGCACACAGTTTCCCTATCTCTAATTTTGTATAAAGACCTCTTCATTGGTTCACAGCACAAATCTGTGCAGCTTCTTAGAAAAAGAATGGGAACACCACTTCAGCTACCATGTTTCTTAATTGCACATAGACCAGTCCTACAAATTGCACACATCTGTCTTTTCAAGTCGTTATAAATTCAAATATATATCGTCTCCTGCTAGCAGGGCCTGCATAGCCATTGTAGGGGCCAGATGGAGCAGCATGGTAGTGCAGAACCCAGGCTGCTCACCAGAACAATATGGATGGCCACCCCTGTTGCCACTCCCCTTTCTCCCCTTTTTTATTCTAGGTAAAAAAACCTACATTACAGATTTGTTCAGTTGCCTTTTGTTCTTTAACTCGAGCAGCAGTTCAGCTGCGCCCTGAATCCTTGTGAAAACACATGCTGTCTCTGCCACCCCTGCTCTACAAGTGCCCTGCACGAGTAAAAGTTAGAGGGTTACTTCCTGGGGCTCTGAATATAACATCCTCTCTGAGCCTTGTAGTCATTAAACTGTGCTTTGAAAACACTTGGACTACCCTGACTTATTTCCCCAAATCAATATTCCATATAGTGTAGGGGTAGGGGATGTGGGAGGGAAGGTTGTATCTTCATGTGGATCCCAAACAGCTCTCAAGTGAGCATTGGTCTGCTCTCTCTGAGCCAGCAAGTGTAGAAAAACAGAAAATCAGAACCAGTCATCTTAGTCTTCTTTAAAATACCACCTCCCCAAACAATTCTATTATTGGCCTTTAAGAAGCCATTAGAAAATAAATAAATAAATAAATTTCTCCCCCTAGTAAACATAGCTGCTGTCACAATTGCACACGTAGGCCCCCACAAGTACACGCACATGGAAAGCATAGCTGGGCACCATTTAATTGATAACCACGCTCCCAATTCCGTCCCCTCCTTTCGGGATAGCAGTCACCGTATGCAGCTGCTAAGACAATGAAAATGCTTTTCCAGCTGCAGCATCTGGCTCTTTGGCAGACTCATTTAGTAGTTGTGTTGGCAGCTTTGAATTTGCCTCTGGGTCTATCATACGTTTATAAAGGCAATGGACTGTCAACCTCACGTGTGTGTCTGCGTGTCTGTTTGTCTGTGTTTCTCGTCCCTGTTTACTGCTGCTTTTTGCCTGTGTCTGTTCACAGAAAATAAGCATTAAACACAGAGAAAAACACAAAATTAACCCCCCATCTTTTACCTAGGCATACAACTCTACTTCTTCAACTCTTGGCATCTTCCTTTCAACACACATCCGTTTCATTTGCATAGAAGATAACTCGTTAGACAAATTCCCTGTGTTTTACAAGGAAACTGCGCCTTTATATGTGCGCACATACAAATCATTTCTTTGTGACTAAGACCCTTAATGCAGTGATATCATAATAAATGGAAGGGGACATTTTTCATGTTACAATAATAAATGAGGTGTTAAAGGAATATCCTGATACGTGAGCATTTTATAACTACTGCTTGTTGCTTGGTGGCAGCTGTAAAGCAGGGCTCACTGAATTAGCTATGATGTACTACTCCAGGGTGATGTTAATTATTCCACAGTGGTAAGCATTTTTTAAGTAGCTGCTTCACATTTTCACATGTTTAGGTATAACACACTTGCAAAGGCAGGGTTTAAACCACAGTTAAGCATCCCACCTGAAGCAAATATTTAAGTGGAACATATTCTAAAATGCTGCAAGACAGGTGAGGTCCAGGGGAAGAACTGAAGTTTGGGATGATCTTGTTATCTTGACTTCATATTTGAAAAGATATCTGCACACAAATATATACACTAATATGTGGACAAGTAGGCTGATACTTTTCTTCCCCATTGAAAAGACCTCCAATGTAAAGTAAAAAATAGACATTTCTCAGCTAAATTTCTTGTTAAATAAAAGTCATCTTTCCAAAATTGCAAGGGTGTAAAAGTGGGTAGACACTTGCTGGTGTTGCAGTCAATAAAACTACCTGCAAATTATTTAAATGCGCACACTGTAGCACAGGAGAGTCTAAAATGAGTGCTGATGAATTTAACCTTCTTGTTTGTTATCAGTATTGCAAAAAAAAACCTCAAAAACAACCCCACAGAAAAATATACAAGGATTACTTTTAAAGCAATTTGTAGTAGAAAGCATTTTTCGCTATTTCCTTTATTGATGTAGAATACACAGCCTCCTTGCTTCCATATTTCAAGGCAGTTTTGCCCAGAGAAATTAAATAGGGGGTGGGGAGAGTTTACAGAATGATAAATTAGGATTCATCAATTACTATCTCAGAGTGGCCCCTTTCAACAAATAATCACTATAAATATGATGTGAACTCAAATATGACATTTTAAAAGTGTCATTCTGTATTATTTCAATTTCTTAATAGTTTAAATCAAAAAATAGCTCTGTTTCCTCCCTCAGAATCACTTGCAATAATATTTATATGTTCATTTTAATTAAGTTTGTAAACATCCACGGAAATCTTTGGGGATCACGCAGAAGTCCCAATGAAAGAAATTTTACAGTTTAAAACTTGAGACCCTTTATGCAAATTATTTTGCCTTTGGCCATTTCAGGAAGAAATGAAGGAACTGGAGAATATTACAGTTTTACATAACACTGGTGAGATTGTTGTCATCTTTGATCGCACATCAATTAGTCAAGATCTTGAATGATCATAGGCAAAGAAACTTAAACTCTTTTCCCCAGCTGAACAAAAATGTGTCAAAGATTCTAACTGCATAAATTATTGCATTCTATCCTACAGCAATAATAGCACCTTTAGGTAGACTCTCTGGTCACCTCTGTCCTGGGAATAGAATTTTACTATGTTTTGGTTTTGCATAAAACAATCTACTTTATGTATATTTTATTCTATTCTTCTGACCAGTAACACTGACATCAGATTAATCTGAAAAGAGCAGCACTGCACTGAAAGTGTGAACTTTCTGTCAGCTCCTTCTGATGAATAAATGAGTTGAAAGACAAGGAAAAGTCGTTGAGTACACTGCCCACCAAAGAAGTTCTCAAATAAAACAAAGAAACAAACTTTGTGATAACCTGAAAGCCATTTCATTATTGTGATATTACTCATGTGAGCAGTATCAGTTCTGCTTTCCTCTGCCTCCTGTTTCTGGAGCAGTAAGACTAAAAGCTACATTTACCTTTTTGGGAATACGACCTTTACACTGTGGGCACAGAAGGGAAATTTCTGACCGGTGCTGAAGTGGCAACCCCAGCAAAGTTTTGCCTGTTCCCTACAGGTAGTGTGGAAGGGAGCCAGAGCGACAGGGCCCCATCTGAGCCGTGCCCAGCTCCCCGGTCTGCACAAACCCACTCTATCAATCACGGCAGGATAATGCATAGTGGCTGCGCCTGTGACAAGGAATGATGGAGTGCTGAGCACAGGCCCGGCTTCGCCTGTCGCTTTGTGCATTTGTATTTCTCCAGGGCCACTTTGAGAATTTGCAGAACTTGGGGGGGGGGGGGGGGTTTGGGGGGCGGAGGGAAATTGCCGTGCGTTTTAAGAAATATCTTAATTCGCTTTGATTATCAAACAGCAACGCAAGACGCAGCCACGGAAAGGAACCGCGGGGTACTGCGATCCCAAATTCCATCAAGGCAACATAGCTGTACAAGATGTAATTTGATTAAGGGGCAGCCAATTTCATCTGGGTACTGCATGCAAAAGCTGCAAGTTTCTGCTGCCCGTGTCTTCTCCGTTATACCTAAGAATAAACATCAGAATTTTACTTTATCATAACAACAAGACAGGGAAAAAGCCAGCACTGAGTACACTCAGCATTCTTAGAGCCATAAAACATTGAAAATGAAAAGACATTTTATAACTTTCTCCAAAAGTATCCTTTACACTGATAATTTTACAAAAGATGCACCTGCTCATAATTATTTTTGATCAAAAAAGCTTTAAGTAAATGCACTTAAAAGATGATTAAACTAATTCTCCACTTTAAAAATTCACATATGCAAGAAATGTATTGTCTAAAGTAAATGCTCTCTGCAAGGATGCACTGTGTTTGACTTTATAAAATATATGTAACATTTAATAATACATGCTGGTCATATAAACCAAGGGGTTTTTAAAATCAAATTGAATATACACTACAGATATCTATTATAAAGCTGTGGAAAAGTGTTAATTAGCACAGTTAAAAACAAATTAAACAGCAGACATCATAAAGACACCCATGCCAATTTCAGGTGAAAATCGTGTCAGCCTCCAAAACAATAGAAACGTTTTAATCCCTCTGAAAACAGACAGACAAAGATGAAATCCATTTTCCTTTTGTGACAGTTCATTTTTTTAAGTCTCAATATTGTTACACGTACAGGATGAAAAACTGTATTAAGAAGGGGGTACTGGAGAATACAATCTTTTATTCTCTTAACGTGCTTCTGACAGCCAAGATAAAATGCTCAAACAAATCCTTTTCAGAATAAGTTTTTGGACGGGAAAAATACGTTTTGCTTCTAGGAAGCCCCATGGTTTTAGGAGCCGGCTACATGAGCAGCGATGCCCTTTTCTTCAGCTGGGCTTTCTCACGGCCAGACCGAGCCACGGTCACCTCGTGAGCAGCTTTTTGTGGGATTTTAAAGCCACAAAGTGGCTGGCGGGAGGGCGTTTCAGTTTCGGTGCCGGCCGGAGCACGGTGCGAGGGACTGCTCTTACTGAAGGACAGGACTTGGGGCGAGAAGCCCGAGCCGGGTGAGCCGCGCCAGACCCTCGCTGCGGGCTTTGCCGGGGGATGCCCGGCTGGCACAGCTGTTTTCAGCTGAATCTTGAAAGTAAACAGGGGAAAGCAGGCAGATCAGAATGCTCAGGGTCTGGGGAGAGCTGGCTGCTCCCCCTCCCTCCCTCCCTCCCTCCGCCCGGCCCGGCCCCCGCCGGGGCTCTCCTTCCCCACGGGGTGCGCAGGGATGCGGCGGATCCCGCCGCCTCCCACCGCTGCCACCCGGGACGGCACGGGAGCGGGGATGACGATGCCAGGCAGGTCTGACCAGACCCGGGAGCGTCCTCTTGCCACGGCCCCTCCCCGTGCCGTGAAAAACATCGCTGAGCCTGAGGAGAAGCAGCGCCGCTTCCCCCGCGGGGAGGCTGTAAAGGGAGCAGCAGCCCTCGCCGCCAGTTAGAGCCCCCCACCTAAGCCGGGGGGAGGGAGGAGAGCGGCAACAAAAAGAAGCCGGGCTTCCCAAGTAGCCCTTCTTAGAGGGGAGGGAGAGAGAGCAAGAGAGAGAGACAAACATCTGGGGATTGGACCATATGCTAAAGCTTTGTCTTGTCCTTCAAAGTTAGGCTGCCCTTGAAGTGATTTGTCAGGCGGCCTAACTGTGACAGGGAGAATATGCAGCGCTGGAGAGAGGGATAGAGGTGGTGGGGGGAGGCAGGGCCCAGAGGCAGGGGAGAGAGGGAACGAGGTACGGACAGAGAAACAAAAAAGAAAAGAGGAAAGGGGAGGCAGCTAGTAGCAGTCAAGAAAGAACAAAATAGCTTCTCTCTCCATCAGATGATGATTTTCATGTGAAAGACACAGGAGGGTGGAAAGAGAGCAGGAAAAAGGGGAAAAGAGTAGAGGAGGAAGGAGGGGAGAGACAAAGCCTGGTAGGGGAGAGCAGGAGAGGAGAGGGTGAAGCAGGAGAGCAGAGCTGATGTGGGAAGGGAAGGACTGAGAAGCAGTGGCTGCTGATGCTCTTTCTGCAGCCACCTCTTTTTTCCCTCTTCCCTTTTGCCCGCCAAGTGCTGAACTGATTAGAGTGTAATTAAGGCCATAAAACCCTCGGCTTATCCACCTGTTTATTCACTAAAGTCGCGGGCTCATCAGGCAAATTAGCTGCTTCCAGGCTGCACGTTGGGCCTAGAGCTGGCCTGATTAATGAAGTTTATTGGGAGCTGTTAAAAGCATTAACTGAAGGAAATCTAGGCAATTCGTCATATTTAAGGGATGGAAATTAAATCTCCCCATGCAAATGAGGGGAGACTCTGAAGCGGCTTCTTTTAGAGGTGACGGGGCTGGGGACACACGGGGGGCTCTCCCCCAGGCACAGCCCCCTGGCAGCAGGTCTGCACCCGTAACGAGTTTGCCTGGTCTCAGCAGGAGGGGCTTAACAAAAAAGCGGTGACAGATTTTAAGGTCCAAGAGCTCTTGGTCCTTGGAGCCCCAAATGTGAGAATCGGGCCCCGAATGAGGCATTAAAATCCTTTTGATCTCTTTTTATACTGAAGGCATCTCTCTAGGTGCCTGGGGCATTGCTGGTGTAGCTCATCCACACAGGGGTTGTACGGCAGCTTCTAGGCCAGGAGGTTGTGTCCCCTTTGGTCAGAGAAGCCATCTCCAGTTTATTTCCACTTTAAACGTTTTGCACTCTTCTTAGCTGTTTGTCACATTACGTGTCTTCAACATAAGTACAAAAGCCCACATAAAATTTGAAATGCAAAATGGTTTTTTAAGCACCATTCATGACAAACATTAAAACTGCAACAGTAGGTGCTCTAGCTGACAAACACCTAAGAGATATATTAAGGAGAGATGGTCTAAGCAGCAGGGAATCCTATCAAGAGCTGAATATTCACCAGTTATAAAAGTGTTTTCTTCTGGCATGTCAATCTGATTTTATTTCTGACATGAATGGCATTTATCATACCTGAAGCTTCATGAGCCACAGCATTTTTATATTAACAATTTATAATAAAAGAGAAATTACAAAGGGTCACAACAAGGAGTGAATGTCCTGAGGAAGGGATAATGAGAAGAAAGGAAGGTCAAAGAAAGCATCTTGGCCTTGCTATTTTTATTGAGTGTTCAGTTCACAATGGTATTATGTTTACAATTTATTTATTTTGAATATTTTCATATGAAATGAAGAAATCACTGTCATCTCATGTAAAAGATATTTGTACCCAAATACTGAATTTTGAATGTGATAGGGAGGGAGAAGAGAGAGAATTTATATTTGATGTAATTCTAATTCTATATGCTTCTCTGTCTAATTATTACAAAGCTAATTATTTGTTACAATTATTGGATTAACAGTTTGCTAATCAGTTTTCTTCTCTGTAGAGCAGCACCAGAGCAGTGAAATGCAAGGTGAGAATGTTGTCTGGATTTCCAACAGAAAATTAGAGTGCCATTTTCCTTATGTGCAGATTAGTTCAGCTGCTTTGTGATTTACCACCAGTTCAGCATATTCTGTATCACATCCTACTACATAGCATCTTTGCTCCTACAGTGATAATTTCCTAACTTTTTGGATGTGGAGACCATTTGCCAGTGGCAAAATGTCCCTCTCCCCCTCCCATCTCCCACCAGGAAGGTTTCACCCATCAGACCACCCTGTGGGGCAGGTGGAACCAGCAGTCTCCTCCCAACAACAGGCACAGAAACATGGACTGGTACCAGGGCAGAGCCCTGCACATCACACACACAGTTTTGAATGCACTTCAGGCACAAAATAATGCATTTTTTAAAGACACATGGTACCCTTAAAACACACAGCTCAGCTGTTATCAACAGCTAAGAACTGAATCAGCTGCTACTAAACATACAAACCAAACCAACACAAAACTTCCTGGCAACATGTGCAGCTGTATTTTTTTATAAAAAGTGTCAATAGAGAATGCTTCTAATGCTGCATGCAGCACAACACAGAAGGTTTCCTATTGATATTTCTGGGGAAAACAAAGAAAAGCACTTTATTGTTATTAGCCGCAAGTTAACAAAACATTTCCTAGAGAATTAAATGGCAGCAGTATTTTCTAGTTATGGTTTAATTGCAGAAATACAAAGGATAATTATAATCTATTTATTTGTGGCTACTTTTTTCTTTTTTTTTTTTTTTTGCATACTTTAAGAGCATTTGTTATAAATCTATATTAGCACAAAGTGATTTTAATATCGGGCAATAAAGTGCTTAAATTTCAGGAAAAATGAACACTTTGGGGTTCTCATTGAATGAAAAAGAGATCTGTCCAAGACAGTTTCTTTCCAAATTAGCAGATTATTCTTCTTTTTTCTTTTCTTCTTCTTCTTTCTTTAGAAGATTACTTAAATGAAGTTCAATGGCTTGTGGAACATACTATCAAAACACTTATTTTTCTTGATTACCTGTTCCCTCAATACATTGATTTGCCCCATTATGTGGGGTCTTTTAGTTCTGTCACTAATGAGATGTGCTACTTGCAACTTTTTCTCCCTGTTTCAGGAATAGAATAAGCTATTTAAAGAGAAATATTTAGGTGAATTGTCAAAAACTTGTAACCACACTAAAACCAGGTGGTTTAGTTACAGATGATATTTTTGGAAGAACTATCTGATATTGTGGTGGAATATCTAGTTATAAAAGATTTCATGTGGAGAATGATAAAGCATTGCAGTGGTTAAGCACTCTCAGCCCCAACAATTGTGATTATTTATATTGTAGGCTCCTCGTCATGAATGATTCTGACTTTGACAGGGATATTTTTCTCCTCACTGAAACTTCAGTTGCAAGATTTGCTTCTGAAGACCCAGTCAGGAACAAGAAAAAAAGTCAGTAATTTAAGCCTGCTCTTCATATATATGAACAGAACTCCAGTTCTTAAAGTAAAAGGACACTGAATTGCAGAATTCAGGTTGCATAAACAAGCAAAAATCAGTATCTCTTCAAAACCACAAGACAATCAGTTGATTTTTCCTTTTACATCAATATTAACAGTATATCAACTATTGGAACAGTGGCATGCCCAAACTCAAGATAATCTTCATGTAAACACTCAGTTAGTTGCAATTTTTCTTTCACTTGCCTGATTCATCAGTAGTGGAAACAAGGCAAATTTTATCACAGCAGAAAACTACATTATGGCACATTCAGAGCTAAATTTAGCCCTCTGAGATCAAGAATGATCTTACAGCCAGGGCCAAATTATTCTCTTTAACTGCACTGTGCAAAAGATGTCCTAAATGATGAAGACCCTGCTCTGTCCTTGAATAAGCACAGAAGACAGAGACCTCAGTGGGAGGAGTGTGAGCTGCTGTTCTGGTCAGAATTGAGTCCTAAGTGACCTCCTGCTTTTGCATGTGGTCTACTACTTAAGCACATCAAGGTTGGAAAGGATACAATTTAACTGTAACCTAATTTTTTTTTGTCTCCTGATAGTTTACTAAACTATCAATGATGCACTTTTTGTGGCTTAATTAATTCTTTCACACTGTCTCTGTCCATCTCAGTCATATATGTTTGAATATTTCCTCTTATTAACATTTTACAGCACGTTTTTTTCAGCTGTGGGTAGAACCACAATGTTAATGAATGACAATTATCTTTCTTACTTACCTGAGAACTTTAATGAAGCTTCATTAAAATGGACATGATATTACTGGAAGAGTCGTACAAAACCCTTTTTTCATTTATAATTTTTTTTTCTATTCAATAGAAATCTTAAGCTAGTATAGTTTTCTGGGTAACAATTCACCAGGAATCCTTTCCTGAATAGCTTCATGAAACTGGGACCTACAGGGGAATGCACTACTGTGTCCTTTAGAGGGTTCTACTGTACCTTGGCACTTAGTTAATCCCCTCGTCAAACACACTCAAGAAAATGAAAGCTGCATGTCACATTGTCAGCGTGAGGAATTGGCTGAAGGCTTTGCATTCGATTCTGGGGCTCAGAGAAGACAATATGTGCTGGGGGAAAGCAGCCTGAACAGTTTTGTCCAGAGCCACTGTAAATGTACACACGCTCTCATTTCCAGCAACGTTGCCGACCGTCCAAAATTGCAGTCTGACGTGTTATAAAAGCTTAGCTTTGCATCTGACATGCTGATTAACCATAGGAGCTGCACCTTAAAACTCCTTTTTATAGGCAGATTTTCAAAGTGCTTTAAAAAACGCTCTCTGAACCAAAGCAGAGTAACAAAAAGATAGGAACACATCGTTCATGCAATTGCAGGTTAAACTTCCATCGTGTTTTAAACGTGTTTCTAGATTAATATTTTGAGAATAAGAATCAAGTCATTGTCATTTTATTTTGACACACACAGTGATTTATCCTGTTTCAATACCACATATTTCCAGGAGAGAATGAAGCCCTTTTCTTTGAGTAAATCTAAATTGCAACAGCAAGAGTTGTACTGTCATTTTAATGACAGCAGTAGACTTTAAGTATAGAATGAATCAATTATTGCAAGCACAGCCCCTGTGTAAATCACTGATGGCAAACCAACCTCAGGATTATAAAATGAATCTTTGACAAGTATTCAAGGTTTCAGCATATTCTCAATAATGAGGATTAAGTACCTACTATCTGTGAAAGAAAAGTTTTATTCACTTACTAAAGGATATGTGAGTAATCATTAAGAGAGGTCAGATTAACTGAGGTACTTTTTAAAAAAGGGCATCCAGTACAACATCTGCTGGAAAATCAATGATAAATATGTCAATTTTTTTAGAAAAAGGGAAAGATTAAGTGTAAGGCAGTGTAATGGAATGACTTAATGCTCTGTTTTTAAAGAATGGAGAGGAATTATAATGACATCATAAACTATCATTATGAAACTTTTTGACATTTTCATGTCAAGAAAAAGACTCTTCTTGAATCAAGAACAAATAGTGATTTCTGCTATCCATGGGCAATTCGGTCAAGTTCAAATAAATCCTGATTCTACACAGAGATATGATGATAAAAAAGACTCTGGACAATTCTGGTATACATTACATATTCTCATATTTCATATTTTCACACTAAGAGAGAAATTGAATTCAAAGTTATAATCATAGTTGAGCTGTGAAAATGAAAATATTTTTTATTTGATTATGTGTCAATAATGCATATACTTTTTGAGAAGCCTTTTTAGTAAATATTTCATATCACTTTGCTGTCTTTGCCAGTTGCCAAACATTATTGCATTGCCTTTTTCTTTTTAATTTCCACAAAATAATACAAAATTGAGAACCAGTGTTATCATAATTGTAGACCAACATAATTTCATGATAGAATTGTGTTCTGTCATAATTTGTATTTTAATTATTAATGAGAGCCTTTGCTTTAACTGTCAGAATTTTTTATTAATGTCTTATGATATTTGCATACTCTTTGCTTTTATATAAGGGGAGGATATAGAGGGGAATATATGTTTATTTCCAATATATTTACATGTTTTTTCCCTAGAAGGTTTGTTTTTGAAAGCTTTAACAACTGACTTCACAATGATCAAGAGATGCTTTATATAAACTGGGATGAGGGAATTTTAAATAATCTACAATAATGCTACACTTTACAATTTTATATTCCCTTAAAATAATTGAAAGCAACTTCAAATTGAAACAAATCTCTGCTGCTTGTAACAAAGTAATGTGTTTGTTTACTTGTACTGCTTCATTTCTATTATGTTCTTTTAGCCAAAATTATATTTCTTTTATTTGTATTTGTGCCTGTGTATATTTCATCTTGTTTATGGCACAGTGTGCTGTCTCTTTGGCCCAATATGGATGATTCACATTTCAATATTTTCATTCTGCACTAAATGGTCAATTCATTAGAAATTAATTCAATATTTCTAAATTTCATAAACTAGTGCATACTTTGTTAAAATAATACATTCTACAATAGGAATAAGAATGTTTATAACTGTAATAGCAAAAACACAATTGCATAATTTTGCAATAACTGAATTTTAGAATTAATCAAATATAAGTAGGTACATTTGCAAAGTGCAAAATTTAGATAAAATATGTGTATATTAGAAAGAAAAATTATGAAACAGTTATAGCACAAATTACAGAAAAAAAACATGAGAATAAGCATTTCTCTTAAGAACATTTTGCAAATAAGAGTGGCTGTAATTATTTTGCTATTTATCTAAGACTCTCAAGTTGTTAAATGCAAATGATTTTGAGCTATTGATTTTGAACATTTTGCTGCTGCTCTCAACAAAGTGTTATAATATTCTTTTTTGTACATTTCAGCGGTGCTTTTTCTAACTGCCCAGTTTTTATTATGATTTTGAAGTAAGAAATTCAAGTCACTGGCTTGTCAGAGGAGCCAGCAGTCTACAAAGAGGTCATTTCTCAGTAACCTCTTACAATTTGTTTGAAAATCATCTTAAGGCGTTACAGTACACCCTGAGAAATAAGCACGAATCACGATGCACTTCTGCAGAAAACAAAACTGGAGGGATTCGGTAAAATGCAAGTGCATAAAACATTTCTTTCCATTGTGCAGTCAAAGGGCTGAGGTTTTGCAGTAAAAGTCTGGCATCTGGTGGTCCCGGGAAGCAATGGCATCCCGCTCCAGAAGGAAACAAGGTGGTCACAGCCTGAATTGGCTCATCAGCTTGTAATTCACTAATTATTTCCCTTATGTGAGGACTGCCGATTCGGAAAGAGCCCTCAGTATTCATTGCCACCGGTTGGGTTTTGTTTTCACCCCAGAATGTCTGCATTTCTCCCCAAAGCGGGAAATAACTGCACTTATCCAGAGCTGTGATGAGCTTTGAAATGCCAGATAACGCCCTGTGCAACCCTCAGCAGAAGTCAAGGGAGGAGACTTACTGCCATTTCCCACCACTAGTGTGAGGAGGACTGAAAAATAATTAGGAGGCCAAGACCCAAGAGTGTCATTCCAGGAAAGGAGAATTTCTTCTATTCTCTGGTGAACCATAACAACATGTTGCCACACAACCAAATTAGTGAAAAACCATTCCTTCCCATCTTCCTCTAAGAGCGCTGACTCAGCAGAGGTTGTGGAGTTCCGGGTGGGGAAGGGGCACAGAAGTAGGGACCTTCAGAAATACAGAGTTCATTCTCTATCTTTTCAGGCAGTGACATAATATTATCCCTGTCAACAAATGACAAAGAATTAAAATTTTCATTTGTTTTGACCAAGAGACCCTTCCCAGCTCAGATTACTTTAAAGAGCTATCATCTATCTTCTAAGTTATCAAGCTGTCTTTGGGTTAAACAGTAAACCTTTTCCTTCTTCATGTACCAAATGCACATTTATAGACAATGACCAAAAGCTGGTTAATCTCCTCTCTCCAGACAGTCCCCATCCTCATTATGACCTTGCTACCTCTTCCTTGAGCTTGTTTATTTTTTAGAGTAAAGTAAAACAACGCTCTGGAACAAGGATGGCCAAAATTGTGATTCACATGAGATGTCTCCTGAGCTAATACTAATGGCGTGGATTCTCCACCTTTATGGAACACACAGCTCTGGATGTAGGCTTGCATTCTCCATGGCTACAATATGAGCAAGTTAACAGCTCTGCATGACCAAATTGCATCCATAGGTCCTCCTCATCTCATAATATTCCCACAGAAGCTTCATTAATAATCTTCCTTCAGACTCTTCTTCAATATTACCTGATATCATCACTCTTCACCTGTCTTATAATTTCCCTCAAAAATGGAGTCTTTCTTAAGTTATTATTTTTACTAATCTGTCATACTTCTGATTGCTTTACTGAAGTTCAGTATTTCCTTTGTCTTGAAACCAATCACAGGTATCAGTTCTTTCTTTACATTTACCTTCATTTTTTAAGAATTATTCTTCCCTTAAAAATTAGGGATAAACACTTACACAAAAAGGAAAGGGACCAAAATTCCCTCCAAATCTCTATTGCTGCCTTTTAAACACAGGTACATTATCCATTTGTTATCTGCCTGGTGTCACACAGAAAACAGATACAGTCCAATACTTGATACCATGTTTTTATCCCAGATGCCAAATCTTGCAACCAAACCCTCTCGCTTGAGCCCATTCAGGACTCTGGGGTTGTATTTTTCAGTGTATACATTTTAAGCCTTTCCAAGGTGTAACTGAACCTGACTTTAGACAATGCTTATATTATCATTACACTTTTGGACTTGTGAGCCAGGGGTTATTTTGCTGATCTCTTTTCATATCTTGTACTTCGCGTGTTTTGTCTGGTGCCTTTTCAAGGTTATTATTTATCCAGTTGGAAAGTTTCTTCCCTTGAGCTGCAAAAAAGTTCTAGGTAACACTAGAAACCTTGACATAATGACATGCCAGATCTCTTCCATATCCAATTCCCTCAGCTTCCCTGCAGACCTGCTTTTTTTTCTTTTCCTTTTTTTTTTCCTAAATAAAATGGAAGGACATTTAAGGATGCCTCAGCCCAGAGTAGTTATTAAACACACTCTTCTAGTACAATCCTGGTTTTAAAAGGGTAACCTAAAAGAAAGCAAAACAACACAAGTAGCTAGGCATTTGCATGCTGCATTTTTCCTGTACTTCATACAGGGTCCAAGCAGCTTCTCAGGGAAGGATCATAATCATTTATGTATGTCAAGTACATAGAACCACTTTGAGTACAATAAAAATGAGTAACATTGAAGTGCTGCTCTTTCACCGAGCACAAAGAATAGGCTGACCTATGCAACACTTCAAGGGTCTTTCAGATCTGCGCCGTGCTTGTACAATAAAGGAAAGGGAAAAAAAAAAAGGCTTATTGTTATTTTTAAGTGATAATTTCCTGAGGGTGCAGGGTTCCAGAGGGTAAAGGAACAGGCAAATGATTATATCCCTTTCAGCAAAGGGGCAGTTTGGGCTTTTTCACTGCACAGCAACATGGAATAGTACTGAGCTCATGAGACTGTCTGAAACACCAAGAACAAAGGAAAACTCTGCAGGCAGCAGCTTTGACTTCCAAGTTGCCCGTAGAGCGACACCTGTGATTAGGCTTCTGCAGTCCTGCTTTCTACAGAGCAACCCTTGCTGCTCCTGCTGCTGGACTATTTCCATTTTCTATGTCCAGCCCTACTCCTTTCCTTTCTTCTGTGCCTTGGTTGTCAGACAGTGCTCTTCCCAAAATGATAAGATCCTCTCTTTGTCCCTCTCACGCCTTTCCCTTCCCTTATGTGTTTTCATACCCAGAACCCCAGTGAGAACACATTGCTTCTCATGAACAAGAGATTTTAGTGCTGTTCCAGCTCCTTTCCTGGCCTGTAGCACTTGCCCTACAAACACATGAAGGGCCAAGGAACAGGAGAGGCCAGAGAGGAGAGCTGGAGGATATATTTGTGTGGTGGAAAGGATGCATCACTGACAAAAGTGTTTGAGAGTTGCAGCTCTGCCAGTGCAGGGCTAGTTTCCCCTCATAAGCACAGGAATGGCTGCTCCTCCGTGTGCAGATCAGTGCAGACACAGCTACCTGGGGCACCCCCATCTCCTTGTGTACTGTCCCTTTTCTCCATCAGCCTTCAAAATGTAGCAGTGAGAAACTCAGCAGGTCCTATCACAGAGAAGCACCCCAATGTAGCCAGAAATATAAACGTAGAGAACAGAACAAGGGGCTCTCACAGACATTTATCTTTCCCTTCTACCACTAAGCATTTACTGCAGTAGAAAGTGAAAAAAAACAAAATCTTCAAAACCATTCTAGTTTATAAAAATAATTCCGTTGCATACCAAGACAACCTAAGACATTTTCAACACTTCTTTTTGCAGATGGTTTTTGATGCAGAATTGTGCTTGATGCAGAGACCAGCATGAATTCTCAAGGCATTGTGCAAGCCACAAAGGCTGGGATCAAGTCTCATCTCCCACTGTATTTGCATAGGATGCCTGCCACTGTCAGTCTTGTCAACTCACATGGTCTCTCTGCTTTTTACCCTGTGCTTACCCCATCTCTTCTTTCATTAAAAAATGCAAAAGTTTCTGTCCTTGTGGATTTGCGAAGGGAAAATAGAATCCCCAAGGGCTTTGAAACCAGGCAGCAAATTAATACTGCCAGCACTGATTATTCTTTGAGATTCTATTATTTTAAAGGCAGTCTCCTGACTTTCAGGGCCTGATTCGTGGCTTCTGAACTGTAAAGTTCAGCCATCCTTGCACTTGGCAAGCATCTGGAAGTGAAATGTGTGCAACCAAGCTCTATATATAATTCTGTAAAATGAGAGCTGTTTATCTCAGTAGCTGAAATATTCATTATTGAAAATAAGCATTTCAACATTCAGAGGGTGAATCATGTGGGCTGAGAATAACAATGATCTGGGAAATAGCAAAATATCCACATGTCTCTACAGTGTCCTAAATGGATGTAGCTGAGAGGGTCTGACCTTGCACAGGGCAGCTGGGATGAGAGCCCCCACTGACACACAGGCAACTGCCCTTTCTTCTGCCTTGATCTTTTCATTTTAGCTTGGCTGCTCTGCCTGGTGGCTAACACCACTCAGAAAGCAATGGAGAAATTATAGCTGAGTTTGCTGAGACAAGGGAGGAAGATGATGAAAGGGGTGAAACTGGAAAACACCGATCATTGCAATTTTTCTTATTTGGTAGACAATATGGGCTGAGAAAATGCCTTCTGCTTCCCCTTTTAAAGAAATACCTGTCATTTGGCCAAGCTTTAGGTTTGAGAAGTCACACCACTTCAATGTGACCACTAAATCTCCTCAGAGTCTTCCTTTGTTTCACTTTCTTTGCGCACAGAAATGTTGCAGGCTACGTACAGCATCCTCAAAGGGCAGTGGTGCCAACTCCCTTCAGCCCAGGCCTAGAAAATGAAACTGGGCCTTCCTGGAAATGGCAATACCAGAGCAGGAGACAGTCACTACAGCTGAGAATTTGTTTCTCTGCTGATTTTGCTTCTTGGCACCAGCTCGGCAGATTAAAAGGAGACTTCAATCTGAAATGTTGAATAAAGAAAAAATCGGCAAATGGGCATGGAAAAAATACACAGACTGGGACAAGGATGCTGTGGGAATTTTCCAGTTTAGGTCAGTTTTGGTTTTTCCAGGATAGAAGGTAAAGTAAGGACAACTGGGACAAACCATGATGGAAAAGCAGATGTTCATAAGGAAGGCTAGGGTAAAGAATAGTATGTAGTAGCTGTTTGCCTCTGGCTATGGCATTGGGTTAGTTCAAGCTGGCATGGCAAAAGGAGTCTGTTCTCTTTAAAATGCCAGCCTCCGAGGCAAAGCCAAGCTGAGCTTTTTTGCCAGCTTCAGCAATAACATTTTGACGTGCAATTTCCACATTGATATGATTAATTGTTAAATCAAATAAGGAGCTGTGTGATGGAAAAGTCATTTAACTGATTTGCCAAAATGAATAAAGTATGGTCCAGTGTTGCTTACAATCAAACTGGGAAGGCATTTACTAATAAACCCAAAGGCATCCAAAAAGCAGAAAAAAAATAGTTTCATAGCAAATATCTCTGAGTGCCGCCATGGAAAACTGCTTCTGTCTCTGCTTCTGTGTCAACAATTCTAATAGGACTGGGCAAGGTCCTTAAAGCCATTTCCTTAACCATGGATTCTAGATGAGAGCTGAATCACTGACCCATCACAGCTGGAGCTGCACTCCAAAGGGATGAGCTTCAGAGGTGAGATGTGTCACTAAATACTGTGCACACCAAACAAACCAGGGCCTAAGTATCAGAAACTTCTAAATTAATTCCCTGTGTGCCTCCTTTTCCTTTCCACTAAACAGGGATATAACAACTTCACTCCAAAGCAAATGCAAAGATAAACTAATCTGGGTTTGTAAAGTCAAATTGAAGTTGTGTGTACTCACAGCATGGGACCATATTCTGAAAATTGAGGATAAAGGAAATGTTAAACATCTGTTCTTTAAGTGAACATCATGCTGCCCATGCAGTGACGAGACAAAATTCTTGTAGAAAATACAGTTCATGGTTGTGTGAATTGAGATGTTACCAAATGTGAAAGGCCTTACCAAGCTCTGTGTCCTGCTACATAGACCCCCATAAAAGTTCTTTTTACAGGTGTGTTTGGGTTGAAGTGTCTGAGCATCCTGATGACAAATAAGGAAAGAGAATTTAAAAAAGGATTTACACCTTCTTTCAGGAAATAACAGCACAAGTCACATAAATTGCAAACTTTGGTCTTCAACACTGACATTTGACTCAGCCTTGAGGTGTCCAGCAACAAGGGCATTTCCCAAATGAAGCTGGAAGAAGTGCCAGTGGTTGTCCCAAGCACTCAGACAACCCAAGAAGTGGGTCTGCCTGTATGATTTTGCATGCTTATGGCATTGGTAGCTTTTCTGTTGAACACCTGGGACTTATGACATGTCAGACTAGCAAAGGAGACTGAAAAAACAAAATAGCAAAAGGAAGTAATTTTAAAAGCTAATAAAAAGAAATTCTAGTTGATGTTGAATTAAGAGACTCAGTAACAGTGTAGTGGGATATCATCTGTGCCACCTCTTTCAGAATATGAAGAGTTCCCCTGGATCATGTGTCTCCTATCCACATACAAATGAAAGGCAGTCTGACATAAGTTATTAGATGTGATTAGATCACATCCTAAGATGATATAGCACCAGTAAATATTTTCTAGCCTGGCATTAAAAGCTGAATATTTTTGGTAATGAGTCCATCCTTTTTAATTCTGTCACTTAAAAAATGTTTTTAAACATTTAATCAAACCCATATACAATATTAACAAGTGCTGAGGCAGAAAGGGAACTTATTGATCACAGGTGATACATCTAGAAGCAATGCACTCTTTACAGTAAGTTGTCTCTCAACTGAATAATGATTTAGTCATTTACAGGGAAAATCCTTGCAAATAAAAGTCTCACACTGAGATACTCATTCTTTCTGATGGAATCCCATTGCTGAGATGGAGTTTTGTAAAGCACTTCACACAAATTTTATTGAAACTACTGTACAGTGCTTTATGTGAAGGATATGGAAGCACATAAAGTATTGTGCAGTAAATTTTGTAATGAAGGGCCACAAATGGCTTGTTAAAGATCCCTGTGTGGATGTCGAGTTTAACAGCAAGTATTGCTAGACTAATGTATTTTTTAAGCAGTTTTTGGTCAAACAAAATCTTGTCAGGAACAAGGTTCCTGAGATAAATGACTTCATTTATCATTCTAAGAATAGTATCTTGGCTGAATATGTGATTTGTCTTCTCTTAGAAGTTTTATCACCTAGTTGTAAGCTGACCAGTTCAGCACCTGAATCTTCACAAAGCATCACTCAAAAAATGGTGAACATGAGATAAGCAAATAATTTGCAATGAATAATTTACCCTTTTTCTGCAACTTTTGAGCAGATGCTCAGATTTATTCACTATTTAGATTTACTTTGTGGATTAACTGGAAAACTACCAGATTAGGAAGACTTGGCATTTGTTCATTGAAAACTTTAGGTCAGTTAAATCCATTCAGAGAAGCTTTTTGGTTTTTATGATTGGGCTTGATTGACAATGAAATATTAATTTAGCAAAATACTATTAGATAGATAACTGCAAATGCAGCTCTGCAATGTCCTTTCATCAAAGCAGCCCATAAATTTTCTTATTTAAAAAATTTTAAAGAGAAAACATTGAGGAAAGGATCTGACTTATGCAATTTGTCATTATCTAAATCTGTGGAACATTAAGACACATGGTCTGGACCAAGAAATTAATTTCTAGAATTCAAGTGAAAAGTTTTGCAAAATTTTCTGCAACTCCACTAAGCATCCCTTATACAGAGCTACTAACTTCAACAACTCTGGAAGTTACCAAAAAAACATGTGCTACTGAGAGTGATGTGCAAAAAACAAGTCCAACAAGATTTAAGATGATGTTGTGCATTCCTTCACAAATGTTGAATTTAGTGCTCGTGGCTGATATTTGAACAATTTTGCTAACAATTAGAGTTTCCTTTAACAAAAAGTTGCATCAGAAGCAGTATCAATGCAATTCTTTGTCTGCTCAGAAGTGTCAGGAGCCACCAAGCCTCAAGAATCTATTTTTTCTGCTGTGGCTGCCAGTTCAAGATGATAATTTTTGTCTCTATTAATTTTGATTAACTGAACCACAGCTATTGACTCAATCCACAGAGACAATCAAAAAACCTCACGACAGAATTCATTGGCCACTGCTAATCTTCCTACATATAAGACAGTGATAGTATACCCCCTAAAAAATTTAAGGGATCTGATATTAACCCTTGATCCTAGTCCTTTGTTCTATCTGTAGCCAGCTGGACCTAAACTTTAAAAAGGGTAATTTTTAACAGTATTTACTATGATTGTTTGCCATTGAAGACACAATTTGTGGAAGGAAAAAAGCATAAGTGCATATAAAGGAGTCTCGGTGTAGTATTGCACACAGTCTTGTGCTGAGCACATTTATGTGTGAGCACATGCAGGGAAAAGCACTCACACTGTACTTTTAACTGCTAAGCAGTAAAAGACCTTTGCAGAGTGATCATGTACTGCTCCTCTGCTCCAGTTTGACAGTGAAAACAGCTCAGAGCTGACAGGATTCTACATCAGTCACCCCATCGTGGTCATTGCACGGGAAGAGGATTTAAGAGAGCTGATCTGCCCTGTCACTCTGGGGCAATAGATAAACACGCTGGGATTTTTTTAAAGCCTTCCTTTGGTCCACCTGGCATCAATCAACACAAGTGACAAGCCTCCTGACAGAACAGACAACTGCCAGCAGATGAGTGGTGTAGGTTGTTTTGTTGGTGAACTTCCATACTGTGGCAGAAAAAGAAAGGAACAGCTTGAAACCAAAGCCTTGGACTTTGCAGCAGTGAGAAAATCAAAGACCTTGGAAATTCACACCTTGAAACTGTTGTGAAGCGGACATAAACTGGAACAGAGAGATAAAGTAATATAAGATTGTTCTTTGATAGGAAAACAACAGTGTTCATGCAGCAAGAACAAAATACTCTGACACACAATGTAAGTGCAAAATTTCTGTTGGTGTTATCAGGAGGCAAAGTCAGAGATTACAGGTAGACCACAAGCAAAATCACTGTAATTGTCCTTGGGGATCTCCAGCAAGGCTCTCAAGGCTCTGCACCTTTGAGGTCATATCTCAATCTGAATGTAGAGGTGCCTTATTTTGTCTTTTACATCAGTGAATATGATTAAACTCCTGCTGTTGTGCTAAATTTCAAAGATTGTAAAAAGTCATGGGAATTAAAAAGGTCACTGCAGTATTTCATTTCAATAGCAAATCTGTGGAATAATGTTGTACAAGTACATAGGAAACCGCTTTGAAAAGAGAACTTGTCAGTGACTTAGTTCTAGTGAAAAATAGCAGGCATTTGGAAAATGGAATTCTGCTTCCAAAACTTAGAAATGGGCAGAAAATCAGAAATGGGCAGAATAGAGTCCTTTCAAACGTCAAAACACAGAAAAGATGCACAATTCCCAAACATTTGTGTAACATAGACATTTTATATCCACACATTTATAAATGGCAAATTCTGCTTCCATACAGTATAAGCTGATAATGAATCCTTTGTCTAGAAAGATATATTCCATGGGCAGACACAGAAGACAAGACTTCTATGTAAAACAACAGAGCAGGTAAATGTTTTAAACCCATTTGTAAAAAAATCCAAACTTTATATAAAGTTCTTCTCATTCTTTTTGTATACATATATTTTTTAATAATCTCATATTTACTTTCTTTCATTTTAGTCAGACACATTGCTCCTTATGAATCCATGGATAGCATCATTTCTTCTGTTTTACAAACAGACTAATCCCAGCGGAGATGTATCTCTGCAAATAATATAATTGTCCTTCAGGAACAGAAAAAAAATACAATTCCAACAGTGAATATAAAAACTATGGACTTGTCTGAGTCCTGCAGGACCAAAGTCCTAACTGAACGCTGTACAAAAACATGGCACATGTTGGCAAAATGATGGCACATTAAATGTTTCAGTCATATTTAAGGTTCGTGGAAACTTAGCACCTTGAAGCACCTGGCTAACCTGGAACCAAAGAGGGCAAAACTCTAGGGTAAGTTTAAAACAAAAACTTTTAGCTGTCTACAGTCCTTCTGGGCTTTTTATTCAGTCTTTTTCAGAATGGCTGCATCACCAGAGGAATTTTGCTGTTAACTTTCAGAAATACACAGTGTGTTAAAAGGTTTAGGGTTTTATTTTTGTTTGCTGGTTTGTTTTGAAGGACTTACAGATCAGCTCACTTGAATGACAGAAGTATACCCCTTACAAAAAGGCCATCATCTTGTGAGATTTCAACCACTGATGCCAAAGTAGGAGAATGTTAAATTCTTCTGGACATGTCTCCAGAATTTTTAGCAAGGACAAAACATTTTTTTTTTCTTTCAGGAGTCTCTACTAAAATTTACCAAGGGGATAAATGAAAAAAGAAGGTTGACTAAAAAACTTTTCAGGCAATCTTAAGAACAAAAGGTGCCTATGTGGAAGACATAGCAAAATTAAAAGCTGTTTACTATTTTTGAAAGTTGATATTTCTCTGATGTCTAAATTCAAAAACTAATATATATTTTTTTACAGGACTGAAAATTATTTCAGGCTCTTCCCAACAATCTGGACAATAGAGAAATCTGAGAGGAATGCTTAGCAGGCTACTTTTGTTAAATAGCCATCAAGCACAGAAAAAATGCAACCTTGTTATCGTTTCCACACATCACCTATACGCTTTGATGACAATGGACACAGAACTGATGTTATCAGACCTTGAGGAATAAATTAATGCTATGGAATACACACTGGTGCAAAACAAAAGGGAAAGTAAATTAATCTTCTCACGCTGTGAGAGGTAAAGCAGAATCCTTAAAATAAGATGAGATGCAAGCCCCTACTAGTTTTTTTTTTCTTTTCCCAAACTAAACCTGAATGCTTTTCAGGTTACAACATCACTGTCACCTTCTCCACTGGGCTGGCCCAGAGTATGAGGGGATATATGCAACACAGACAGCCTCCTTTCACCAGTGAGTAAATAAGCCCTCTGCCATTTGAAAACTACATTTTCCTCTTGCTCTTCACCTGTCCCAGCACGGATACCCAAGAGCTACTTTGTGTGGTAGCACTAACACGTTTAGATGACTATTTTTGTGGTGCTCTCCCGCGTGTGGGAGAAGGTGTCCTTGAGAGCAGTGGCGAGTTTTGGCCGGGCAGTGCACACAGATGCTCAGGGACAGGTGTGCCCGTGCTCTGGCCGTGCTGCCCGGTGGCTGGAGGCCAGCCAGCTCTCCTCGGGGCTCCGAGCAGTGGCCGCACTGTCACGCTGAGCCCCGGCAGCTCGCCGTGCCTCCGGCAGCCTGTGCTTTTGGGATGGGTTATCAAAAGCCTCAAAGTGATCACAGAGGTCCACACACTCCATTTTACCAACCCCCAAGCCCAGCAAGGTGCAGGGGTTTTTTTTCTGCCACGTTAAGTTGAGCTAGACCATCCAAACTACATGTCCATGAGCTGGGACCCTGCAGCAAGTGGTTGGTGGCACTGGGTTCTCCCAGCACGCATCGCTGTGCTGCTTCCTTAAACTGTGGTGCACCCAGGCACCCTGGGACAGGATGGGCAAAAGTGCTGGCCTGCTTCCCTTCCTGCTGACAATGTCAAGACACAGCACTCTTCATCTGCACTACACTTCTGCTGTCACTTACCTGGGCAGCGGTCTCGAGGCAATGCAAAATGCAGCCAGAAAGTGTCTTGGCAGGGGCAGGCAGCTTTTCTCTTGCTGAACTGTGTCATATAAAACTGTACCTGGAAGAGCTGCTCGACTTCTCCTATGGAAACTGGTTGAGAAATTTGGAGTTGTTCAGGCTGGAGAAGGGAAGGCTCCTGGGAGAAGTTATAGCACCTTCCAGTACCTAAAGGGGTTTAGAAGAAAGCTGGAGAGGGACTGTTGACACGGGTTTGTAGTAATAGAACAAGGGGGAATGGCTTTAAACTGAAAGAGAGCAGGATTGGATTAGATATTAGAAAGAAATCCTTTGCTGTGAGGGGGTGGAACAGGGGTTGCCCAGAGAAACTGTGGATGCCCCATCCCTGGAAGTGTTTAAGGCTAGGCTGGATGGAGCTCTCAGCAACCTGGTCTAGTGGAAGGTGTCCCTGCCTATGGCATTAAAATACCGAATTTTGGGATACTCTGTTGTTAGGTTGTTTTCCAATGAAGACACAGCCATTTATGGGTAACTTTTTAATACAATTTTCATGCTATAATGAGGCTCCTTGTAAGTTCATGGAAGGGGCTCCACTGAGCCTTTTGAAACACTAAATAAACCTAGTAAGATCCAGCATCAAATCCTTATAATTATGGTAAAAAGCATGTTAAGTTCAGGTTTGTGAAAGCTATTGAGAAAATCAAGGCAAAAAAATCAATGCTGAGATCTTGCTTTTATGCATTTTACTGGTAATTGGGTCATTAGAAGTAGTAGCAGAAGAACTAAGAATTGCACATGATTATTCTGCACAGACAGCAATATCCAAGACTGGAAGTAACATCTTCACCTTGAACTTAGTGAAGACTGTTGAAAGGCTCAAGTATTTTACTGGGGGAGTGCAAAGTTGAAAATTGAGGTAAGAAGGTAAATGTTCAAAGGAATTTTTTTTTTTGAGAAAATCCTACAATTAAAATTGAGTTTATTACATCAATCTTTGCACTTCTGTATTCAAATTCACTTCCTGCACATATTCTTCAAATTCAGCCTACAATGTATAATTTTGTTAAGATATTTCTAGCATCAACTTCAAAGAAAATTTGTGGAAAGCCTAGGAAAGGAAATAAACACAGGCAAAGAAAATTATACCAAATATTCTAACTGATTATTTGTCAAATTTTGACTTTCAAAAATCATCAGTTTATGAGGACTTCAGTATCTCATATTTCACTATCAATATCACAAACTATCTTGAGAGAAAAGATAATGATCTCTATTTGCTGAATATATACTGCACAGGACATGGAAGGAATGATATCTAGAAGACACCTCTTTGGCCTAGAATCTTTTCTCAAGCCATCCATAGAAAAGGTCATTTAAATCCTTGCTACAGAATACTTTCAAAGAAATATGAAAATAATTAAGACCTTTCTATTGCTGTGATTTGTTCTATGCAATTCCTCACTCAACAATTGTACTGTCAACTTTGATAGTTTTCCTTAAATAAGGAAATTCACCATTGGCCAGAAAGACCACAAAGTCTACACTTCTCTCTCTGCAGCAGCTGCAAAGCCTGGAGTAGGCTGTACAATATGAATTTTAACAGCAGTAAACTGAGACCTAAAGCACATTAATTTTCCAATAATTCCTGCAGAGGATGTGTGTGTATCTCTGTTTCCCAAAGAGCCACTAATCTGAGGAGCAGATAAGCATCTTGCCCTAGGCCAAGAAGTAAACCAGTGGCAGAAGTGGGGAAAGCACCTGGAGAATTTTGTTTCACAGACCCTTATTTTAACACCCAGGCCACCCTCCACCTTCTTACTTCAACACTGGTGAAAGAACTGCTCAGATCTAATTTGTGATAGGGTAAAACTATAAGAGCATGACCACTATAAGAACCTCTATTTTCTTTGTTACACTGCATTTTCGGGGGCATGCTACTCCTCCAGTGGTTTACATTTTAAAGAGGAGCTGGCATAAAACTAAACCTTTTAAATTGGTTGAAACGTTGCTGTTCCCTGGGTGTTAACAACAAACATTTTCTTGTTAAAGAAGCTACATACATTTTAGCATAGCTGCATGAAAATAAAAAAATCTTGCTCTCACACTGATTGACTGAGCATCTTGTTAATCACTGCAGTGTGTATCATTAATTCATTATTCAGCTGTGATATGTTTTCCTTGTGACAGCTTAAAATATATAGTGAATGAATACTTACTGAGTACAAAGTATTTTCAGATTATAATATTTTATCATGGTAAAGAAAGCTCTAAACCAACATGATTTGACACATAAGATGTGGCAAAAAGTTGAGGCACAACAGCCACCATTATAAATATTTATAGACATACCTAAAGTCTTATATAAAGTTCATCCTCTTAAAGGACATGTTTTATGTTGTACAATTCCTCTTAGAATATCAATCTAATAAGCACCAAATGAGGCTGAAGACAATGCTGTTATAAAAAATGGAGAAAAATGATTAAAATGTGATAATTATACTGACAGTTTATATGCTCAATCTAATCAACCAAGCTTCCAATTTGTCATAATGTACACTCACTCATACATTATTGCTTAATTATAGCAACACTTCTATTTCGAAAGGCTGTCAATCATGCAAATGCCTATCATTTTTCTCTATTTGCATTTAAGAGATATATTTTCAGTTCAGTTCCAAAGCCCTCTGTGAACCTGAACTAACCCCAGCTCTCTTTTTTGTTTGCAATGCTCATCCCTGTTTATTCACTGTTTGCTGTCTGTGGTAGTTTGTGCTGTGTGGTTTGCTGCTTTACAGCTCATCTGCTGCCAAAGGGATTTTGGAATCTCATCTCTGATCCTGAACCGTGGTCTCGGTGGTCCATGAGTTCTTAGGAGCTGCAGATCTGAGCTTGAGCTATTCAGCTTTGGTGTGAATAAAATTATCAGACAATCTTGTCTTCTGTTCTGGATTTGTCTTAGTCCTACAGGGATGGGAAGAGGGAAGAGAATCTTCCCTTTCTTCCATGATTAGCCCTGACAAAATCAGTGGGACTGGTTCTGGGCTGTAAGTTGTGAAAAAAGTGTGAAAAGACATCCTTTATAAACATATTCTAACATTCACATTCTGATGCACGTTCCACTCTGAATTGTTCTTACTCTGTTTCTTTTGCTGTTTAATAATGTATCTTTGAGAACCTCTGGTCCCTCATCTCCCCCATCTTCTCCAGCTTTGTTCTAGTGCATAAGTGGAAGAAAAATTTGGCATTTTATGAGAGCATGGAGCACCACAGCAAGAGAAATGCTGAACAGGACCCATCAGCAGTGGTAACAAGGGGAAAACTTAAGGAAGGTGGCAGGAATTGTTCAAATACATTGGGAGCACTAAGGCAGCAGGAGAAGCTGTGCAGTGCCACCAGCGGGAAGTCTTCTGGTAGCAGACGAGGAGGTGCTCTAACATGAAATATACAGAGAATATTTCTGAGAATTAAACCCCCTCTTTTCCAACCTTATTGATGCCAAAATTCTGTGAAATTATATCCCAGCAGTAATCGCTCCCTTGCATGCTATATTATTATGCTTAACTTTCTTTTGCTCTTATGCATTCTATCACACTATATTCTCTTTGAAAATCGAATAATTTCTTACACAAATATTTCATATGCAGTACACAAACATACTCTACTTGAGCTTTAGATGGCAAAAAAATAAACAAATAAAAGAGCAATTCAAACTACCAATTTGGGCAGCAAAGGAATTAAAAAGAAAAGACAAAAACATGGTATCATGCTATGAAAAATGTCAAGTTATTCTTTGAATGTTGGCTCAGGAAAATCTCGATACATTTCTGGTAAATGAGGCATGAAGCATATTCTTAAAAATATGGTGTCCAGGAGATAGTACTACCCAATATTTTATCCTAATGGCAATATATAGTACTTAAAAAAGCTTGAACTTTAAATCAAACCCTTTGGGAAGGACATGGACAATCTATTAGCTTTTCAAATATAAGTCAGTATCAATATAAAGATGAGAGAGTAAACCATTTCTGGGAGCTTACTTGGTTAAAATCTGTTTTAAAATTGGAGTGTGGTTTATTCTTTAATTAGTGTGTAGGCAATGTGAATGATCTTCCCATATCATCTCTACTTCTCCAAAACTTCGTATTTCCTACCTGGAGTCATTATATCTTTTTAGGTTAGAGATAGCCCCTAATGCTCACAGTCATGAAGGATGCCCTACCTTTGATTCAGTACAATAATTGATGACAAAACTATAGTATTTGCCATGCTTGCAGAGAGCACCACCAAAAAAAAATCAAAAAGAGAACCCCATAGCATGCCTTTGAAAGACAGAATATTTTACTATTTCTAAATAAACACTGTGTCAGAAGCCCATTTTGTTCACATTATCATTTATTCTGAAGAAATTTATCTTCTGTATTTGCCATTCTTCCTCACTTTAAAAGATACCTACAACACGCTCCTCCTGGGACAAGTTGTTGCTCAAGTTTTCATCCATCTCAAGCAAAATCAAATAAAAGTTGCTTTTTTTTTTTTTTGTACAGAGAACAGTGACAAAATATATGTAACTCACAAATATACCTATTTAGATGACAGTAGTACTAACACTTTTCATTCTTTAAATCCTCCACTAAAAACAGTACAATGCAAATCCTTTCAAATATTGTGAAATAGCTTCAAAATTTTGCTCAGATAATAGCAAGTTACAATTACAAATTTACTTTTTAGGACAGCAGGAAATGCTTATGACAGACTGCCCATCTTACTTTTGGACAGATCAAACTGTATCCATTTGAAAAATAAACTATTAGGTCTTTTCTTCTGATTTTTACAAGATTTCTGTGCAGGCTGTAAGGCAACAACAGTGACAAATCTTTCCCACACTGAAAAATCAGTGTGCAGATATAGTTGTTGTATAGGTGAAATGGAGTTTCTGCAAAGATTGCCCCTGGAAAAGTCTTGTGTCATTTTTCTGGTCAATGTCCTTTACTTCCAGTTGACAGAGCAAGCAGTTTTAGGAAGGACTCCAAATCTGACGATTTTGCACTCGATTTCATGCGGACAGCTACAGTGTACCAACTGTTGAGGCTACTTGGGTGTCAAGCACTTCTCCTGATTCTCATGGTTATTCTGCAAGACAGGAGAGAGGTCACTTCTGTTTGGCTTTGTCACGTGTTAAAACACAAGCAAACAATAATTATTTTAGAAAAAGGGGCACAGCCTAAAACTGACGTGTTGGCTGAAATAATTTTTTTATAATTAATAATTCCATTTGAAATTACCTTGTTAAAATGTTTAAAGGTAGGACTGCCATTTTGTAGCACACAGTTTCTCTTTTGCTCACAATTTGTAGTCTTTCCTGAAGATCTTTATTTTGCCTAACACACAAATATATAAAGGCATGTAAAGTGGAAGGCTGCTACTCTCCAAGCCCTCTGAACAAGGGCTTGCAGCCAGTTGGTTACTGGTAGCAGGATGCAGACACACTCTTTGCCTGCCTGTCATAAGCAGATGCTAGGACCCTGCTTACCCCCTCCCCAAATCAGAAAAAGCTCAATTTTTCCAAACCTTGCATGTCAAATGAAGTAAAGCTTTCAATTGAATTTAAGAGCTTCTTACCTGCAGAAAAACAATTTGTTCCAAGGGGTGCAGCTTCAGTGTCCTGACAGAAGCCATTCCTGGACAGACACACCTCAGAGCTTTGATAGGATGTCTAAGTACCCAAGGGCCCTCTGCGCTATGCTTCTGTCCCAACAACATATTCCAGCAGTGACCTCAGAAAACTTTCCTCCTGGGTTGGAAACAGCCAAAGCCCTTTCATAATATGGACAAAAAATTTCTCAGGGGCTCCTTGCTCTGGTTGTTTGTCTGACCATCTCAACACCTCCACAGTCTTCTCACAACTCAGCTCCTGGGTTCCTTGTCCAGCCCTATTTCTGAGCAGAGTTGAAGCAAGAGCTTTTCCAACTTAATTAATTAATTTATTTATTTATTTA